>CM068356.1:42253927-42404831 GCA_034769755.1 Odontamblyopus lacepedii | reverse complement strand
TTAAATAAATCAACACCTGTGGAGGGAAAAAAGAAAATGTTATTAAAACTGTAACTTTATAAGCAAATAGCATACAAGCTGTAATGAAAAGTCAACCACAATTAATGGTCTTCTACAGCACAAACACAGAGTGACAGCACTAATGCTTTGTTCACACCAAATGCACATTTCACAAAAACACAGTTAGATCGTTATTTTTAAGGATTTTCTAATAATTTATAATTATTTTCTATATTTTAACTTTTTTACGATTGCACATAAAATGAAAGAAATTCAGTTTTGGAAGTTTAGGTTCACATTTACATCTAATACATAATGTTTTACTTCACACGCTAACGCAAATAAAACGAATGTTTTGTTCAAAGCTCAAAATCACAAAAAATGACAAATAACTGCAACAGTTGAAGGTGTAAGAAGCTACAGTAAGGCAAAAGCAACCTTTCATGACAATGTATTTATATGTAAAAATGTAAATCAGCTAGAGAACGATTTTCAACTCACCATGCGGTCTACCGTCAACTTCCTACTTCCTGTTAACACAGGAAGTTCAAGTTTATATCTACATACAAGAGTTATCCTCTAGATTGAAACATGGCATCAGGTAAATACATAATTGGACTGGGCCAGCAATTTCTGCAAATGGGTTACTAGTGGCAGGTGCATGTAGTGACAGGTGCTGTAGTGGCAGGTGCATGTAGTGGTAGGTGCGTTTAGTGGCAGGTGCAAGGTTTAGGTTTAGGATGGGATTTCATGATTTCTATGCCATTTTATCTGTTAAAATACACTTTTGACCCTACAATTATCACATTCCACCTTACAAGTTCCAACTTCCAAGTGAGTGGCTTACTACAAATTTCCATGCAATATAGATATAAATTTTGAAGAATTTTTAACGGGAAAATTAAGTTTTCAGTCTTTTTTGAATTTTCATGGGGAGAACAAGCTCCTATCAGCATCAAATTTGGGTCACGTAATAAAGACACTATAGTGAATCACATGTATGAGTGCCATTGGTAATGGTACAAATTCCATATTTACTTTGATATTTTAAAATTCCGCAGACTAAGGTAGATAAAGGAAGATTATTAGGTTTATGAAGGGATTTAATTATTTCTATGCCATTTTACCTGTTAAATTACACTTTTTGACCCAATAATTATCACATTGAAAACAACCCATATTTTCTGCCATATTTTCTTCCATATTTTAAAATTAGGCAGATTAAGGTAGATAAAGGTGTATTAGGTTTACGATGGAATTTAATGATTTCTATGCCACTTTACCTGTTAAATTACACTTTTTGACCCTATAATTATCACATTCTAACTTCAATATTCCAAAAATACATCTATTGAGTATCTTATGAAATTCCAATTACAACTTCCATGTTACATTTTTTATTTTTCACAAATCCTTTCATAGAACACGTCACATGACATTTTTATTGAACCAGGGGCATAAGAAATATACATTTCTCTCAGAAAACATCATTTTTTGCTCCCCCATTGAAAATAAATAACATTCCAAATAAATAAAGTAAAATAACTTTCATAATTTTTTTTTTTTTTTTTGCATTGAGAGGTGTTCTTCTGATAAAGACAGTAGGTCTTCTGAAAAGTATAGCTATTATTATTACGAGGAAACCTCAGCCTTGCCTTTTTTTATTTTTGGTTCCATTTTGTTGTTGTTGAAACTTGATTGTCTTTTTCTTGATGAATTGGTCTCTTCTGAAGATGACTCGTTGGTTATATCTGGACTGTCATCATAAACTGGTTGCTCATCATCTGATGTTGAATACCTGTTCAGAGCCACTGAGGGAAACATAATGGCCTCTTCAACAACATCCTTTTGGCATTGGACAGTCATTTTCAGAGCCTTCATTCTGAGTTTCCTAGTTTGAAAGGCTTTCTTTTTGTCAGGTAGAGCCACATAGAAATGTTCTGCTGTTACCGGATCGTGGCACATTGCGTTTGCCACCTGTTTTCTCTGTTTTTCTGAGAGGTGTTCGTTGGCCTAAAAACACAATTAAAAGCAGGATTAATTCATTTATATAATTAACGTAACCCTAACCCCGCCATCTTAAAGAGGTGGAGGGGTTGAGTGCACAGATGATCCTAGGAGCTACGCTTAGCAGCCCTGGGGACCACTTGGGGTCCTTCTGGAGGAGCTGGAGGATGTGTACGTGGACAACTCTGGCCCAATCTGGGCCAAAGTCCACATATTCCAAAATTACAACTACTGATTGGCTTACTCCAAATTCCAATTGCAAGTTCCATATTCCACAATTAAAACTACTGAACGGCATATGCCACATATTCCAAAATGACATCTGTTGAGTGGTTTACTACCTGAGTAGACACACTGCTCCGGATCTTATTGAAGGTGATGGTGTCTTTTCCACCCGAATCCTTCCATGCCAAGTCAGTGTAGTTGGAGGGCTTCTGTATCTGGTTGCCAAGCGTAGTGTGAAAAACATAACTGCTGCCTTGACCTCCAACACAGCACCTTCCATCGCTCAGATGTTTAAACCACCCATACTCCTCCTTATTGACACACACTGACGCTTGGCCAAATGATTTTGTAGTCTTGTGGTCATCCACCTTGGAAAATAAAAGCATAAAATGTGTTGGTGTGGGTCAGTGGACTAGATTTGGCACAAAAATACTTATTATGAAGTCAGGCATTCGACTGTGTCCCTCGTGTTGTGGTTAGTATGTGTGTAGTACGTAAATATGAGCTTCCCCAACAGCTTGACCATCCATAACCTAGCTCTAGAAAAGCTGTGGCTCGCACAAATGCTGATATTGTGTCCACAAATGTTAAAAATTGAACATAACAGCAGTGTAATCTGTTAAAAGACTGACCAGAATTTGAAAAATCTTTCCATCTTTCCTATCATGCCAACTTTCACAGTCGGTCCACGCTTTCCTTGGTCATGTTTGTAAAGACAACAGACCTGTGCCCAGTTAAAATGGCCAAATAGCACAAGATGTATCCCGAGAGCAGAGCGTGCTGATTTTTGGAGTTTCAGCTTCAGATAAACCCTCTACAAAACAATGATTAGGGAAAAACACAGTGTTAGAATGATAAACAAAGAAACACAAAAATAAGGTCTACTTACGAATGAGTTGAGCAATTTTCATCCTGGCACTGGTCATAAATTTACTCGACTGGTTTGCATCAAGCTGGTTATCTGTGAAAATAGCATCCAATAACTTAATCAGGCTCTGAATTACATTTCCATTGAATTACATATACATAATCTGTTTTTGAAAGTACACTGTCATCTACCGGTCTTTTTGCGGAGCACTTTCTGCCGGTGAACAACCACTTGTCTTTGGACATCAGACTGTATCCTCTTCATTTCATATTGAATGGTAGTCAGTTCTTTCTGCTTGAGTTTGCAAACAGGCATGAATGATGATTGTACATGTTTTAAGAACATCACCACATTGGTCATCATGTTTTTTATTGTGGTAGCTGCATAGCCCTTCTTAGCAAGGTAGGTTGGCCAACTGTGAAAAAAGGCATACATACATTCAGTTTTCAAATTTCAACACATAGAACTTAATAATAGAATAATATAATAGAAAATTGCTCACGTCGCAGTCTGTCCATTCTGTTGAGAAACCTTAGGTCATTGCAGATGGAACTATACGGTAGGTCCGCTGACATGTAGAGGCAAAAGCGATGAGCATGACTTGCACTCTGCCGTGCATTTTCAATGTCTTTGTATCCATCCCGTGAGCCAAGTTGAAAAGTCTGATAATCTTCAACAATTTTTTCTGAAACCAAAAAGAAAAGAAAACATTTCTGTTAGTTCCCATTTAACATCTCAAGTTATACTTTTGACCTTATAATTATCACATTACAAATTCCAATTACAACAGCCATATTCCAAAATGAACTCTACTCAGTGTCATAATCCACATTTCACATAAAAGAGGCGTGGTTTACACAAAAAAGCATGGATTACATTAAGAGGCATGGCTTAGATATCCTCAAGAGGAGAGGACTCTCCATGTCTCTGGAGTTGCCCATGGGGAGAAGCGGTGAGATGGTGTAAAGCGGCCAAAACGGATGGATGGACAAATACATTTAACCTCTTTCACGCCTCTCCCCACCTTTTAGTTGAGTACAAATAAAAACTTACCAAATAAACATTTCTTCTTGACACCCTTTTTAAAGCGGGATTGAAGCTTCGCAATGCGGGAGCTGCATGAGCGTGGATCACTTTCACTATTGCATCCCTGACTTCTGAAGGAAGAACGCGCACTAGTGGAGGAAGAGTTGAATGAGGCCGAAACAGGGGTTGAATGCAGTGGTTGACTGAGTGTGTTTTCATTGTCCAAGTCACTGCCAACTGTCCATTTCACTGCTAATGTCTCTGACTGATCCTGACCCTCAGAGAAATTCTTGTCTGTAAGAAAAAAAAATAATTTAAATTACTTAATGATTCCGCATTCTGGTCTATGCAATAACAGATGTATGAACACTCACCAGAGTTTTCATCTTCCAGGCCCTGGGACTGGTCAGGACTCACAAAATGCTCTGACTGTTCCTCATTGATGTCTGTCATAAAATAATGTTTCAAAGTATTTAATGATTCCACATTTCAGTCTATGCAATAACAGATGTATGAACAGTCACCAGAGTTTTCACGTTCTAGGCCTGGATCCATAATGCCTAAATCCATTGATGAAACAAGCGGCTTATCAGGATTGGATGCTCGCAATTTGGCTATTTTGTTTGCTATTGCTGTCCTCTTGGCTTCCCTGAGGATTGATTCTCCTTCCTGTTCACATAAGTATATTGTATCGAATGGTGGTAAACCAGACAAATTACAGTAAAGTAAAAGAAACTATTGAACAGTTAAACATGAGTACCTTCACTGAAGACATGGAATGGGACTCTTGGAGGTGCTTATCAAGGCGCACAAGTGCTTTTTTCGCACATAATTTACAGTCCAAACGTTCTGTGGTTCTGTTGTAGGTAACATGAACACACAACGGAATATTGCAATCCATTACAACCATATTTACATACACACAATTATATACTCACCGTGCACACCCATAATTTAAGAGGAGCTTAAACTCTTTTTGATTGGGAATTTTGTGGGACACCGTGAGGTGTTGCTTCAAGTTGGAATAATTTCCAAAACACAGTCCACACAATTTGTCTGTCTGTGAACAAAGAAAAATGACACCAAATTAGGGTTCTGCATTTTGAAAAAAAAAAAAAGTCTTTATCTACTTACCATTTTTATCAAGCTTAAATAAATCAACACCTGTGGAGGGAAAAAAGAAAATGTTATTAAAACTGTAACTTTATAAGCAAATAGCATACAAGCTGTAATGAAAAGTCAACCACAATTAATGGTCTTCTACAGCACAAACACAGAGTGACAGCACTAATGCTTTGTTCACACCAAATGCACATTTCACAAAAACACAGTTAGATCGTTATTTTTAAGGATTTTCTAATAATTTTTGAGAAAAAAAAGTCTTTATCTACTTACCATTTTTATCAAGCTTAAATAAATCAACACCTGTGGAGGGAAAAAGAAAATGTTATTAAAACTGTAACTTTATAAGCAAATAGCATACAAGCTGTAATGAAAAGTCAACCACAATTAATGGTCTTCTACAGCACAAACACAGAGTGACAGCACTAATGCTTTGTTCACACCAAATGCACATTTCACAAAAACACAGTTAGATCGTTATTTTTAAGGATTTTCTAATAATTTATAATTATTTTCTATATTTTAACTTTTTACGATTGCACATAAAATGAAAGAAATTCAGTTTTGGAAGTTTAGGTTCACATTTACATCTAATACATAATGTTTTACTTCACACGCTAACGCAAATAAAAGCGAATGTTTTGTTCAAAGCTCAAAATCACAAAAATGACAAATAACTGCAACAGTTGAAGGTAAGAAGCTACAGTAAGGCAAAAGCAACCTTTCATGACAATGTATTTATATGTAAAAATGTAAATCAGCTAGAGAACGATTTTCAACTCACCATGCGGTCTACCGTCAACTTCCTACTTCCTGTTAACACAGGAAGTTCAAGTTTATATCTACATACAAGAGTTATCCTCTAGATTGAAACATGGCATCAGGTAAATACATAATTGGACTGGGCCAGCAATTTCTGCAAATGGGTTACTAGTGGCAGGTGCATGTAGTGACAGGTGCTGTAGTGGCAGGTGCATGTAGTGGTAGGTGCGTTTAGTGGCAGGTGCAAGGTTTAGGTTTAGGATGGGATTTCATGATTTCTATGCCATTTTATCTGTTAAAATACACTTTTGACCCTACAATTATCACATTCCACCTTACAAGTTCCAACTTCCAAGTGAGTGGCTTACTACAAATTTCCATGCAATATAGATATAAATTTTGAAGAATTTTTAACGGGAAAATTAAGTTTTCAGTCTTTTGAATTTTCATGGGGAGAACAAGCTCCTATCAGCATCAAATTTGGGTCACGTAATAAAGACACTATAGTGAATCACATGTATGAGTGCCATTGGTAATGGTACAAATTCCATATTTACTTTGATATTTTAAAATTCCGCAGACTAAGGTAGATAAAGGAAGATTATTAGGTTTATGAAGGGATTTAATTATTTCTATGCCATTTTACCTGTTAAATTACACTTTTTGACCCTATAATTATCACATTGAAAACAACCCATATTTTCTGCCATATTTTCTTCCATATTTTAAAATTAGGCAGATTAAGGTAGATAAAGGTGTATTAGGTTTACGATGGAATTTAATGATTTCTATGCCACTTTACCTGTTAAATTACACTTTTGACCCTATAATTATCACATTCTAACTTCAATATTCCAAAAATACATCTATTGAGTATCTTATGAAATTCCAATTACAACTTCCATGTTACATTTTTTTATTTTTTCACAAATCCTTTCATAGAACACGTCACATGACATTTTTATTGAACCAGGGGCATAAGAAATATACATTTCTCTCAGAAAACATCATTTTTTGCTCCCCCATTGAAAATAAATAACATTCCAAATAAATAAAGTAAAATAACTTTCATAATTTTTTTTTTTTTTTTTTTTGCATTGAGAGGTCTTCTTCTGAGAAAGACAGATCTTCTTCTGACAAGGAGAGCTCTTCTTCTGACGAGGAAACCTCAGCCTTGCCTTTTTTTCTTTTTGCTTCCATTTTGTTGTTCTTGACACTTGATTGTCTTTTTCTTGATGAATTGGTCTCTTCTGAAGATGACTCGTTGGTTATATCTGGACTGTCATCATAAACTGGTTGCTCATCATCTGATGTTGAGTTTTCAGAGCCACTGAGGGTGGCCTCTTCAACAACATCCTTTGGCATTGGACAGTCATTTTCAGAGCCTTCATTCTGAGTTTCCTAGTTTGAAAGGCTTTCTTTTTGTCAGGTAGAGCCACATAGAAATGTTCTGCTGTTACTGGATCGTGGCACATTGCGTTTGCCACCTGTTTTCTCTGTTTTTCTGAGAGGTGTTCGTTGGCCTAAAAACACAATTAAAAGCAGGATTAATTCATTTATATAATTAACGTAACCCTAACCCCGCCATCTTAAAGAGGTGGAGGGGTTTGAGTGCACAGATGATCCTAGGAGCTACGCTTAGCAGCCCTGGGGACCACTTGGGGTCCTTCTGGAGGAGCTGGAGGATGTGTACGTGGACAACTCTGGCCCAATCTGGGCCAAAGTCCACATATTCCAAAATTACAACTACTGATTGGCTTACTCCAAATTCCAATTGCAAGTTCCATATTCCACAATTAAAACTACTGAACGGCATATGCCACATATTCCAAAATGACATCTGTTGAGTGGTTTTACTACCTGAGTAGACACACTGCTCCGGATCTTATTGAAGGTGATGGTGTCTTTTCCACCCGAATCCTTCCATGCCAAGTCAGTGTAGTTGGAGGGCTTCTGTATCTGGTTGCCAAGCGTAGTGTGAAAAACATAACTGCTGCCTTGACCTCCAACACAGCACCTTCCATCGCTCAGATGTTTAAACCACCCATACTCCTCCTTATTGACACACACTGACGCTTGGCCAAATGATTTTGTAGTCTTGTGGTCATCCACCTTGGAAAATAAAAAGCATAAAATGTGTTGGTGTGGGTCAGTGGACTAGATTTGGCACAAAAATACTTATTATGAAGTCAGGCATTCGACTGTGTCCCTCGTGTTGTGGTTAGTATGTGTGTAGTACGTAAATATGAGCTTCCCCAACAGCTTGACCATCCATAACCTAGCTCTAGAAAAGCTGTGGCTCGCACAAATGCTGATATTGTGTCCACAAATGTTAAAAATTGAACATAACAGCAGTGTAATCTGTTAAAAGACTGACCAGAATTTGAAAAATCTTTCCATCTTTCCTATCATGCCAACTTTCACAGTCGGTCACGCTTTCCTTGGTCATGTTTGTAAAGACAACAGACCTGTGCCCAGTTAAAATGGCCAAATAGCACAAGATGTATCCCGAGAGCAGAGCGTGCTGATTTTTGGAGTTTCAGCTTCAGATAAACCCTCTACAAAACAATGATTAGGGAAAAACACAGTGTTAGAATGATAAACAAAGAAACACAAAAATAAGGTCTACTTACGAATGAGTTGAGCAATTTTCATCCTGGCACTGGTCATAAATTTACTCGACTGGTTTGCATCAAGCTGGTTATCTGTGAAAATAGCATCCAATAACTTAATCAGGCTCTGAATTACATTTCCATTGAATTACATATACATAATCTGTTTTTGAAAGTACACTGTCATCTACCGGTCTTTTTGCGGAGCACTTTCTGCCGGTGAACAACCACTTGTCTTTGGACATCAGACTGTATCCTCTTCATTTCATATTGAATGGTAGTCAGTTCTTTCTGCTTGAGTTTGCAAACAGGCATGAATGATGATTGTACATGTTTTAAGAACATCACCACATTGGTCATCATGTTTTTTATTGTGGTAGCTGCATAGCCCTTCTTAGCAAGGTAGGTTGGCCAACTGTGAAAAAAGGCATACATACATTCAGTTTTCAAATTTCAACACATAGAACTTAATAATAGAATAATATAATAGAAAATTGCTCACGTCGCAGTCTGTCCATTCTGTTGAGAAACCTTAGGTCATTGCAGATGGAACTATACGGTAGGTCCGCTGACATGTAGAGGCAAAAGCGATGAGCATGACTTGCACTCTGCCGTGCATTTTCAATGTCTTTGTATCCATCCCGTGAGCCAAGTTGAAAAGTCTGATAATCTTCAACAATTTTTCTGAAACCAAAAAGAAAAGAAAACATTTCTGTTAGATCCCATTTAACATCTCAAATTAAACTTTTTGACCTTATAATTATCACATTACAAATTCCAATTACAACAGCCATATTCCAAAATGAACTCTACTCAGTGTCATAATCCACATTTCACATAAAAGAGGCGTGGTTTACACAAAAAAGCATGGATTACATTAAGAGGCATGGCTTAGATATCCTCAAGAGGGGAGGGACTCTCCATGTCTCTGGAGTTGCCCATGGGGAGAAGCGGTGAGATGGTGTAAAGCGGCCAAAACGGATGGATGGACAAATACATTTAACCTCTTTCACGCCTCTCCCCACCTTTTAGTTGAGTACAAATAAAAACTTACCAAATAACCATTTCTTCTTGACACCCTTTTTAAAGCGGGATTGAAGCTTCGCAATGCGGGAGCTGCATGAGCGTGGATCACTTTCACTATTGCATCCCTGACTTCTGAAGGAAGAACGCGCACTAGTGGAGGAAGAGTTGAATGAGGCCGAAACAGGGGTTGAATGCAGTGGTTGACTGAGTGTGTTTTCATTGTCCAAGTCACTGCCAACTGTCCATTTCACTGCTAATGTCTCTGACTGATCCTGACCCTCAGAGAAATTCTTGTCTGTAAGAAAAAAAAAATAATTTAAATTACTTAATGATTCCGCATTCTGGTCTATGCAATAACAGATGTATGAACACTCACCAGAGTTTTCATCTTCCAGGCCCTGGGACTGGTCAGGACTCACAAAATGCTCTGACTGTTCCTCATTGATGTCTGTCATAAAATAATGTTTCAAAGTATTTAATGATTCCACATTTCAGTCTATGCAATAACAGATGTATGAACAGTCACCAGAGTTTTCACGTTCTAGGCCTGGATCCATAATGCCTAAATCCATTGATGAAACAAGCGGCTTATCAGGATTGGATGCTCGCAATTTGGCTATTTTGTTTGCTATTGCTGTCCTCTTGGCTTCCCTGAGGATTGATTCTCCTTCCTGTTCACATAAGTATATTGTATCGAATGGTGGTAAACCAGACAAATTACAGTAAAGTAAAAAAGAAACTATTGAACAGTTAAACATGAGTACCTTCACTGAAGACATGGAATGGGACTCTTGGAGGTGCTTATCAAGGCGCACAAGTGCTTTTTCGCACATAATTTACAGTCCAAACGTTCTGTGGTTCTGTTGTAGGTAACATGAACACACAACGGAATATTGCAATCCATTACAACCATATTTACATACACACAATTATATACTCACCGTGCACACCCATAATTTAAGAGGAGCTTAAACTCTTTTTGATTGGGAATTTTGTGGGACACCGTGAGGTGTTGCTTCAAGTTGGAATAATTTCCAAAACACAGTCCACACAATTTGTCTGTCTGTGAACAAAGAAAAATGACACCAAATTAGGGTTCTGCATTTTGAAAAAAAAAGTCTTTATCTACTTACCATTTTTATCAAGCTTAAATAAATCAACACCTGTGGAGGGAAAAAAGAAAATGTTATTAAAACTGTAACTTTATAAGCAAATAGCATACAAGCTGTAATGAAAAGTCAACCACAATTAATGGTCTTCTACAGCACAAACACAGAGTGACAGCACTAATGCTTTGTTCACACCAAATGCACATTTCACAAAAACACAGTTAGATCGTTATTTTTAAGGATTTTCTGATAATTGTGTTGAGAAAAAAAGTCTTTATCTACTTACCATTTTTATCAAGCTTAAATAAATCAACACCTGTGGAGGGAAAAAGAAAATGTTATTAAAACTGTAACTTTATAAACAAATAGCATACAAGCTGTAATGAAAAGTCAACCACAATTAATGGTCTTCTACAGCACAAACACAGAGTGACAGCACTAATGCTTTGTTCACACCAAATGCACATTTCACAAAAACACAGTTAGATCGTTATTTTTAAGGATTTTCTAATAATTTATAATTATTTTCTATATTTTAACTTTTTACGATTGCACATAAAATGAAAGAAATTCAGTTTTGGAAGTTTAGGTTCACATTTACATCTAATACATAATGTTTTACTTCACACGCTAACGCCAAATAAAAGCGAATGTTTTGTTCAAAGCTCAAAATCACAAAAATGACAAATAACTGCAACAGTTGAAGGTAAGAAGCTACAGTAAGGCAAAAGCAACCTTTCATGACAATGTATTTATATGTAAAAATGTAAATCAGCTAGAGAACGATTTTCAACTCACCATGCGGTCTACCGTCAACTTCCTACTTCCTGTTAACACAGGAAGTTCAAGTTTATATCTACATACAAGAGTTATCCTCTAGATTGAAACATGGCATCAGGTAAATACATAATTGGACTGGGCCAGCAATTTCTGCAAATGGGTTACTAGTGGCAGGTGCATGTAGTGACAGGTGCTGTAGTGGCAGGTGCATGTAGTGGTAGGTGCGTTTAGTGGCAGGTGCAAGGTTTAGGTTTAGGATGGGATTTCATGATTTCTATGCCATTTTATCTGTTAAAATACACTTTTTGACCCTACAATTATCACATTCTAACTTCCGTATCCCAGAAATACGTCTATTGAATGATTATTCTAAATTCCAATTCAAACTTTCATATTCCAGAAATACGTCTATTGAATGATTATTCTAAATTCCAATTCAAACTTTCATATTCCAGAAATACATCTATTGAAATTCCAATTCAAACTTTCATATTCCAGACATACATCTATTGAAATTCCAATTCAAACTTTCATATTCCAGAAAAACATCTATTGAAATTCCAATTCAAACTTTCATATTCCAAAAATACAGCTATTGAGTGGCTTTTCACAAGATTTTTTGGCAGGAAAATCAATTTGTCAGTCTTTTTTCAATTTTCATGGGAAGAACAAGGAACTATCGGCATCAAATTTGGGTCAAGTAATAAAGACACTATAGTGGATCACATGTATGAGTGCCATTGGTAATGGTACAAATTCCATATTGACTTTGATATTTAAAAATTCCGCAGACTAAGGTAGATAGAGGAAGATTATTAGGTTTATGATGGGATTTAATGATTTCTATGCCATTTTATCTGTTAAAATACACTTTTGACCCTACAATTATCACATTCTAACTTCCAACTTCCAACTTCCAAGTGAGTGGCTTCCGCAGATTAAGGTAGATAGAGGAAGATTATTAGGTTTATAATGGGATTTAATGATTTCTATGCCATTTTATTTGTTAAAATACACTTTTTGACCCTACAATTATCACATTCTAACTTCCAACTTCCAACTTCCAAGTGAGTGGCTTCCACAGACTAAGGTAGATAGAGGAAGATTATTAGGTTTATGATGGGATTTAATGATTTCTATGCCATTTTATCTGTTAAAATACACTTTTTGACCCTACAATTATCACATTCTAACTTCCAACTTCCAACTTCCAAGTGAGTGGCTTCCGCAGACTAAGGTAGATAGAGGAAGATTATTAGGTTTATGATGGGATTTAATGATTTCTATGCCATTTTATCTGTTAAAATACACTTTTTGACCCTACAATTATCACATTCTAACTTCCAACTTCCAACTTCCAAGTGAGTGGCTTCCGCAGACTAAGGTAGATAGAGGAAGATTATTAGGTTTATGATGGGATTTAATGATTTCTATGCCATTTTATCTGTTAAAATACACTTTTTGACCCTACAATTATCACATTCTAACTTCCAACTTCCAACTTCCAAGTGAGTGGCTTCCGCAGACTAAGGTAGATAGAGGAAGATTATTAGGTTTATGATGGGATTTAATGATTTCTATGCCATTTTATCTGTTAAAATACACTTTTTGACCCTACAATTATCACATTCTAACTTCCAACTTCCAACTTCCAAGTGAGTGGCTTCCACAGACTAAGGTAGATAGAGGAAGATTATTAGGTTTATGATGGGATTTAATGATTTCTATGCCATTTTATCTGTTAAAATACACTTTTTGACCCTACAATTATCACATTCTAACTTCCAACTTCCAACTTCCAAGTGAGTGGCTTCCGCAGACTAAGGTAGATAGAGGAAGATTATTAGGTTTATGATGGGATTTAATGATTTCTATGCCATTTTATCTGTTAAAATACACTTTTTGACCCTACAATTATCACATTCTAACTTCCAACTTCCAACTTCCAAGTGAGTGGCTTCCACAGACTAAGGTAGATAGAGGAAGATTATTAGGTTTATGATGGGATTTAATGATTTCTATGCCGTTTTATCTGTTAAAATACACTTTTTGACCCTACAATTATCACATTCTAACTTCCATATCCCAGAAATACGTCTATTGAATGATTATTCTAAATTCCAATTCAAACTTTCATATTCCAGAAATACGTCTATTGAATGATTATTCTAAATTCCAATTCAAACTTTCATATTCCAGAAATACATCTATTGAAATTCCAATTCAAACTTTCATATTCCAAAAATACATCTATTGAAATTCCAATTTAAACTTTCATATTCCAGAAATACATCTATTGAAATTCCAATTAAAACTTTCATATTCCAAAAATACAGCTATTGAGTGGCTTTTTACAAGATTTTTTGGCAGGAAAATCAATTTGTCAGTCTTTTTTGAATTTTCATGGGAAGAACAAGGTCCTATCGGCATCAAATTTGGGTCAAGTAATAAAGACACTATAGTGGATCACATGTATGAGTGCCATTGGTAATGGTACAAATTCCATATTGACTTTGATATTTAAATATTCCGCAGACTAAGGTAGATAAAGGAAGATTATTAGGTTTATGATGGGATTTAATGATTTCTATGCCATTTTATCTGTTAAAATACACTTTTGACCCTACAATTATCACATTCTAACTTCCAACTTCCAACTTCCAAGTGAGTGGCTTCCGCAGACTAAGGTAGATAGAGGAAGATTATTAGGTTTATGATGGGATTTAATGATTTCTATGCCATTTTATCTGTTAAAATACACTTTTTGACCCTACAATTATCACATTCTAACTTCCAACTTCCAACTTCCAAGTGAGTGGCTTCCACAGACTAAGGTAGATAGAGGAAGATTATTAGGTTTATGATGGGATTTAATGATTTCTATGCCATTTTATCTGTTAAAATACACTTTTTGACCCTACAATTATCACATTCTAACTTCCAACTTCCAACTTCCAAGTGAGTGGCTTCCGCAGACTAAGGTAGATAGAGGAAGATTATTAGGTTTATGATGGGATTTAATGATTTCTATGCCATTTTATCTGTTAAAATACACTTTTTGACCCTACAATTATCACATTCTAACTTCCAACTTCCAACTTCCAAGTGAGTGGCTTCCGCAGACTAAGGTAGATAGAGGAAGATTATTAGGTTTATGATGGGATTTAATGATTTCTATGCCGTTTTATCTGTTAAAATACACTTTTTTACCCTACAATTATCACATTCTAACTTCCATATCCCAGAAATACGTCTATTGAATGATTATTCTAAATTCCAATTCAAACTTTCATATTCCAGAAATACGTCTATTGAATGATTATTCTAAATTCCAATTCAAACTTTCATATTCCAGAAATACATCTATTGAAATTCCAATTCAAACTTTCATATTCCAAAAATACATCTATTGAAATTCCAATTTAAACTTTCATATTCCAGAAATACATCTATTGAAATTCCAATTAAAACTTTCATATTCCAAAAATACAGCTATTGAGTGGCTTTTTACAAGATTTTTTGGCAGGAAAATCAATTTGTCAGTCTTTTTTGAATTTTCATGGGAAGAACAAGGTCCTATCGGCATCAAATTTGGGTCAAGTAATAAAGACACTATAGTGGATCACATGTATGAGTGCCATTGGTAATGGTACAAATTCCATATTGACTTTGATATTTAAATATTCCGCAGACTAAGGTAGATAAAGGAAGATTATTAGGTTTATGATGGGATTTAATGATTTCTATGCCATTTTATCTGTTAAAATACACTTTTTGACCCTACAATTATCACATTCTAACTTCCAACTTCCAACTTCCAAGTGAGTGGCTTCCGCAGACTAAGGTAGATAGAGGAAGATTATTAGGTTTATGATGGGATTTAATGATTTCTATGCCATTTTATCTGTTAAAATACACTTTTTGACCCTACAATTATCACATTCTAACTTCCAACTTCCAACTTCCAAGTGAGTGGCTTCCACAGACTAAGGTAGATAGAGGAAGATTATTAGGTTTATGATGGGATTTAATGATTTCTATGCCATTTTATCTGTTAAAATACACTTTTTGACCCTACAATTATCACATTCTAACTTCCAACTTCCAACTTCCAAGTGAGTGGCTTCCGCAGACTAAGGTAGATAGAGGAAGATTATTAGGTTTATGATGGGATTTAATGATTTCTATGCCGTTTTATCTGTTAAAATACACTTTTTGACCCTACAATTATCACATTCTAACTTCCATATCCCAGAAATACGTCTATTGAATGATTATTCTAAATTCCAATTCAAACTTTCATATTCCAGAAATACGTCTATTGAATGATTATTCTAAATTCCAATTCAAACTTTCATATTCCAGAAATACATCTATTGAAATTCCAATTCAAACTTTCATATTCCAGAAATACATCTATTGAAATTCCAATTCAAACTTTCATATTCCAGAAAAACATCTATTGAAATTCCAATTCAAACTTTCATATTCCAAAAATACAGCTATTGAGTGGCTTTTCACAAGATTTTTTGGCAGGAAAATCAATTTGTCAGTCTTTTTTCAATTTTCATGGGAAGAACAAGGAACTATCGGCATCAAATTTGGGTCAAGTAATAAAGACACTATAGTGGATCACATGTATGAGTGCCATTGGTAATGGTACAAATTCCATATTGACTTTGATATTTAAAAATTCCGCAGACTAAGGTAGATAGAGGAAGATTATTAGGTTTATGATGGGATTTAATGATTTCTATGCCATTTTATCTGTTAAAATACACTTTTTGACCCTACAATTATCACATTCTAACTTCCAACTTCCAACTTCCAAGTGAGTGGCTTCCGCAGACTAAGGTAGATAGAGGAAGATTATTAGGTTTATGATGGGATTTAATGATTTCTATGCCATTTTATCTGTTAAAATACACTTTTTGACCCTACAATTATCACATTCTAACTTCCAACTTCCAACTTCCAAGTGAGTGGCTTCCGCAGACTAAGGTAGATAGAGGAAGATTATTAGGTTTATGATGGGATTTAATGATTTCTATGCCATTTTATCTGTTAAAATACACTTTTTGACCCTACAATTATCACATTCTAACTTCCAACTTCCAACTTCCAAGTGAGTGGCTTCCACAGACTAAGGTAGATAGAGGAAGATTATTAGGTTTATGATGGGATTTAATGATTTCTATGCCATTTTATCTGTTAAAATACACTTTTTGACCCTACAATTATCACATTCTAACTTCCAACTTCCAACTTCCAAGTGAGTGGCTTCCGCAGACTAAGGTAGATAGAGGAAGATTATTAGGTTTATGATGGGATTTAATGATTTCTATGCCATTTTATCTGTTAAAATACACTTTTTGACCCTACAATTATCACATTCTAACTTCCAACTTCCAACTTCCAAGTGAGTGGCTTCCACAGACTAAGGTAGATAGAGGAAGATTATTAGGTTTATGATGGGATTTAATGATTTCTATGCCGTTTTATCTGTTAAAATACACTTTTGACCCTACAATTATCACATTCTAACTTCCATATCCCAGAAATACGTCTATTGAATGATTATTCTAAATTCCAATTCAAACTTTCATATTCCAGAAATACGTCTATTGAATGATTATTCTAAATTCCAATTCAAACTTTCATATTCCAGAAATACATCTATTGAAATTCCAATTCAAACTTTCATATTCCAAAAATACATCTATTGAAATTCCAATTTAAACTTTCATATTCCAGAAATACATCTATTGAAATTCCAATTAAAACTTTCATATTCCAAAAATACAGCTATTGAGTGGCTTTTTACAAGATTTTTTGGCAGGAAAATCAATTTGTCAGTCTTTTTTGAATTTTCATGGGAAGAACAAGGTCCTATCGGCATCAAATTTGGGTCAAGTAATAAAGACACTATAGTGGATCACATGTATGAGTGCCATTGGTAATGGTACAAATTCCATATTGACTTTGATATTTAAATATTCCGCAGACTAAGGTAGATAAAGGAAGATTATTAGGTTTATGATGGGATTTAATGATTTCTATGCCATTTTATCTGTTAAAATACACTTTTGACCCTACAATTATCACATTCTAACTTCCAACTTCCAACTTCCAAGTGAGTGGCTTCCACAGACTAAGGTAGATAGAGGAAGATTATTAGGTTTATGATGGGATTTAATGATTTCTATGCCATTTTATCTGTTAAAATACACTTTTTGACCCTACAATTATCACATTCTAACTTCCAACTTCCAACTTCCAAGTGAGTGGCTTCCACAGACTAAGGTAGATAGAGGAAGATTATTAGGTTTATGATGGGATTTAATGATTTCTATGCCATTTTATCTGTTAAAATACACTTTTGACCCTACAATTATCACATTCTAACTTCCAACTTCCAACTTCCAAGTGAGTGGCTTCCGCAGACTAAGGTAGATAGAGGAAGATTATTAGGTTTATGATGGGATTTAATGATTTCTATGCCATTTTATCTGTTAAAATACACTTTTTGACCCTACAATTATCACATTCTAACTTCCAACTTCCAACTTCCAAGTGAGTGGCTTCCATGAGACTAAGGTAGATAGAGGAAGATTATTAGGTTTATGATGGGATTTAATGATTTCTATGCCGTTTTATCTGTTAAAATACACTTTTTACCCTACAATTATCACATTCTAACTTCCATATCCCAGAAATACGTCTATTGAATGATTATTCTAAATTCCAATTCAAACTTTCATATTCCAGAAATACGTCTATTGAATGATTATTCTAAATTCCAATTCAAACTTTCATATTCCAGAAATACATCTATTGAAATTCCAATTCAAACTTTCATATTCCAAAAATACATCTATTGAAATTCCAATTTAAACTTTCATATTCCAGAAATACATCTATTGAAATTCCAATTAAAACTTTCATATTCCAAAAATACAGCTATTGAGTGGCTTTTTACAAGATTTTTTGGCAGGAAAATCAATTTGTCAGTCTTTTTTGAATTTTCATGGGAAGAACAAGGTCCTATCGGCATCAAATTTGGGTCAAGTAATAAAGACACTATAGTGGATCACATGTATGAGTGCCATTGGTAATGGTACAAATTCCATATTGACTTTGATATTTAAATATTCCGCAGACTAAGGTAGATAAAGGAAGATTATTAGGTTTATGATGGGATTTAATGATTTCTATGCCATTTTATCTGTTAAAATACACTTTTTGACCCTACAATTATCACATTCTAACTTCCAACTTCCAACTTCCAAGTGAGTGGCTTCCGCAGACTAAGGTAGATAGAGGAAGATTATTAGGTTTATGATGGGATTTAATGATTTCTATGCCATTTTATCTGTTAAAATACACTTTTTGACCCTACAATTATCACATTCTAACTTCCAACTTCCAACTTCCAAGTGAGTGGCTTCCACAGACTAAGGTAGATAGAGGAAGATTATTAGGTTTATGATGGGATTTAATGATTTCTATGCCATTTTATCTGTTAAAATACACTTTTTGACCCTACAATTATCACATTCTAACTTCCAACTTCCAACTTCCAAGTGAGTGGCTTCCGCAGACTAAGGTAGATAGAGGAAGATTATTAGGTTTATGATGGGATTTAATGATTTCTATGCCATTTTATCTGTTAAAATACACTTTTTGACCCTACAATTATCACATTCTAACTTCCAACTTCCAACTTCCAAGTGAGTGGCTTCCACAGACTAAGGTAGATAGAGGAAGATTATTAGGTTTATGATGGGATTTAATGATTTCTATGCCATTTTATCTGTTAAAATACACTTTAAGATCCTACAATTATCACATTCTAACTTACAACTTCCAACTCCCCTGTGAGGTGCTCACTCCGTCTAAGGTAGATAGAGGAAGATTATTAGGTTTATGATGGGATTTAATGATTTCTATGCCATTTTATCTGTTAAAATACACTTTTTGACCCTACAATTATCACATTCTAACTTCCAACTTCCAACTTCCAAGTGAGTGGCTTCCACAGACTAAGGTAGATAGAGGAAGATTATTAGGTTTATGATGGGATTTAATGATTTCTATGCCATTTTATCTGTTAAAATACACTTTTTGACCCTACAATTATCACATTCTAACTTCCATATCCCAGAAATACGTCTATTGAATGATTATTCTAAATTCCAATTCAAACTTTCATATTCCAGAAATACGTCTATTGAATGATTATTCTAAATTCCAATTCAAACTTTCATATTCCAGAAATACATCTATTGAAATTCCAATTCAAACTTTCATATTCCAAAAATACATCTATTGAAATTCCAATTTAAACTTTCATATTCCAGAAATACATCTATTGAAATTCCAATTAAAACTTTCATATTCCAAAAATACAGCTATTGAGTGGCTTTTTACAAGATTTTTTGGCAGGAAAATCAATTTGTCAGTCTCTTTTTGAATTTTCATGGGAAGAACAAGGTCCTATCGGCATCAAATTTGGGTCAAGTAATAAAGACACTATAGTGGATCACATGTATGAGTGCCATTGGTAATGGTACAAATTCCATATTGACTTTGATATTTAAATATTCCGCAGACTAAGGTAGATAAAGGAAGATTATTAGGTTTATGATGGGATTTAATGATTTCTATGCCATTTTATCTGTTAAAATACACTTTTTGACCCTACAATTATCACATTCTAACTTCCAACTTCCAACTTCCAAGTGAGTGGCTTCCGCAGACTAAGGTAGATAGAGGAAGATTATTAGGTTTATGATGGGATTTAATGATTTCTATGCCGTTTTATCTGTTAAAATACACTTTTTGACCCTACAATTATCACATTCTAACTTCCAACTTCCAACTTCCAAGTGAGTGGCTTCCACAGACTAAGGTAGATAGAGGAAGATTATTAGGTTTATGATGGGATTTAATGATTTCTATGCCATTTTATCTGTTAAAATACACTTTTTGACCCTACAATTATCACATTCTAACTTCCAACTTCCAACTTCCAAGTGAGTGGCTTCCACAGACTAAGGTAGATAGAGGAAGATTATTAGGTTTATGATGGGATTTAATGATTTCTATGCCATTTTATCTGTTAAAATACACTTTTTGACCCTACAATTATCACATTCTAACTTCCAACTTCCAACTTCCAAGTGAGTGGCTTCCGCAGACTAAGGTAGATAGAGGTCTGATATGTACCAAATTTGAAAGGGTAAGCAAGTGACCCATGCTGATAACCATGTTATTGACCATTTTTCAAAATGACCTTCGGAAAGCTAAGTAGAGTTCCTCAAGTGCTACAAGCATGATATTTTAGAAAACGTTTCTAATTCTGTTTTTGTGGTAGAGTTGTGAATTTCAAGTCATTTGGTTCATGTTTGACGATTTGACGGGGCTTTGTTTATGAAAAACGGCGCTCGTTCGAGGCTCCGCCTATAGAAAAGCGCGAGGCCGACTGACACCAAACTGACATCGTTCTACTCGGCTCAACAATCCTGAAGACATATTTTAAAATGTGCTCTGTGCGACATTGTGAAAAAGTGCATGGTCTAAAAGTCATGCTTGCAACCCTTGGGTCTAATGGATCTAAGGCCATACTGCGGAGGTTATTTTGAGAAAAGCAATTAACTCTACCGATGGTCTGAGGTACTTTTCATGTCAATATTATTGTAGAGGGGTGTCAGGACATCTACTGAGTCAAATTTGGTGGGCCTGGGTTCAAAGATCATTGATTGGCAGCCAAAAAGCATTTTACATGGTACAAATGAGAATGTGGAAGATCACTGAAGGCCCAAAGTGGAGCCTGGCTAAATTTGTCAGTCTTTTTTGAATTTTCATGGGGAGAACAAGGTCCTATCGTCATCAAATTTGGGTCACGTAATAAAGACTCTACAGTGATGCGCATATGTGATTGCCATGTCTTAATTCCTTTGGGTAAAAAAATGGGAGCAGAAAAGAGAATGAATCAATGCTGCCATGCAATATAGATGTAAATTTGGAATATTTTTTTTGGCGGGAAAATCAATTTGTCACTCTTTTCCTGAACTTAATGAACAGAAAAAGGTCTGATATGTACCAAATTTGAAAGGATAAGCAAGTGACCCATGCTGATAACCATGTTATTGACCATTTTTCAAAATGACCTTCGGAAAGCTAAGTAGAGTTCCTCAAGTGCTACAAGCATGATATTTTAGAAAACGTTTCTAATTCTGTTTTTGTGGTAGAGTTGTGAATTTCAAGTCATTTGGTTCATGTTTGACGATTTGACGGGGCTTTGTGTATGAAAAACGGCGCTCGTTCGAGGCTCCGCCTATAGAAAAGCGCGAGGCCGACTGACACCAAACTGACATCGTTCTACTCGGCTCAACAATCCTGAAGACATATTTTAAAATGTGCTCTGTGCGACATTGTGAAAAAGTGCATGGTCTAAAAGTCATGCTTGCAACCTTTGGGTCTAATGGATCTAAGGCCATACTGCGGAGGTTATTTTGAGAAAAGCAATTAACTCTACCGATGGTCTGAGGTACTTTTCATGTCAATATTATTGTAGAGGGGTGTCAGGACATCTACTGAGTCAAATTTGGTGGGCCTGGGTTCAAAGATCACTGATTGGCAGCCAAAAAGCATTTTACATGGTACAAATGAGAATGTGGAAGATCACTGAAGGCCCAAAGTGGAGCCTGGCTAAATTTGTCAGTCTTTTTTGAATTTTCATGGGGAGAACAAGGTCCTATCGTCATCAAATTTGGGTCACGTAATAAAGACTCTACAGTGATGCGCATATGTGATTGCCATGTCTTAATTCCTTTGGGTAAAAAAATGGGAGCAGAAAAGAGAATGAATCATTGTTGCCATGCAATATAGATATAATTTTGGAAAAAAAATTTGGCGGGAAACCGCGCCGTTTCCTTGGCGACGGGGGTTTCAAACCATCGCATCCTGCCTCCTCAATGTGAAATCAGGCGCCCCCCGAAACCGCGCCGTTTCCTTGGCGACGGGGGTTTCAAACCATCGCATCCTGCCTCCTCAATGGGAAAGCAGGCGCCCCCCGAAACCGCGCCGTTTCCTTGGCGACGGGGGCTTCAAACCATCGCATCCTGCCTCCTCAATGGGAAATCAGGCGCCCCCCGAAACCGCGCCGTTTCCTTGGCGACGGGGGCTTCAAACCATCGCATCCTGCCTCCTCAATGGGAAATCAGGCGCCCCCCGAAACCGCGCCGTTTCCTTGGCGACGGGGCTGCAAACCATCGCATACTGCCTCCTCAATGGAAATCAGGCGCCCCGAAACCGCGCCGTTTCCTTGGCGACGGGGCTTCAAACCATCGCATCCTGCCTCCTCAATGGAAATCAGGCGCCCCGAAACCGCGCCGTTTCCTTGGCGACGGGGCTTCAAACCATCGCATCCTGCCTCCTCAATGGGAAATCAGGCGCCCCCCGAAACCGCGCCGTTTCCTTGGCGACGGGGGCTTCAAACCATCGCATCCTGCCTCCTCAATGGGAAATCAGGCGCCCCCCGAAACCTCGCCGTTTCCTTGGCGACGGGGGCTTCAAACCATCGCATCCTGCCTCCTCAATGGGAAATCAGGCGCCCCCCGAAACCGCGCCGTTTCCTTGGCGACGGGGGCTTCAAACCAAAAACCGGTAAAAAAAATTTTTTTTTATAATATAAAAAAAATAAATAAATCATATTTAAGTGAAATATATACTTATTTCACTTAAATATGAAATAAGAATGTGTTTTTTTAATTTTGGAAATTAAACATCGAATCTACCATTTTTAAAGTTATACTTCCAACTTGTGGCCAAAAAATATTTTCCATTTGCACTTTTCATTTTCCAACTCCATATCGTCAAAAACCCATTTTGGAAGTTTATACTGCCATCTTGTGGCCAAAAAATATTTTCCATTTGCACTTTTCATTTTCCAACTCCATATCGTCAAAAACCCATTTTGGAAGTTTATACTGCCATCTTGTGGCCAAAAAATATTTTCCATTTGCACTTTTCATTTTCCAACTCCATATCGTCAAAAACCCATTTTGGAAGTTTATACTGCCATCTTGTGGCCAAAAAATATTTTCCATTTGCACTTTTCATTTTCCAACTCCATATCGTCAAAAACCCATTTTGGAAGTTTATACTGCCATCTTGTGGCCAAAAAATATTTTCCATTTGCACTTTTCATTTTCCAACTCCATATCATCAAAAACCCATTTTGGAAGTTTATACTGCCATCTTGTGGCCAAAAAATATTTTCCATTTGCACTTTTCATTTTCCAACTCCATATCGTCAAAAACCCATTTTGGAAGGCGCCCCCCGAAACCGCGCCGTTTCATGGCGACGGGGCTTCAAACCATCGCATCCTGCCTCCTCAATGGGAAATCAGGCGCCCCCCGAAACCGCGCCGTTTCCTTGGCGACGGGGGCTTCAAACCATCGCATCCTGCCTCCTCAATGGGAAAGCAGGCGCCCCCCGAAACCGCGCCGTTTCCTTGGCGACGGGGGCTTCAAACCATCGCATCCTGCCTCCTCAATGGGAAATCAGGTGCCCCCCGAAACCGCGCCGTTTCCTTGGCGACGGGGGCTTCAAACCATCGCATCCTGCCTCCTCAATGGGAAAGCAGGCGCCCCCCGAAACCGCGCCGTTTCCTTGGCGACGGGGGCTTCAAACCATCGCATCCTGCCTCCTCAATGGGAAAGCAGGCGCTAGATAAATATGGAAGACTTTTTGGTGGGAAAATCAATTTGGCAGGTGTGTGTAGTGGCAGGTGTGTGTAGTGGCAGGTGTGTGTAGTGGCAGGTAAATGTAGTGACAAGTGCTGTAGTGGCAGGTGCATGTAGTGACAGGTGCTTGTAGTGACAGGTGCTTGTAGTGACAGGTGCAAGTAAGTAAGAAGTGGCAGGTGCTGTAGTGGCAGGTGTGTGTAGTGACAGGTGCGTGTAGTGACAGGTGCATATAGTGACAGGTGCATCTTAATTCCTTTGGGTAAAAAATGCGAGCAGAAAAGAGAATGAATCAATGCTGCCATGCAATATAGATGTAAATTTGGAAGATTTTTTTTGGCGGGAAAATCAATTTGTCAGTCTTTTTTGAATTTTCATGGGGAGAACAAGGTCCTATCGGCATCAAATTTGAGTCACGTAATAAAGACTGTACAGTGATGGACATATGTGATTGCCATGTCTTGATTCCTTTGGGTAAAAAAATGGGAGCAGAAAAGAGAATGAATCATTGTTGCCATGCAATATAGATATAATTTTGGAAAAGAATTTTGGCGGGAAACCGCGCCGTTTCCTTGGCGACGGGGGCTTCAAACCATCGCATCCTGCCTCCTCAATGTGAAATCAGGCGCCCCCCGAAACCGCGCCGTTTCCTTGGCGACGGGGGCTTCAAACCATCGCATCCTGCCCCCTCAATGGGAAAGCAGGTGCCCCCCGAAACCGCGCCGTTTCCTTGGCGACGGGGGCTTCAAACCATCGCATCCTGCCTCCTCAATGGGAAATCAGGCGCCCCCCGAAACCGCGCCGTTTCCTTGGCGACGGGGGCTTCAAACCATCGCATCCTGCCTCCTCAATGGGAAAGCAGGCGCCCCCCGAAACCGCGCCGTTTCCTTGGCGACGGGGGCTTCAAACTATCGCATCCTGCCTCCTCAATGGGAAATCAGGCGCCCCCCGAAACCGCGCCGTTTCCTTGGCGACGGGGGCTTCAAACCATCGCATCCTGCCTCCTCAATGGGAAATCAGTCGCCCCACGTAACCGAGCAGTTTCGTTTGCTACTGGGGATTCAAACCATCGCATCCTGCCTCCTCAATGGGAAATCAGGCGCCCCCCGAAACCGCGCCGTTTCCTTGGCGACGGGGGCTTCAAACCATCGCATCCTGCCTCCTCAATGGGAAATCAGGCGCCCCCCGAAACCGCGCCGTTTCCTTGGCGACGGGGGCTTCAAACCATCGCATCCTGCCTCCTCAATGGGAAATCAGGCGCCCCCCGAAACCGCGCCGTTTCCTTGGCGACGGGGGCTTCAAACCATCGCATCCTGCCTCCTCAATGGGAAATCAGGCGCCCCCCGAACCCGCGCCGTGTCCTTGGCGACGGGGGCTTCAAACCATCGCATCCTGCCTCCTCAATGGGAAATCAGGCGCCCCCCGAAACCGCGCCGTTTCCTTGGCGACGGGGGCTTCAAACCATCGCATCCTGCCTCCTCAATGGGAAATCAGGCGCCCCCCGAAACCGCGCCGTTTCCTTGGCGACGGGGGCTTCAAACCAAAAACCGGTAAAAAAAAAAAAATTTTATAATATAAAAAAAATAAATAAATCATATTTAAGTGAAATAAATACTTATTTCACTTAAATATGAAATAAGAATGTGTTTTTTTAATTTTGGAAATTAAACATCGAATCTACCATTTTTAAAGTTATACTGCCAACTTGTGGCCAAAAAATATTTTCCATTTGCACTTTTCATTTTCCAACTCCATATCGTCAAAAACCCATTTTGGAAGTTTATACTGCCATCTTGTGGCCTTTTCCAACTCCATAATGGTCAAAAACCCATTTGGAAGTTTATACTGCCATCTTGTGGCCAAAAACCCATTTTGGAAATTCAACATGGAATCTACCATTTTTTATGTTATACTGCCATCTTGTGGCCAAAAAATATTTTCCATTTACACTTTTCATTTTCCAACTCCATATCGTCAAAAGCCCATTAGATAGATGAGAATGTGGCATTACGATATGGAATTATCGCTCGCCCATTGACTTTGAATGGATGTCCTCTAGCCCTAACCCTAACCCTAACCCTAACCCTAACCCTAACCCTAACCCTAACCCTAACCCTAACCCTAACCCTAACCCTAACCCTAACCCTAACCCCTAGCCCTAATCCTAACCTTAACCCTAACCCCTAACCTTAACCCTAAATCTAACCCTATCCCAACCCCAAACCCTAACCCTAACCCCTAACCCTAACCCCTAGCCCTAATCCTAACCCTAACCCCTAACCTTAACCCTAAATCTAACCCTATCCCAACCCCAAACCCTAACCCTAACCCCTAACCCTAACCCCTAGCCCTAACCCTAACCCTAACCTAACCCTAAACCCTAACCTTAACCCTAATTCTAACCCTATCCCAACCCTAAACCCTAACCCTAACCCTCTACCCCAATCCTAACCTTAACCCCAATCCCCTAACCCTAACAACAAGGGGCATCTTAACCCTAATCCCCTAACCCCTAACAACAAGGGGCATTGGCATACGTTAAAATACATTTGGGACTCAAAAGCTAAGAAATGTTAATAATTTAATTTAAAATCCAAAAAGGGTAAAATTTAAAATCCAAAAAAGAAAAAAAGAATAAAAGTTCATCTACTTTGGATTAAGTTCATAAATACATTTCAGAAATAAAAAAGAAAAGCTGTGTGAGCCTTCAGCTCATATACACTTTAGCCCAGCCCCTTGACTCCTCCCCCCTGCAGCAGTGGGACTTGCCCAGGCAACTCTCTCCTTTCCTCATATTCGCTTTGACCGTACAACGAGACACAACTCTCCTCAGAACTTATAACAACTTTCTACCATTTTAAATTGTGCCTTCACCTGAAGAAGACTAGAAAACTAGTCGAAACGTCGTGAAAAGGCACAATTTTGAGCTCTTTAAAAGATTTTGTTTTACTTTAATTTCAAAGTTTTTCATTTTTTAGTTTTATTTTCATAAAAAAACAAAAAAGACAAAAAAAATATATAAAAATATACTTTAAAACCGAACAACATGTCAGACTGGGCTCTGGTTAGCTACCAGCGCCCAGCCCAGCGAGCCCGAAGCCGAACACCGCAACGAGTTGCCCGGCCTACTCGGCTCCTAAGCAGCGGAGCACAGAGTTCCACTGGCCTAGCGAGGGCCCGTGCTTTGCCCGTCTCCTCCGGGAGGCGGGCCCCCAACTCTGCTCCTAACCCTAACCCTAACCCTAACCCTAACCCTAACCCTAACCCTAACCCTAACCCTAACCCTAACCCTAACCCTAACCCTAACCCTAACCCTAACCCTAACCCTAACCCTAACCCTAACCCTAACCCTAACCCTAACCCTAACCCCTTTTACTGCAGTAGTGTAGTATTTCTGCAGTTGTCCAGTACTTTTATTGCAGTAGTGTAGTACATTCGCTGCAGTATAGTACTTTTGCTGCAGTAGTGTAGTACTTTTACTGCAGTAGTGTAGTACTTTTGCCGTAGTAGTGTAGTACTTTTACTGCAGTAGTGTAGTACTTTTGCTGCATTAGTGCAGTACTGTCACTGCAGTAGTGTCGTACTTTTACTGCAGTAGTGTAATACTTTTTCTGCAGTAGTGTAGTACTTTTTCTGCACTAGTGTAGTACTTTTGCTGCAGTAGTGTAGTACTTTTGCTGCAGTAGTGTAGTACTTTTGCCGTAGTAGTGTAGTACTTTTACTGCAGTAGTGTAGTAATTTTACTGCAGTAGTGTAGTACTTTTGATGCATTTGTGCAGTACTGTTGCTGCAGTAGTGTAGTACTTTTGCAGCAGTAGTGTAGTACTTTTGCCGTAGTAGTGTAGTACTTTTGATGCATTTGTGCAGTACTGTTGCTGCAGTAGTGTAGTACTGTTGCTGCAGTAGTGTAGTACTTTTGCTGCAGTAGTGTAGTACTTTTGCTGCAGTAGTGTAGTACTTTTGCCCTAGTAGTGTAGTACTGTTGCTGCAGTAGTGTAGTACTTTTGCTGCAGTGGTGTAGTACTTTTGCCGTAGTAGTGTAGTACTTTTGATGCATTTGTGCAGTACTGTTGCTGCAGTAGTGTAGTACTTTTGCTGCAGTAGTGTAGTAGTTTTGCTGCAGTAGTGTAGTACTTTTACTGCAGTAGTGTAGTAGTTTTGCTGCAGTAGTGTAGTACTTTTACTGCAGTAGTGTAGTACTTTTACTGCAGTAGTGTAGTACTTTTGATGCATTTGTGCAGTACTGTTGCTGCAGTAGTGTAGTACTTTTGATGCATTTGTGCAGTACTGTTGCTGCAGTAGTGTAGTACTTTTGCTGCAGTAGTGTAGTACTTTTGCTGCAGTAGTGTAGTACTTTTGCTGCAGTAGTGTAGTACTTTTGCCGTAGTAGTGTAGTACTTTTGCTGCAGTAGTGTAGTACTTTTTCTGCAGTAGTGTAGTACTTTTGCCGTAGTAGTGTAGTACTTTTACTGCAGTAGTGTAGTAATTTTACTGCAGTAGTGTAGTACTTTTGATGCATTTGTGCAGTACTTTTGCTGCAGTAGTGTAGTACTTTTGCTGCACTAGTGTAGTACTTTTGCCGTAGTAGTGTAGTACTTTTAATGCAGTAGTGTAGTAATTTTACTGCAGTAGTGTAGTACTTTTGCTGCAGTAGTGTAGTACTTTTGCTGCAGTAGTGTAGTACTTTTGCCGTAGTAGTGTAGTACTTTTGATGCATTTGTGCAGTACTGTTGCTGCAGTAGTGTAGTACTTTTACTGCAGTAGTGTAGTACTTTTACTGCAGTAGTGTAATACTTTTTCTGCAGTAGTGTAGTACTTTTTCTGCAGTAGTGTAATACTTTTGCCGTAGTAGTGTCGTACTTTTACTGCAGTAGTGTAGTAATTTTACTGCAGTAGTGTAGTACTGTTGCTGCAGTAGTGTAGTACTTTTGCTGCAGTAGTGTAGTACTTTTGCTGCAGTAGTGTAGTACTTTTGCCGTAGTAGTGTAGTACTTTTACTGCAGTAGTGTAGTACTTCTACTGCAGTAGTGTAGTACTTTTGCTGCAGTAGTGTAGTACTTTTACTGCAGTAGTGTAGTACTGTTGCTGCAGTAGTGTAGTACTGTTGCTGCAGTAGTGTAGTACTTTTGCTGCAGTAGTGTAGTACTTTTGCCGTAGTAGTGTAGTACTTTTGCTGCAGTAGTGTAGTACTTTTTCTGCAGTAGTGTAGTACTTTTGCCGTAGTAGTGTAGTACTTTTACTGCAGTAGTGTAGTAATTTTACTGCAGTAGTGTAGTACTTTTGATGCATTTGTGCAGTACTTTTGCTGCAGTAGTGTAGTACTTTTGCTGCACTAGTGTAGTACTTTTGCCGTAGTAGTGTAGTACTTTTAATGCAGTAGTGTAGTAATTTTACTGCAGTAGTGTAGTACTTTTGCTGCAGTAGTGTAGTACTTTTGCTGCAGTAGTGTAGTACTTTTGCCGTAGTAGTGTAGTACTTTTGATGCATTTGTGCAGTACTGTTGCTGCAGTAGTGTAGTACTTTTGCTGCAGTAGTGTAGTACTTTTGCCCTAGTAGTGTAGTACTTTTACTGCAGTAGTGTAGTACTTCTACTGCAGTAGTGTAGTACTTCTACTGCAGTAGTGTAGTAGTTTTGCTGCAGTAGTGTAGTACTTTTTCTGCAGTAGTGTAGTACTTTTTCTGCAGTAGTGTAATACTTTTGCCGTAGTAGTGTCGTACTTTTACTGCAGTAGTGTAGTACTTCTACTGCAGTAGTGTAGTACTTTTACTGCAGTAGTGTAGTACTTTTACTGCAGTAGTGTAGTACTTCTACTGCAGTAGTGTAGTACTGTTGCTGCAGTAGTGTAGTACTTCTACTGCAGTAGTGTAGTACTTTTACTGCAGTAGTGTAGTACTTTTGCCGCAGTAGTGTAGTACTTTTACTGCAGTAGTGTAGTACTTCTACTGCACTAGTGTAGTACTTTTGCTGCACTAGTGTAGTACTTCTACTGCAGTAGTGTAGTACTTTTACTGCAGTAGTGTAATACTTCTACTGCAGTAGTGTAGTACTTTTACTGCAGTAGTGTAGTACTTCTACTGCACTAGTGTAGTACTTTTGCTGCAGTAGTGTAGTACTTTCGCCGTAGTAGTGTAGTAGTTTTACTGCAGTAGTGTAGTACTTTTACTGCAGTAGTGTAGTAATTTCACTGCAGTAGTGTAGTACTTTTGATGCATTTGTGCAGTACTGTTGCTGCAGTAGTGTAGTACTTTTGCTGCAGTAGTGTAGTACTTTTACTGCAGTAGTGTAGTACTGTTGCTGCAGTAGTGTAGTACTTTTGCTGCACTAGTGTAGTACTTTTGCTGCAGTAGTGTAGTACTTTTGCCGTAGTAGTGTAGTACTTTTACTGCAGTAGTGTAATACTTCTACTGCAGTAGTGTAGTACTTTTGCTGCAGTAGTGTAGTACTTTTGCCGTAGTAGTGTAGTACTTTTACTGCAGTAGTGTAGTACTTTTGCCCTAGTAGTGTAGTACTTTTACTGCAGTAGTGTAGTACTTTTACTGCAGTAGTGTAGTACTTTTGCTGCAGTAGTGTAGTACTTTTGCCCTAGTAGTGTAGTACTTTTACTGCAGTAGTGTAGTACTTTTACTGCAGTAGTGTAGTACTTTTACTGCAGTAGTGTAGTACTTTTACTGCAGTAGTGTAGTACTTTTACTGCAGTAGTGTAGTACTTTTACTGCAGTAGTGTAGTACTTCTACTGCAGTAGTGTAGTACTTTTGCTGCAGTAGTGTAGTACTTTTGCTGCAGTAGTGTAGTACTTTTGCTGCAGTAGTGTAGTACTTTTGCTGCAGTAGTGTAGTACTTTTGCTGCAGTAGTGTAGTACTTTTACTGCAGTAGTGTAGTACTTTTGCTGCAGTAGTGTAGTACTTTTACTGCAGTAGTGTAGTACTTTTGCTGCAGTAGTGTAGTACTTTTGCTGCAGTAGTGTAGTACTTTTACTGCAGTAGTGTAGTACTTTTGCTGCAGTAGTGTAGTACTTTTGCTGCAGTAGTGTAGTACTTTTGCTGCAGTAGTGTAGTACTTTTGCTGCAGTAGTGTAGTACTTTTACTGCAGTAGTGTAGTACTTTTACTGCAGTAGTGTAGTACTTTTGCTGCAGTAGTGTAGTACTTTTGCTGCAGTAGTGTAGTACTTTTGCTGCAGTAGTGTAGTACTTTTACTGCAGTAGTGTAGTACTTTTGCTGCAGTAGTGTAGTACTTTTGATGCATTTGTGCAGTACTGTTGCTGCAGTAGTGTAGTACTTTTACTGCAGTAGTGTAGTACTTTTGCTGCAGTAGTGTAGTACTTTTGCTGCAGTAGTGTAGTACTTTTACTGCAGTAGTGTAGTACTTTTACTGCAGTAGTGTAGTACTTTTGCTGCAGTAGTGTAGTACTTTTGCTGCAGTAGTGTAGTACTTTTGCTGCAGTAGTGTAGTACTTTTGCTGCAGTAGTGTAGTACTTTTGCTGCAGTAGTGTAGTACTTTTGCTGCAGTAGTGTAGTACTTTTGCTGCAGTAGTGTAGTACTTTTGCTGCAGTAGTGTAGTACTTTTGCTGCAGTAGTGTAGTACTATGGCTGGAGTAGTGTAGCACTTTGCTGCAGTAGTGTAGTACTTTTGCTGCAGTAGTGTAGTACTTTGCTGCAGTAGTGTAGTACTTTTGCTGCAGTAGTGTAGTACTTTTGCTGCAGTAGTGTAGTACTTTTGCTGCAGTAGTGTAGTACTTTTGCTGCAGTAGTGTAGTACTTTTGCTGCAGTAGTGTAGTACTTTTGCTGCAGTAGTGTAGTACTTTGCTGCAGTAGTGTAGCACTTTTGCTGCAGTAGTGTAGTACTTTTGCTGCAGTAGTGTAGTACTTTTGCTGCAGTAGTGTAGTACTTTTGCTGCAGTAGTGTAGTACTTTTGCTGCAGTAGTGTAGTACTTTTGCTGCAGTAGTGTAGTACTTTTGCTGCAGTAGTGTAGTACTTTTACTGCAGTAGTGTAGTACTTTTGCTGCAGTAGTGTAGTACTTTTGCTGCAGTAGTGTAGTACTTTTGCTGCAGTAGTGTAGTACTTTTGCTGCAGTAGTGTAGTACTTTTGCTGCAGTAGTGTAGTACTTTTGCTGCAGTAGTGTAGTACTTTTGCTGCAGTAGTGTAGTACTTTTGCTGCAGTAGTGTAGTACTTTTGCTGCAGTAGTGTAGTACTTTTGCTGCAGTAGTGTAGTACTTTTGCTGCAGTAGTGTAGTACTTTTGCTGCAGTAGTGTAGTACTTTTACTGCAGTAGTGTAGTACTTTTGCTGCACTGGGAGGTGGCCTCTGTGCTTCCTGTCTCTCTTACCACTTCCTTTTCCGTAATACTTCTTAAAATTTGAGCTCCACCCCAAAGTTTCAGCTCTCACATCTGAAAACCACCAGCACTCTGCTCGTCTGGGCTCTGTTCATCTGGACTCTGCTCCTCTGGGCTCTGTTCATCTGGACTCTGCTCCTCTGGACTCTGCTCGTCTGGACTCTGCTCCTCTGGACTCTGCTCCTCTGGACTCTGCTCCTCTGGACCCTGAGGCTTTTTTGGAGGTAAATCTCAAATATGTTATATAAAACAAAATAATGTTGTAAAAAATCATGTTTTTGCTTTGCCTGTATTACATTATTTTCTGATCTCAGGGTTAAGATGAGTTCCAATTTCTGATGTCATGTGGTAATACAGGAACCACTACATGACATCACAAGATGGAACAGAGTGTTTTAAGCTTTGGAGACACAGCCAGAGTAGTTTTTGAGGAGGTCAGAGCATTAGAACATGCCGAGAGGTCACAGGGGTCAGTGTGTGTGATTATAGGAGCTTCTGTGTGCCACCTGCTCGTCTCCATGGAGATGTCACAGAATGTAAGATGGAAGAACAGAGAAAGTCACTGAGTCGATCCAGATGAGACTCTGAGATGTTTGAAATGTGGACTTTGGCTTTATTATGTGTTTGTGTATTTGTATTTGTGTGTATATATATTGTGTGTTTGTGTATGTGTGTGTGCATAATGCAATTGTGCATATTTGTGTCTGTGTTGTGTATTTGTGTGTTTGTATTGTGTGTTTGTGTATGTGTGTGTATGACAAATATGTTTATTACGTTTTTTGATATAAAAATAAAGACAAAACACAAAACATGTACGGGGCAGATAAAGTAAAATAAAATACACAAAGCTGCACTGCAATGTAAATATATCCAGCCATTAATAAAAGAAATATAATAATAAAGTGATGGCAAAGATAAAAGAGTTATGGTGTGCTATATTTTGATAAGTGATCCAGGAAATGTTGCCAAATCTTGGCAAAACTGTCACATTTATCCTCCAAATCATTCCAAAACTTCTCCATTTACAATATATTAGTTAATTCAGCCTCCTGTGGGCTCACCACCTGCAGAGGGGTTCATAGGGGGGGTCAGGTGCTATGAGTATTGGGCAGCACGCTGCCCCCGCGACCCAGCCGGATTAAGCGGGAGAAGATGGATGGATGGATAGTTAATTCAGACAACCACATCTTAAATTGAGGAGAACAGATTTCCTTAAGGTTCTTTTTTGCTAGGGTTAGGGGGGGTGAGACTCAAAAGCAAATTATAAATTAGTTCTTCCTCAGGCAGTTTCTCAAATGTTGTGATGTTCTGACAGACATAATTCCTGATTTGTATCAACAAAAGTCGGTAGGGAGAGTTTGTTCTTTAACTGAGAGAAGGAAGCTAATTGTTTATCAATATATAAGTCTTTGAGAGTTGCAAAATCCCTTTTGCCTCTAAAAGTCAAATGAAGTATGTAAAATGTGTGTATGTATTTTGTATTTGTGTGTTTGTATTGCATATATTGTGTGTTTGTGTGTTTGTATGTATTTGCGTATTTGCATATGTGGCTTCTGTCAATCCTCTTCCTGTTTCTCGTAAGTGTCGTTTGCAAAGACATCTCCTTTTATGGTCACAGGTTCATTTGAGGAAGCTCAGTTTGTGGTTTGAGGTTAAAAATAAAAACATGATTGCTCAAAGGCAAAAGGGCAGAGTATGAAACATGCTGTGACTGTGCACTATGACAAACCCTCAGGTCCATTTTCCTTTGTTTTATGTGAAAAATGATGCCGCAGTTTGTGAAAAGTCTGATTCTTGTTTTAGTTCCAAACATGTTTTTTTGTTGTTTCTCACTCATAATCCACAGGACATAAATGTCCACATGTAAAAACCAGCTCAAAAGTCATCATAGATTCATTTTTCAGCTAAACTCAAAGATTTGTCCCTGCTCCAACCCAAAATATCAAACAAATAAAAATGTCAGGAGAGAAGAGAGGAGGGTTAGGGTTAGGCCCTGTCCTGTGGGTTAGGGTTAGGGTTAGGCCCTGTCCTGTGGGTTAGGGTTAGGCCCTGTCCTGTGGGTTAGGGTTAGGGTTAGGCCCTGTCCTGTGGGTTAGGGTTAGGCCCTGTCCTGTGGGTTAGGGTTAGGCCCTGTCCTGTGGGTTAGGGTTAGGCCCTGTCCTGTGGGTTAGGGTTAGGCCCTGTCCTGTGGGTTAGGGTTAGGCCCTGTCCTGTGGGTTAGGGTTAGGGTTAGGCCCTGTCCTGTGGGTTAGGGTTAGGGTTAGGCCCTGTCCTGTGGGTTAGGGTTAGGGTTAGGCCCTGTCCTGTGGGTTAGGGTTAGGGTTAGGCCCTGTCCTGTGGGTTAGGGTTAGGCCCTGTCCTGTGGGTTAGGGTTAGGCCCTGTCCTGTGGGTTAGGGTTAGGCCCTGTCCTGTGGGTTAGGGTTAGGGTTAGGCCCTGTCCTGTGGGTTAGGGTTAGGGTTAGGCCCTGTCCTGTGGGTTAGGGTTAGGCCCTGTCCTGTGGGTTAGGGTTAGGCCCTGTCCTGTGGGTTAGGGTTAGGCCCTGTACTGTGGGTTAGGGTTAGGGTTAGGCCCTGTCCTGTGGGTTAGGGTTAGGCCCTGTCCTGTGGGTTAGGGTTAGGGTTAGGCCCTGTCCTGTGGGTTAGGGTTAGGCCCTGTCCTGTGGGTTAGGGTTAGGCCCTGTCCTGTGGGTTAGGGTTAGGGTTAGGCCCTGTCCTGTGGGTTAGGGTTAGGGTTAGGCCCTGTCCTGTGGGTTAGGGTTAGGCCCTGTCCTGTGGGTTAGGGTTAGGCCCTGTCCTGTGGGTTAGGGTTAGGCCCTGTACTGTGGGTTAGGGTTAGGGTTAGGCCCTGTCCTGTGGGTTAGGGTTAGGCCCTGTCCTGTGGGTTAGGGTTAGGCCCTGTCCTGTGTGAGTGTGGAACATAGAACCCACAGCAATCGTGCCTGAGCACGGCACGGTTCTAAAGTCCGAGTGGCTGTAAAACGGAAAGTCTATGTTATGCTATGTTTATTGTGCTGTACTATACTGTGTATTATGCATATTGTTAGACGGAAATTAGCACCTGTGCTAAATCGGGCGTATTTACATCACTATGTGTGATTTCATACAAATTGTATATTCACAAATATGTATTGTCCCATCCAAATAAACAAATAAATGAAAAAAAAAGTCACATTGACCTAATAACAAATCCTGGCCTCTCGATTCTGATATTTTAGTGAGTCTGTAGGAAGAAACCTTGGGCAGATCGATGATTCAAGGTTCTAATCCACCTGCAGCGCTCATGCAGGAAGTACAGTGAGAATTCTTTTGTTTGTTGAATAAAGTTCATTGAGGTAAGTTGGTGTTGGTGTGTGCAAGTGCTGCACTGTAATAAATGTTCAAAACAAAACCCTACTTGTGTTTAACTTAGGGGCATGAGTGTATATAATATATATATGAGTGTATATAATATATATATGAGTGTATATAATATATATATGAGTGTATATAATATATATATGAGTGTATATAATATATATATGAGTGTATATAATATATATATGAGTGTATATAATATATATATGAGTGTATATAATATATATATGAGTGTATATAATATATATGAGTGTATATGATATATATTTACTTATTATAATTATTATTAATTGTTATTTGTTTTTTTCAAACAGGAGCTGTTCTGCTCCAGGAGAAGATGAGGACCTCCCCCTCCCTTCTGCTGCTGCTGCTCCTCAGCTCCGGTGAGTGTCTCATGTGTGTGTGTCTCATGTGTGTGTCTCGTGTGTGTGTCTCGTGTGTGTGTGTCTCATGTGTGTGTCTCGTGTGTGTGTCTCGTGTGTGTGTCTCATGTGTGTGTCTCATGTGTGTGTCTCATGTGTGTGTCTCGTGTGTGTGTCTCATGTGTGTGTCTCATGTGTGTGTGTCTCATGTGTGTGTCTCATGTGTGTGTCTCATGTGTGTGTCTCATGTGTGTCTCATGTGTGTGTCTCATGTGTGTGTGTGTGTGTCTCATGTGTGTGTCTCATGTGTGTGTGTCTCATGTGTGTGTCTCATGTGTGTGTCTCGTGTGTGTCTCGTGTGTGTCTCATGTGTGTGTCTCATGTGTGTGTGTCTCATGTGTGTGTCTCATGTGTGTGTCTCGTGTGTGTGTGTGTGTGTCTCATGTGTGTGTGTCTCATGTGTGTGTCTCATGTGTGTGTCTCATGTGTGTGTCTCGTGTGTGTGTGTGTCTCATGTGTGTGTGTCTCATGTGTGTGTCTCATGTGTGTGTCTCATGTGTGTGTGTGTGTGTCTCATGTGTGTGTGTCTCATGTGTGTGTCTCATGTGTGTGTGTGTCTCATGTGTGTGTGTCTCATGTGTGTGTCTCATGCGTGTCTCATGTGTGTCTCGTGTGTGTGTGTGTGTCTCGTGTGTGTCTCGTGTGTGTGTGTGTCTCATGTGTGTGTCTCGTGTGTGTGTGTGTGTGTGTGTGTCTCATGTGTGTGTCTCATGTGTGTGTCTCATGTGTGTGTGTGTGTGTCTCGTGTGTGTGTGTCTCGTGTGTGTCTCATGTGTGTCTCGTGTGTGTCTCGTGTGTGTGTCTCATGTGTGTCTCATGTGTGTGTGTGTGTGTCTCATGTGTGTGTCTCATGTGTGTGTGTGTGTCTCTTGTGTGTGTCTCATGTGTGTGTGTGTGTCTCATGTGTGTGTCTCATGTGTGTGTGTGTGTCTCTTGTGTGTGTCTCATGTGTGTGTGTGTGTCTCATGTGTGTGTCTCGTGTGTGTGTGTCTCGTGTGTGTGTGTGTGTCTCATGTGTGTCTCGTGTGTGTGTGTGTGTCTCGTGTGTGTCTCATGTGTGTCTCGTGTGTGTGTCTCGTGTGTGTCTCGTGTGTGTGTGTGTGTCTCGCGTGTGTGTCTCATGTGTGTGTCTCATGCGTGTGTCTCATGCATGTGTGTGTGTGTGTGTGTGTGTCTCATGTGTGTGTGTCTCATGTGTGTGTCTCATGTGTGTGTGTGTCTCATGTGTGTGTGTCTCATGTGTGTGTCTCATGTGTGTGTCTCATGTGTGTGTGTGTGTGTCTCATGTGTGTGTGTCTCATGTGTGTGTCTCATGTGTGTGTGTGTCTCATGTGTGTGTGTCTCATGTGTGTGTCTCATGCGTGTCTCATGTGTGTCTCGTGTGTGTGTGTGTGTCTCGTGTGTGTCTCGTGTGTGTGTGTGTCTCATGTGTGTGTCTCGTGTGTGTGTGTGTGTGTGTCTCATGTGTGTGTCTCATGTGTGTGTCTCATGTGTGTGTGTGTGTGTCTCGTGTGTGTGTGTCTCGTGTGTGTCTCATGTGTGTCTCGTGTGTGTCTCGTGTGTGTGTCTCATGTGTGTCTCATGTGTGTGTGTGTGTGTCTCATGTGTGTGTCTCATGTGTGTGTGTGTGTCTCTTGTGTGTGTCTCATGTGTGTGTGTGTGTCTCATGTGTGTGTCTCATGTGTGTGTGTGTGTCTCTTGTGTGTGTCTCATGTGTGTGTGTGTGTCTCATGTGTGTGTCTCGTGTGTGTGTGTCTCGTGTGTGTGTGTGTGTCTCGTGTGTGTCTCATGTGTGTCTCGTGTGTGTGTGTGTGTCTCTTGTGTGTGTCTCATGTGTGTGTGTGTGTCTCATGTGTGTGTCTCATGTGTGTCTCGTGTGTGTGTGTGTGTCTCGTGTGTGTCTCATGTGTGTCTCGTGTGTGTGTCTCGTGTGTGTCTCGTGTGTGTGTGTGTGTCTCGCGTGTGTGTCTCATGTGTGTGTCTCATGCGTGTGTCTCATGCATGTGTGTGTGTGTGGGTGGGTGTCTCATGTGTGTGTCTCATGTGTGTGTCTCATGCATGTGTGTGTGTGTGTGTGTCTCATGTGTGTGTCTCATGTGTGTGTCTCATGTGTGTGTGTCTCGTGTGTGTGTCTCGTGTGTGTGTCTCATGCGTGTGTCTCATGTGTGTCTCGTGTGTGTCTCGTGTGTGTGTCTCATGTGTGTGTCTCATGTGTGTGTCTCATGTGTGTCTCGTGTGTGTCTCGTGTGTGTGTGTCTCGTGTGTGTGTCTCGTGTGTGTGTCTCATGCGTGTGTCTCATGCATGTGTGTGTGTGTCTCATGTGTGTGTCTCATGTGTGTGTCTCGTGTGTGTGTCTCGTGTGTGTGTCTCATGCATGTGTCTCATGCATGTGTGTCTCGTGTGTGTGTCTCATGTGTGTGTCTCATGTGTGTGTCTCGTGTGTGTGTCTCGTGTGTGTGTCTCATGCATGTGTCTCATGCATGTGTGTGTGTGTGTCTCGTGTGTGTGTCTCGTGTGTGTGTCTCATGCATGTGTCTCATGCATGTGTGTGTGTGTGTCTCGTGTGTGTGTCTCGTGTGTGTCTCGTGTGTGTGTCTCATGTGTGTGTCTCATGTGTGTGTCTCGTGTGTGTCTCGTGTGTGTGTGTGTCGTGTGTGTGTGTCTCGTGTGTGTGTCTCGTGTGTGTGTCTCATGAATGTGTGTGTGTGTTGCAGGTGTGTGTGAGGAGTTGTGTTCCATAGCTCAGATCAACAGCTGCAGTGACTGTATTCGAGCAGGACCTAAGTGCGCCTGGTGCCAACAACTGGTCAGAACCTCCTCCTCTCTTCTCTGCTCCTCTCTGCTCCTCTCTTCTCTGCTCCTCTCCTCCTCCTCTCTCCTCCTCTCTCCTCCCCTCTTCTCTGCTCCTCTCTCCTCCTCTCTCCTCCTCTCTCCTCCCCTCTTCTCTGCTCCTCTCTCCTCTCCTCTCTGCTCCTCTCTGCTCCTCTCTTCTCTGCTCCTCTCCTCCTCCTCTCCTCTCTGCTCCTCTCTCCTCCCCTCTTCTCTGCTCCTCTCTCCTCTCTTCTCTGCTCCTCTCTCCTCTCCTCCTCCTCTCCTCTCTGCTCCTCTCTCCTCTCTCCTCCTCTCTCCTCCCCTCTTCTCTGCTCCTCTCTCCTCTCCTCTCTGCTCCTCTCTTCTCTGCTCCTCTCCTCCTCCTCTCCTCTCTGCTCCTCTCTCCTCCCCTCTTCTCTGCTCCTCTCTCCTCTCCTCCTCCTCTCCTCTCTGCTCCTCTCTCCTCCCCTCTTCTCTGCTCCTCTCTCCTCCCTGCTCCTCTCTCCTCCTCTCTCCTCCCTGCTCCTCTCTCCTCCTCTCTCCTCCTCCTCTCCTCTTGTGGTGGGTCTCAGGTGGTTTCTCTGGTGCCTCCTCAGAACTTCACAAAGGCGGGGGAGCAGGAGGCAGTTCGCTGTGACATTGAGGCCAAACTGAGTGTTCGCGGCTGTAACGCTGAACACATCATCACCGTCGCGAACCACCAAACGGTCACCAAGAACGAGCCCCTGAGCCAGGCCTTCAACCAAAAGGACAAGGAGCCCGTCCAGCTCCAGCCACAGGAGATACGGCTCACACTCCGGCCTGGTAACACCTGCTGCACCTGCCACACCTGCTGCACCTGCCACACCTCTGCAGTTAGCCCCTCACCTCAGCAAATAACCCCCCACAGACACATACTTGTACCTCTGGTGTGTAACAGCCTTTGGGCTACTGTACATTTCACTGGTCCCTCTCCAGAACAAAAGGTTAGAGCCCCTGATCTACACAAAACACTTCTACACATGCTCATGGTTTCGAGCTTGGCTCTGGTGTTTTCTGCGTGTGCTCCAGTGGTTTTCAGTCACTAAAATAAACATGTTCTTTCATAGTTTGTGATGTGTGCAGGTTAACGCTAACTCAAAAACTTACTGTTTTAATGCTTAGAAATTTTTTGTTTTTGTCTTGGTCGTCTTTTTTGATGCATATATTATATAGGTAATTAAATTTTATTTTGACTTTTAGATTAGGTCAGCACTAGATCTGATACCAATGTGTAATTTTAAACATATGTTTGTGAACTTACAGCACACATAAAGGACTTAACCTGCTGTCTGCAGTAAGAGCTGCACAGTCTGTATCTTATTTTTGCATCACTCATGAATGGAGCTCAACATCCTCCACCCTCTTATATACAATCAATATCTATGACTGATGATTCAGTGCAGCAAACAGACATAAAATAAATACCAATAAAGTGGCTGCCGTATATTTCATGTTCACAATAATAATATGGCTAAGTTATAAACAGTGCAGCAAATGAACAGAATAAATAAAAGTAAAGTGACTTCAGTATATTCATATACAAGTTCAAAGTCACAAAAAAACATTGTAGTTTGTAGATGCAGGTTTAATATTTGACACAAAGTGTCACAAAGTACTTCCCTGCATTTACATTTACAATAAAAAACTTTTCAAAATATTTTAAAATATATAATAATTTCATTATTTATCTAGTTAATGAAAAAACAAAGGAAAACAGTATAAATAGAATGCAACTGTAGTACCGACAGCACCCATTTGGGGGCGCTGCAGAGTAGGAACTTGGTAATACACACAATCACAACATGGTGTCTTATGGCGACTGCAGTACCTGAGTGGGTCCACTAGAGACGCATACACAGTGTTTTAGGTCCTCACAGTGTTTTAGGTCCTCACAGTGTTTTAGGTCCTCACAGTGTTTTAGGTCCTCACAGTGTTTTAGGCCCTCACAGTGTTTTAGGTCCTCACAGTGTTTAGGTCCTCACAGTGTTTTAGGCCCTCACAGTGTTTTAGGCCCTCACAGTGTTTTAGGTCCTCACAGTGTTTTAGGCCCTCACAGTGTTTTAGGTCCTCACAGTGTTTTAGATCCTCACAGTGTTTTAGGTCCTCACAGTGTTTTAGGCCCTCACAGTGTTTTAGGTCCTCACAGTGTTTTAGATCCTCACAGTGTTTTAGGTCCTCATGTCTGTGCAAAAAGGCTCATGTCCCCATATGTGACCATAAACACACATACTCACAGGCGTTGTGCATGCCCTGTGCCGCAGGTTTGCCCGAGACATTCCAGGTGAAGTTTAAGCGAGTACAAGGGTATCCCGTGGATCTCTACTACCTCATGGACCTGTCCTTCTCCATGAACGATGATCTCCAAAATGTTAAGAAGCTTGGAACACAGCTCTTCTCCGCTCTGGAGGGCATCACGGAACATGGACGCATTGGTATCAACCAGATCTAAACCAGATCTAAACCAGTATTAAACCAGGTCTAAACAGGTCTAAACCAGGACTAAACCACGACTGATTCTGTTGCAGGTTTCGGGGCATTTGTGGATAAGCCCGTGCTCCCGTTCACAAACACAAACCCTCAGAAGTTGGCAAAGCCGTGTGACGACGCGTTGGCGCAGTGCCAGGCAGCGTTCGGGTATCGCCACGTCCTGAGCCTCACGGCGCAGAAGGACCAATTCACCGCCGAGGTGGACAAACAGCACATTTCCGGAAACCTAGACTCACCCGAGGGAAGTCTCGATGCCATGATGCAGGCCACAGTGTGCAGGGTGAGACCTGAACTGGGACTGAACCGAGACTGAACCAGGTTTAGTCCTAGTTTAGTGCTGGTTTAGTTCTTGTTAGTGTTGCTTCTTTTCTCGTTAAAACTTGAGAATCAACTCTGGTGTGTCTGCGCAGAGCTAGCAGTGTGCACTGGTGTGTCTGCGCAGAGCTAGCAGTGAGCACTGGTGTGTCTGCGCAGAGCTAGCAGTGAGCACTGGTGTGTCTGCGCAGAGCTAGCAGTGAGCACTAATGTGTCTGCGCAGAGCTAGCAGTGTGCACTGGTGTGTCTGCGCAGAGCTAACAGTGAGCACTAATGTGTCTGCGCAGAGCTAGCAGTGAGCACTGGTGTGTCTGCGGAGAGCTAGCAGTGAGCACTGGTGTGTCTGCGCAGAGCTAGCAGTGAGCACTGGTGTGTCTGTGCAGAGCTAGCAGTGAGCACTGGTGTGTCTGCGCAGAGCTAGCAGTGTGCACTGGTGTGTCTGCGCAGAGCTAGCAGTGAGCACTGGTGTGTCTGTGCAGAGCTAGCAGTGAGCACTGGTGTGTCTGCGCAGAGCTAGCAGTGAGCACTGGTGTGTCTGCGCAGAGCTAGCAGTGTGCACTGGTGTGTCTGCGCAGAGCTAGCAGTGAGCACTGGTGTGTCTGCGCAGAGCTAGCAGTGAGCACTGGTGTGTCTGCGCAGAGCTAGCAGTGAGCACTGGTGTGTCTGCGCAGAGCTAGCAGTGAGCACTGGTGTGTCTGCGCAGAGCTAGCAGTGAGCACTGGTGTGTCTGCGCAGAGCTAGCAGTGAGCACTGGTGTGTCTGCGCAGAGCTAGCAGTGAGCACTGGTGTGTCTGCGCAGAGCTAGCAGTGAGCACTGGTGTGTCTGCGCAGAGCTAGCAGTGTGCACTGGTGTGTCTGCGCAGAGCTAGCAGTGAGCACTGGTGTGTCTGCGCAGAGCTAGCAGTGAGCACTGGTGTGTCTGTGCAGGACCAAATCGGGTGGAGGAACAGCAGCACTCGGCTCCTGGTACTCACCACAGACGCCGGGTTCCACATGGCCGGAGACGGGAAACTCGCCGGGATCCTGGAGCCCAACGATGAACACTGCCATCTCCATGACAACCTGTACATCAGCAGCAGCCACACGGTAAGGACGGGTCTGAACCAGATCTGGAATGAGCGGGTCTGAAGCGGGTCTGAAGCGGGTCTGAAGCGGGTCTGCACCGGTCTAATGAAGGCAGAGGTCAGGTCGAGGGGATGGCCCATCAGGACTGAACCTCAGCCCATTGTCAGACCAGTTCAGATCCCGGTGGAACCTCAGACCTAGAGTATTATCTGACTTAGTATTAGACTGAGTATTATCTAACGAGTCTAGAAGAAGACCTAACCAGGTCTAGAGTTTGTGACCCGGTCTTGTTTCAGGATTACCCGTCCGTGGGGCAGCTGGCTCTGCAGTTGGAGAAACAAAACATTCAACCTATTTTTGCCGTGACTAAAAACGTCTATAAAATCTACAAGGTACTAAACACAGAACTATACCAGGACCACACCAGGACCACACCAGGACTAAACCAGGACTAAACCAGGACTAAACCAGGACTGAACCTGGACTAAACCAGGACTGAACCTGGACAAAACCAGAACTAAACCAGGATTAAACCAGGTCTAAAACTGTGATGTGGTTTTAGGAACTGTCAAAGATGATTCCCAAATCTGAGGTGGGAATTCTGTCGGAGAATTCGGACAATGTGGTCAAACTGATCACAGACGCGTACAACGTGAGTCAGATGCCCTCCCTGTGTGTCAGATGCCCTCCCTGTGTGGGTCAGATGCCCTCCCGTGTGTCAGATGCCCTCCCTGTGTGTGTCAGATGCCCTCCCCGTGTGTCAGATGCCCTCCCGTGTGTCAGATGCCCTCCCTGTGTGTCAGATGCCATCCCTGTGTCAGATGCCCTCCCTGTGTGTCAAATGCCCTCCCTGTGTGACAGATGCCCTCCCGTGTGTCAGATGCCCTCCCTGTGTGTGTCAGATGCCCTCCCGTGTGTCAGATGCCCTCCCTGTGTCAGATGCCCTCCCTGTGTGTGTCAGATGCCCTCCCGTGTGTCAGATGCCCTCCCCGTGTGTCAGATGCCCTCCCCATGTGTCAGATGCCCTCCCCATGTGTCAGATGCCCTCCCATGTGTCAGATGCCCTCCAATGTGTCAGATGCCCTTCCGTGTGTCAGATGCCCTCCCCGTGTGTCAGATGCCCTCCCTGTGTCAGATGCCCTCTCCATGTGTCAGATGCCCTCCAATCTGTCAGATGCCCTCCCTGTGTGTCAGATGCCCTCCCGTGTGTCAGATGCCCTCCATGTGTGTCAGATGTCCTCCCCGTGTGTCAGATGCCCTCCTCATGTGTCAGATGCCCTCCCTGTGTGTCAGATGCCCTCCCTGTGTGTGTCAGATGCCCTCCCTGTGTGTGTCAGATGCCCTCCCCGTGTGTCAGATGCCCTCCCCATGTGTCAGATGCCCTCCAATGTGTCAGATGCCCTCCCTGTGTGTCAGATGCCCTCCCTGTGTGTCAGATGCCCTCCCGTGTGTCAGATGCCCTCCCGTGTGTCAGATGCCCTCCCTGTGTGTCAGATGCCCTCTCTGTGTGTCAGATGCCCTCCCGTGTGTCAGATGCCCTCCCTGTTTCAGATGCCCTCCCCGTGTGTGTCAGATGCCCTCCAATGTGTCAGATGCCCTCCCTGTGTGTCAGATGCCCTCCCTGTGTGTCAGATGCCCTCCCGTGTGTCAGATGCCCTCCCGTGTGTCAGATGCCCTCCCTGTGTGTCAGATGCCCTCCCTGTGTGTCAGATGCCCTCCCTGTGTGTCAGATGCCCTCCAATGTGTCAGATGCCCTCCAATGTGTCAGATGCCCTCCCGTGTGTCAGATGCCCTCCCTGTGTGTTTCAGAGGCTGTCGTCTAAAGTGACTCTGACTCATGGACCTCTTCCTGAAAATCTGCACGTGACTTTTTCACCGAAATGTGAACGACCAGGACCAAGCGGAGAAAGCTCCGGAGTGTGTGAGGACGTGCAGCAGGGCAAGGAGGTACTAGTACTACTACTGCTACTGCTACTACTACTACTACTACTACTACTGCTGCTACTACTACTACTGCTACTGCTACTACTACTACTAGCAGCGAAGCAGCAGCAACTAGCGGCGGCGGCCAGCTGGCGCCAACAGCAGCAACAGCGGCGGCAAGCAGCAGCGTAGCTGACGAAGCAGCAGCAACCAGCAGCAGCAGCCAACCGCCAGCTTAGCAGCGGCGGCAGCAACTGTAGCGGCAGCGGCAGCAGCAGCAGCAACAACTGCTTGCCTTAACTGGCAGGCGGCAGCAACAGCAGCGGCCAGCGGCAGCAGCAGCAGCAGCAGCAGCAGCAGCAGCAGCTTAGCGGCGACCAGCCAGCAACTAGCGGCAGCGGCAGCAGCAGCAACGCCCAGCCAGCAGCAGCAGCAGCGGCGACGCAGCAACTGGCGAAGGCAGCTTGCTGGCGCCGTAGCAGCAGCAACAGCGGCAGCCAGCCGGCGGCAGCAACCAGCAACAACGCTTAACCAGCAGCAGCAGCAGCGGCAGCGGCAGCGAGCCAGCAGCAGCAACCCAACGCGACGGCAGCGGCAGCAGCAGCAACAACAGCCGAAGCAGCAGCAGCGGCGGCCAGCTGGCAGCGGCCTTGTAGCGGCCAGCGCTTAGCGCCAGCAACCTTAGCAGCAGCAACTTAACTAACCAGCAGCGGCAACGGCAGCGGCCAGCAGCGGCAACAGCAGCAGCAGCAGCAGCGGCAGCAGCAGCGGTAACCTTAACGCTTAGCAGCAGCAGGCAGCGGCAGGCAGCAACGCCAGCAACAGCGGCGGCGGCAGCAACCTTAGCGGCAAGCGGCAATGCTTAACAGCAGCGGCGGCGGCAACCCAGCGGCAGCAGCCAGCGGCAGCAGCGGCGGCAGCAACAGCAGCAACGCTTAACAGCGGCGGCGGCAACTAGCAGCTTAGCTGGCAGCGGCAATCCGCTGCTAATAGCGGCGGCGGCGCTTAGCAGCAGCGGCAGCAGCAGCAGCGCAACGCTGCTTGGCAACTAAGCAGCAGCTGAGCCTTAGCCATAGCCAGCAGCGGCAGCAGCAAGCGGCCTTAACAGCAACCAACAGCAGCGGCGGTAACCTTAGCAAGCAAGCGGCAGCAGCCATCGCAGCAAGCAGCGGCGGCCAGCCTTGTAGCTGGTAGCGAAGCGCCCAGCAACTAGCGGCAACGCTGCGCAGCAGCAAGCCAGCAGCAGCGAGCGCGGTAGCCAGCAGCAGCAGCAGCAGCAAGCAGCAGCGTGAAGCCTTGGCAGCAGCAAGCAGCGCCTTAAGCAGCAGCGCGCCTTAAGCAGCAGCAGCAGCAAGCAGCGAAGCGGCGGCAGCAGCCGCCGCGGCAGCAACCAGCAGCAGCAACTAGCGGCAGCGGCAGCCTGGCTTAACAGCAACGCTTAATAATAGCGGCGGCAGCCTTAGCCAGCGAAGCCAGCGGCAATCACTTAACAGCTGGCGGCGGCAACAGCGGTAGCGGCGGCAGCCCAGCGAGCCAGCAGTAGCAACCGCAGCAGCAGCAGCGGCGAAGCGGCTTAGCCTTAGCTAGCCAGCAGCAGCGGCAATGCCTTAGCAGCCCAGGCCAGCAGCAGCTGGCGCTTAGCCAGCAGCAAGCGGCTTGGCAGCGCTGGCAACAGCGGCAACGCAGCGACCTTGCGAACAACGGCGTTAGCAACAGCAGCAGCAGCAACGCGCTTGTAAGCAGCAGCAGCAGCCGCTTATAGCAGCAGCGGCAGCTGGCCGCCCCCTTATAGCAGCAGCAGCAACGCTGCTGCTTAGCGGCGTATATATAGCAGCAGCAACGCTGCCAGCAGCCTTAGCAACGCTTAGCTTAAGCATGAAGTAGCAATATAACCTTAGCAGCTTAACAGCTGCTTATATGGCAGCCAACCTTATAGCTTGCTTAGCTAGCAGCAAATAAATAACCCTTAGCAGCGCTTAGCAACCAACCTTGCTTAGTACTTGTAGCGCCTTGCTTAAGCGGCAGCTTAGCAACTAGCAACAGCTTGCTTAGTATAGCTGCTCAGCAAAATGCCTGCTGCCAGCGCTGCATTCTCTTCTTGTTTCAACGCTGCTGCGCTTAACAGCAGCCTTGCTTAGCTGCTAACGCCTGCTGCTGCTGCTGCCTTAGCAGCTTAGCAGCTGCTGCTGCCCAAACCTTAACCGCTTAACGGACATTGGCAGCGAGCGCTTAACCAGCAACAACCTTAGCCAACCAGCCCAGCGAAGCAACGCTAACTAGCGAAGCAGCGTATAGCAGCCCAACTTGGCGGCTAATAGCTGGCCAAACCAGCTTAACCAGCCCAGCAATAGCTGGCTTAAGCAGCAAGCAACAGCAGCGCTTAACGCTTAGTAGCGAAGCTAGCAATAGCCAGCAGCTTAGCAGCAGCCAGCGCGGCCTGGCAGCAAGCAGCAGCGGCAGCAGCAACAGCAGCAGCCCAGCAGCAGCAGCAGCCTTGTAGCCAGCAGCAACAACGCAGCCTTAGGCAACAGCAACCTTGTCGCCGCGGCGACAGCAGCAGCAGCAACGGCAGCAGCAATCGCCGAACAAAGCAACGCTCATTGTTTAGCAGCAGCAGCGGAACGTTTAACAATGCGCGGCGAACAGCAGCAGCTAATCGCTAGCGACAGCAAGCAGCAGCGAATGCATGGATTTCTTAGCAATGCCGCGACAGCAGCAACAAGCAGCGTTTTAACTTAGCAGCATCCGCCACGGGCGAACAACTAACCAGCGCAACGCTTAGCGAGCCCAGCAACAATGGCGCGACAACCTTAACAGCAACCCAGCGGCAGCAAGCAACTAGCGCGCTAGCAGCAGCAGTAGCGCTTAGCCTTAGCTAGCTTAGCGGCTGGCCTTAAGCTGTAACCTTAGCAGCAGCGCTTAAGCGGCAGCCGCGCCAACGCCTTAACCTTATAGGCGTAAAGCCAGCGCGCAACAAGCAGCAGCGCTGGCAGCCTTAGCGCGCTTAGCCAGCTGGCAACGCTTAGCAGCAGCAGCAACCAACCCCTTAGCCAGCTGGCAGCGGCGCTTAGCAAGTAGCAGCGGCAACTGGCGGCAGCAACAACAACTGCTATCATGCGGCCGAGTACTTAACAACTGCTAACAACAACTGCTGCCAATCATGCGACGCTTTATGCTGCTGGCGATTTAACAACAACGCGGAACCGCTGCTCAATCATAACATTGACTGCTGCCATATCGCGACGCGCAACAACAACATGGGGTCTGCTGCTATCGCGAGCAGCAGCAGCAACATGGTGCGCAGCAGCAATCGCCGCGGCCAATTTCATGCTGCTGCAAGCAACAGCGAGCACTTTAACATGCGCGGAACCTGCCTTATGCGCTTAGCGAGCCTTAGCAGCAATGCATAGCGACTTAACAGCAGCAGCAACGGCTGGCAACGGTTTGGCAACTAACCAGCAACGCGAACGGTTGCTGCTGCTGCTGCTGCTGCTTGGTAGCAGCCAGCCGCGTTAACGCTGTCGCCATTTGTAGCCAGCAAGAACAACCAACGCCGCTTCTACTACTGCTACTACTAAAACTACTACTACTACTACTGCTACTACTGCTACTACTAAAACTACTACTACTACTATTATTACTACTGCTACCGCTACTACTACTGCTTCTACTACTGCTACTACTAAAACTACTACTACTACTACTACAACTACTACTACTACTATGATTACTACTACTACTGCTACTACTGCTACTCTCCTTTGTCCTTTCCTCCCTCCTTTCCTCTCTCTGCAGTAGTGGTTGAGCTCTCTGCCTCACAGTGAGATGGTTGGTGGTTTGTTTCAGATCCTGTTTGAGGTGCAGGTGGTGTCGTCTTCATGCCTCGCCTCTCCACAGACCTTCTCCATCAGTCCTCTGGGGATCAAAGACTCTCTGACCGTGTCTGTGCACAGTGACTGTGACTGTCAGTGTCATGACCAGCAGCAGGGGGCAGCAGAGTACTGCAGCAACCAGGGCAGGGTGGACTGTGGCATCTGCAGGTACTGCCCGGGACGAAAGCGGGACTAAAGCGGGACTAAACGGGCACTAAAGCAGGACTAAAGCAGGACTAAACGGGCACTAAAGCAGGACTAAAGCAGGACTAAACCAGGACTAAACCAGGACTAAACAGGCACTAAAGCAGGACTAAACAGGCACTAAACCAGGACTAAACCAGGACTAAACAGGCACTAAAGCAGGACTAAAGCAGGACTAAACCAGGACTAAACCAGGACTAAACAGGCACTAAAGCAGGACTAAACAGGCACTAAAGCAGGACTAAAGCAGGACTAAACAGGCACTAAAGCAGGACTAAACAGGCACTAAAGCAGGACTAAAGCAGGACTAAACAGGCACTAAAGCAGGACTAAAGCAGGACTAAAGCAGGACTAAAGCAGGACTAAAGCAGGACTAAACAGGCACTAAAGCAGGACTAAAGCAGGACTAAAGCAGGACTAAACAGGCACTAAAGCAGGACTAAACAGGCACTAAACCAGGACTAAACCAGGACTAAACAGGCACTAAAGCAGGACTAAAGCAGGACTAAACCAGGACTAAACCAGGACTAAACAGGCACTAAAGCAGGACTAAACAGGCACTAAAGCAGGACTAAAGCAGGACTAAACAGGCACTAAAGCAGGACTAAACAGGCACTAAAGCAGGACTAAAGCAGGACTAAACAGGCACTAAAGCAGGACTAAAGCAGGACTAAAGCAGGACTAAAGCAGGACTAAAGCAGGACTAAACAGGCACTAAAGCAGGACTAAAGCAGGACTAAACAGGCACTAAAGCAGGACTAAAGCAGGACTAAACAGGCACTAAAGCAGGACTAAAGCAGGACTAAAGCAGGACTAAAGCAGGACTAAAGCAGGACTAAAGCAGGACTAAACAGGCACTAAAGCAGGACTAAAGCAGGACTAAAGCAGGACTAAACCAGGACTAAAATTTAGGGTTAGGGTTAGGGACGGAGGCAGAGGCTCATTTCCCAAAGGGCCAAACAATAAAATATTGCACACTCCAGTCATATAAATTATATATTTTATAAATCGTGCATAAAGTGCACGATTTGAGTTTTGTGTTACGCTGTGTTTTTTGTTTGACCTATGACCCCCAAACAATTATACCACTAGCCGCCACTGACCAGGACTAAAGCAGGACTGAACTAGGACTGCACCAGGACTACACCAGGACTACGCCAGGACTAAACCAGGACTCAACCAGGACTAAAGCAGGACTGAACTAGGACTGAACTAGGACTACACCAGGACTACACCAGGACTAAACCAGGACTACGCCAGGACTAAAGCAGGACTCAACCAGGACTAGGCCAGGAGTGGGTCTGAGCAGATGAGAGTAGAGAAAGTAGGTGAGAGGAAGGGCACCAGGTTTAAAGTCTGTGTTTGCCCCTGCAGGTGCTCCGAGGGTTTCCTGGGGCAGTTCTGTAACTGCTCGGCCGACCAGCGCGCTCACTCGGAGTCCTGTCGCCGTAACAAAGGCGAGGTGTGCGAGGGGCGGGGCGACTGCGTGTGCGGCCGCTGCCAGTGCCATGCCAAACCCTCCGGAATCTCCTACCACGGATCCTTCTGCGAGTGCGACGACGAGCAGTGTGACCGCCACCTCAACGAGCTGTGTGGAGGTACAGCGCCCCCTGCAGAGGCAGCGCTACAGCACACACTGCACAGACCAGGACTAAACCAGGACTGAACCAGGACTAAACCAGGACTGAACCAGGACTGAACCAGAACTGAACCAGGACTGAACCAGAACTAAACCAGGACTAAACCAGGACTGAACCAGAACTGAACCAGAACTAAACCAGGACTAAACCAGGACTGAACCAGAACTGAACCAGAACTGAACCAGGACTAAACCAGGACTGATCCAGGACTAAACCAGGACTACACCAGGACTGAACCAGGACAAAACCAGGACTACACCAGGACTGAACCAGAACTACACCTGGACTGATCCAGGACTAAACCAGAACTAAACCAGGACTGAACCAGGACTGAACCAGAACTGAACCAGAACTAAACCAGGACTAAACCAGGACTGAACCAGAACTGAACCAGAACTGAACCAGGACTAAACCAGGACTGAACCAGGACTAAACCAGGACTGAACCAGGACTAAACCAGGACTACACCAGGACTGAACCAGAACTACACCAGGACTGAACCAGGAACTACACCAGGACTGATCCAGGACTAAACCAGGACTACACCAGGACTGAACCAGGACAAAACCAGGACTACACCAGGACTGAACCAGAACTACACCTGGACTGAACCAGGACGACACCAGGACTGAACCAGGACTGAACCAGGACTGAACAGGAACTACACCAGGACTGATCCAGGACTGAACCAGGACTAAACCAGGACTAAACCAGGACTAAACCAGGACTGAACCAGGACCAAGCTGCAACTGATGTCATGAACCCTGGGGGGTAATGCTAACTGTAGGCACTGCTCTGTCTGAGGCTGTTAGACGTCACTGCAGAGTTTGCCCCCCCCGCAGGTCACGGCAAGTGCATCTGTGGCACGTGCCACTGCTTCCCCGGATACGACGGCGACGCCTGCCAGTGCTCCGTGTCCAAGGAGAGCTGCACCCGCAACGGCGTCGAGTGCAGCGGCCGCGGCACCTGCAAATGCAACACCTGCGAGTGCGAGAGCGGCTACCTGCCCCCTCTGTGCCAACTGTGCCCATCCTGCCCCGACCCCTGCCAGGCCAAGCTGTGAGAGCCACACACACACTATACACACACTACACACTATACACACACATTCACACACACACACACATACACTATACACACACACATACACTATACACACACACACACACTATACACACACACACACATACACTATACATACACACACATACACACACCACACACACTCACTATACACACATAAACTATACACACATACATTTTACACACACACATTATACACACACACACAAACACACACTACACACACTCACTATACACACACACACATACACTATACACACACACTATACACACACTCTCTCTCACACACATACACGCTCTCAGACCTGTCCGTGTGTGTGTCAGGAGCTGTGTGGAGTGTCTGGCGTTTGACACGGGTGCGTTTAAGCAGAACTGCTCGGTGGCGTGCAGTTCCGTGTCTCACCAGATGGTGGAGGCGCTGGGCAGTGCGAGGTTCTGCGAGCTGAAGGACTCTGAAGGCTGCTGGGTCCGGTACCGACTCCAACAACTGGTGGGCCGGGACCGCTACAGCGCCGAGGTTCTAAAGCAGAGAGGTACGGAACACTGCTTTAATCTGCCGCCTCTGCTCTGTGATACGGACTCTGAAACATGCTCTCATGTTCCAGGGTTCTAATGCTTTGGAGTTCTAGTGTTCTAATGTTCTAGTGCTCTAATGTTCTCATGCTCTCATGTTCTAATGTTCGAATGCTTTGGTGTTCTAATGTTCTAGTGTTCTAATGTTCTAGTGCTCTAATGTTCTCATGCTCTCATGTTCTCATGCTTTGGTGTTCTAATGTTCTAGTGTTCTAATGTTCTAGTGCTCTAATGTTCTCATGCTCTAATGTTCTCATGCTCTCATGTTCTCATGCTTTGGTGTTCTAATGTTCTAGTGTTCTAATGTTCTAGTGCTCTAATGTTCTCATGCTCTCATGTTCTAATGTTCTCATGCTTTGGTGTTCTAATGTTCTAATGTTCTCATGCTTTGGTGTTCTAATGTTCTAGTGTTCTAATGTTCTAGTGCTCTAATGTTCTCATGCTCTCATGTTCTCATGCTTTGGTGTTCTAATGTTCTAGTGTTCTAATGTTCTAGTGCTCTAATGTTCTCATGCTCTCATGTTCTAATGTTCGAATGCTTTGGTGTTCTAATGTTCTAGTGTTCTAATGTTCTAGTGCTCTAATGTTCTCATGCTCTCATGTTCTCATGCTTTGGTGTTCTAATGTTCTAGTGCTCTAATGTTCTAGTGTTCTAATGTTCTAGTGCTCTAATGTTGTCATGCTCTCATGTTCTCATGCTTTGGTGTTCTAATGTTCTAGTGTTCTAATGTTTTAGTGCTCTAATGTTCTCATGCTCTCATGTTCTCATGCTCTCATGTTCTAATGTTCTCATGCTTTGGTGTTCTAATGTTCTAATGTTCGAATGCTTTGGTGTTCTAATGTTCTAGTGTTCTAATGTTCTAGTGCTCTAATGTTCTCATGCTCTCATGTTCTCATGCTTTGGTGTTCTAATGTTCTAGTGCTCTAATGTTCTAGTGCTCTAATGTTCTCATGCTCTCATGTTCTCATGCTTTGGTGTTCTAATGTTCTAGTGTTCTAATGTTCTAGTGCTCTAATGTTCTCATGCTCTAATGTTCTCATGCTCTCATGTTCGAATGCTTTGGTGTTCTAATGTTCTAGTGTTCTAATGTTCTAGTGCTCTAATGTTCTCATGCTCTCATGTTCTCATGCTTTGGTGTTCTAATGTTCTAGTGTTCTAATGTTCTAGTGCTCTAATGTTCTCATGCTCTCATGTTCTAATGTTCTCATGCTTTGGTGTTCTAATGTTCTAATGTTCTCATGCTTTGGTGTTCTAATGTTCTAGTGTTCTAATGTTCTAGTGCTCTAATGTTCTCATGCTCTCATGTTCTCATGCTTTGGTGTTCTAATGTTCTAGTGTTCTAATGTTCTAGTGCTCTAATGTTCTCATGCTCTCATGTTCTAATGTTCTCATGCTTTGGTGTTCTAGTGTTCTAATGTTCTAATGTTCTCATGCTCTCATGTTCTCATGCTTTGGTGTTCTAATGTTCTAGTGTTCTAATGTTCTAGTGTTCTAATGTTCTAGTGCTCTAATGTTCTCATGCTCTCATGTTCTCATGCTTTGGTGTTCTAATGTTCTAGTGCTCTAATGTTCTAGTGTTCTAATGTTCTAGTGCTCTAATGTTCTCATGCTCTCATGTTCTCATGCTTTGGTGTTCTAATGTTCTAGTGCTCTAATGTTCTAGTGTTCTAATGTTCTAGTGCTCTAATGTTCTCATGCTCTCATGTTCTAATGTTCTCATGCTTTGGTGTTCTAGTGCTCTAATGTTCTCATGCTCTCATGTTCTCATGCTTTGGTGTTCTAATGTTCTAGTGTTCTAATGTTCTAGTGATCTAATGTTCTCATGCTTTGGTGTTCTAGTGCTCTAATGTTCTCATGCTTTGGTGTTCTAGTGCTCTAATGTTCTCATGCTTTGGTGTTCTAGTGTTCTAATGTTCTAATGCTTTGGTGTTCTAGTGTTCTAATGTTCTCATGCTTTGGTGTTCTAGTGTTCTAATGTTCTAATGCTTTGGTGTTCTAGTGTTCTAATGTTCTCATGCTTTGGTGTTCTAATGTTCTAGTGCTCTAATGTTCTAGTGTTCTAATGTTCTAGTGCTCTAATGTTCTCATGCTCTCATGTTCTAATGTTCTCATGCTTTGGTGTTCTAGTGCTCTAATGTTCTCATGCTTTGGTGTTCTAGTGCTCTAATGTTCTCATGCTCTCATGTTCTCATGCTTTGGTGTTCTAATGTTCTAGTGTTCTAATGTTCTAGTGTTCTACTGTTCTCATGCTTTGGTGTTCTAGTGCTCTAATGTTCTCATGCTTTGGTGTTCTAGTGCTCTAATGTTCTCATGCTTTGGTGTTCTAGTGTTCTAATGTTGTAATGCTTTGGTGTTCTAGTGTTCTAATGTTGTAATGCTTTGGTGTTCTAGTGTTCTAATGTTCTCATGCTTTGGTGTTCTAGTGCTCTAATGTTCTCATGCTTTGGTGTTCTAGTGCTCTAATGTTCTCATGCTTTGGTGTTCTAGTGTTCTAATGTTGTAATGCTTTGGTGTTCTAGTGTTCTAATGTTGTAATGCTTTGGTGTTCTAGTGTTCTAATGTTGTAATGCTTTGGTGTTCTAGTGTTCTAATGTTGTAATGCTTTGGTGTTCTAGTGTTCTAATGTTGTAATGCTTTGGTGTTCTAGTGTTCTAATGTTGTAATGCTTTGGTGTTCTAGTGTTCTAATGTTGTAATGCTTTGGTGTTCTAGTGTTCTAATGTTCTAATGCTTTGGTGTTCTAGTGTTCTAATGTTCTCATGCTTTGGTGTTCTAGTGTTCTAATGTTCTAATGTTCTCATGCTCTCATGTTCTAATGTTCTAATGCTTTGGTGTTCTAGTGTTCTAATGTTGTAATGCTTTGGTGTTCTAGTGTTCTAATGTTGTAATGCTTTGGTGTTCTAGTGTTCTACTGTTCTCATGCTTTGGTGTTCTAGTGTTCTAATGTTGTAATGCTTTGGTGTTCTAGTGTTCTACTGTTCTCATGCTTTGGTGTTCTAGTGTTCTAATGCTCCATTGTTTTCATGTTCTACTGTTCTGCTGTTCCTCGTCACACACAGACCTGGAGTTGGTTTATTATTGTTGTTAATGTCTTATTATTCGTCTGTCTATATCTCCAAAGCTCCAAACGCTCTGTTCCACCCTGTGATGTCATCAAGTGAACAGCTCCTTTTCCCTTTAGCTCAGTCGAGATCGGCGACTCCAGCACTGAAATGATCCGGATGATTCTAGTGAAGGTGTGTGGAGTTTAAAAATACAGTGGAGCACTTCCTGTATCACCACATGATGACATCACAGGGTGGAACAAAGTGTGATGACACATCTTTCTTTACATTAATAAAAGTGTCTTATACAAACTGTGCACTGACCTGGATACACACCTAAAAATATTAAGTCAGTAGTAGTAGCAAGAGTAGTAGCAGTAGTAGTAGTAGTAGTAGTAGTAGTAGTAGCAGTAGTAGTAGTAGTAGTAGTAGTAGCAGTAGTAGTAGTAGTAGTAGTAGTAGCAGCAGCAGCAGTAGTAGTAATAGTAGTAGTCATAGTACCAGCAGCAGTAGCAGTAGTAGCAGTAGTACTAGTAGCAGTAGTAGTAGTAGTAGTAGTAGTAGTAGTAGTAGTAGCAGTAGTAGTAGTAGTAGTAGTGGCAGTGGTACTAGTGGTAGTGATGATGATAGTAGGTGGTAGTGATGTAGTGGCGGTGGTGGTAGTGGCAGTGGTAGTGGTAGTAGCGATGGTGGTATGGTGGTGGCAGTAGCAGTGATGATGGCAGTGATGATGGTAGCGGTGGTAGTGCTATTGATGGTGGTGGTAGTGGTAGTAGTGGTAGTGGTAACGGTGGCGGTGGTAACAGTGGTAGTGGTGGTAGTGGTGATGGATGATGATAGTAGTGGCGGTGGTGGCGGTGGTGAGATTGGTAGTGGTGGTAGTGGTGGTGAGCGGTAGTGATGGTAGTGATGGCAATGGTAGTGGTGGTGGTAGTGGCAGTGGTAGTAGCGGCGGCAGCAGTGGTAGTAATAATGGTGGTCGTGGTGCCAGCGGTACCAGCGGTGGTAGTGGTAGTAGTGGTAGTGATAGTGGTAGCGGTGGTAGTGGTAGCGGTAGTGGTAGTGGTGATAGTGATGATGGTAGTGGTGGTAGTGGTGGTAACGGTGGTGGTAATGGTGGTGGTCGTGGTGCCAGCGGCAGTGGTGGTAGTGGCAGCGGTGATGGTACTAGCCGTAGTGGTAGTGATGGTAGTAGCGGTAGTGGTAACGGTGTGATGGTAGCGGTAACGGTGGCAGTGGTAGTGGTAGTGGTAGTAGTGGTGATGATAAGTGGTGATGGTAGTGACAGTGGTAGTGGTAGTGGTGGTAGTGGCAGTGGTAAGGTGGTAATGATAGTAGTGGTCATGGTACCAGCAGCAGTGGCGGTAGCAGTGGTAGCAGTGGTGCTAGTGGCAGTAGTAGTGGTAGTGGTGGTAGTAGTGGTAGTGGTAGCAGTGGTAGTGGTGCAGTGGTACTAGTGGTAGCAGTGGTAGTAGTGGTAGTAGTGGCAGTAGTGGTATTAGTGGTAGTGATGGTAGCGGTGGTAGTAATGGTGGTGGTCGTGGTACCAGCGGCGGTAAGTAGTGGTAGCAGCGGTAGTGGTACTAGCGGTAGTGATGTAGTGATGGTGGTAGCAGTGGTAGTGGTAACAGTGGCAGTGGTAGTGGTGGTATTGGTGGTAGTAGTGGTAGTGATGGTGGTAGCGGTAGCGGTGGTGGCAGTAGTAGCGGTGGTGGTGGTGGTAGTAGCGGCAGTGGTGGTAGTGATGGTAGTAGCAATGGTAGTGGTAGTGGTATGTAGCAGTGGTAGTAGCGGCAGCAGTGGTTGTAATAATGGTCGTGGTAGCAGCAGTGGTCGGCAGTAGTAGTGGTAGTGGTGGCAGTGGTAGCCAAATAATAGTGGTGGTAGTAGTAGCAGCGATGGTGGTAAGTGGTGGTAGCAGTGATGGTGGTAGTGGTGGTGGTAAGTAGTAACGGTAGTGGTGGTAGTAGTGGTAGTGGTAGTGAGTGATGGTGGCGGTGGTGATGGTAGTGGTAGCAGTAATGATGGTAGTATTAACGGTGGTGATGGTAGCAGTGGTAGTAGCGGTGGTAGTGGTAGTGGTAGTAGTATTGGTGGTGGTAGTGATGGTAGTGGCAGTGGTAGTAGCGGTAGTGATGGTAGCAGTGGTAGTAGCGGTGGTAGTAGTGACAGTGGTAGTAGTGGTGGTAGTGGTAGTGGTAGTAGTAGCAAAGTGGTAGCAGTGGTAGTAGCGGTAGTGATGATTGGTGGTGGTAGCAGTGGTGGTAGTGGTAGTGGTAGTGGCGGTGATAGTGGCGATGATGGTAGTGATGATGGCGATGGTAGTGGTGGTAGCAGTGGTGCTAGTGGTAGTGGTGGTAGTGGTGGTAGTGGTAGCGGTAGTGATGATGGTAGCCGGTAGTGGTGACAGTGGCAGCAGTGGTAGTAGCAGTGGTGGTGGTAGCGGTGATGGTAGTAGTAGTGGTGGTGGCAGTGGTAGTGATGATGATGGCAGAGTAGTAGTAGTAGTAGTGGTAGCAGTAGTGGTATTAGTAGTGGTGGTAGCAGCCGGTGGTGGTAGCGGTGGTAGTGGTAGTGGTAGTGGTGGTGGTAGCGGAAATTGGTAGTGGCAGTGGTAGTGATGATGATGGTGGTAGTGGTAGCGGCAGTGGTAGTGATGGTAGTGGCTGGTAGTGGTAGTGGTAGCATTGGTAGTGGTAGTAGTGGTGGCAGTAGTGGTGGTGGTGGCAGCAGTGGTGGTAGTGGCAGAGTGATGGTAGTGGTAGTGGTAGCGGTGGTAGCAGTGGTAGTAGTGGTAGCGATGGTAGTGATGGCAGTGGTAGTGGTGATGACAGTGGTGATGATGGTAGTGGTAGTAGTGGTAGTGATGATGGTAGTAGCGGTAGTGATAGATGGCAGTGATGGTAGTGGCAGTGGTGGTGGTAGTAGTGGTAGTAGCAGTGGTGATGATGATGATGATGGTAGTGGTAGTGGCGATGATGGTGGTGGTAGTGGTGGTAGTGGTGGTAGTAGTAGTGATGTAGGCGGTGGTGGTGGTAGCGGTAGTAGTAGCAGTGGTGGTGATAGTAGTGGTAGTAGTAGTAGTGAGTGGTAGCAGCGGGGTGGTAGTGGTCATGATGGTGGTAGTAGTGGTAGTAGTAAGGTAGCCGTAGCGGTAGTGGTAGTAGTAGTAGTGGTGCTGGTGGCAGCAGTAGTGGTAGTAGCAAGTGATAGTAGCGGTGCTGGTAATGGTAAGTGGTAGTCGTGGTGGCAGCAGTAGTGGTAGTAGTATAGTAGTGGTAGTGGTGGTAGGTTGCGGTGGTGGTAGTAGTGGTGGTGATATTAGCAGCAGCGGTGGTGATGATAGTGGCGGTGGCAGTAGTAGTGGTGAGTGGTAGTGGCAGTGGTAGTAGTGGTAGTGATGTAGTGGTGGTAGATGGTAGTAGTGGTGGTAGTAATAGTAGTGGCGGTGGTGGTAGCGGTGGTGTTAGTGGTATTAGGCAGTGGTAGTGGTAGTAGTGGTAGTAGCAGTGGTAGCGGTGTAGTGGTAACAGTGGCAGCAGGGTGGCAGTAGTAGTAGTAACGGTGGCAGTGGTAGCAGCGGTAGATGGTGGTTGCGGTGGTAGTGGTAGTAGTAGTGGCAGTGGTAGTAGTGGTGGTGGTGGTAGCGGTGGTAGCGGTAGTGGTAACAGTGGCAGCAGGTGGTAGCGGTAGCAGTGGTGGCAGCGGTGGTGGTGGTTGCGGTGGTAGTAGTGAGTAGTAGTAGCAGTGGTAGTGGTAGTGGTAACAGTAACGGTGGTGGTAGTGGTTGCGGTAGTAGTAGTGGTAGTAGTAGCGTGGTGGTGGTGGTAGTGGTAAGTAGCCGGTAGTAATGTAGTGGTAGTGGTAGCGGTGGTGGTGGTAGTAGTGGCAGTGGTAATGGTAGTGGTGATGGCGGTGGTGGTAGCAGTGGTGGCAGTGGTAATGGTGGCAGTAGCGGTGGTGGCGGTGGTAATGGTAGTAGTGGCAGTGGTAGTAGTGGTAGTAATGGTGGTAAGTGGCAGTGGTAGTGGTGGTAGTAGTAGTGGTGGCGTAGTGGTAGTGGTGGTAGTGGCACTGGTAGTAATAGTAGTGATGGTAATGATGGTAGTAACAGTGGTAGTGATGGTAGTGGTAGTAGTGGTAGCGGCAGCGGTATGGTGGTGGTAGTAGTAGTGGTAACAGTGGTAATGGTGGTAATTAGTGGTGGTGGTGGTAGTGGTAGTAGTGATGATAGTAGTAGCAGTGGCAGCGGTGGTAGCGGTAGCGGCAGTGGTAGTAGTGGTAGCAGTGGTAGCGGCAGTGGTAAGCAGTGGTAGTGGTGGTGGTGGTAGCGGCGGTGGTGGTAGTGATGGTGGTGGTAGCGGCGGTGGTAGCAGTGGTGGTGGTAATAGTGGTAGTGGTAGTAGTGGCAGTGGTGGTAGTGGCAGTGGTGGTGGTAACGGTAGTGGCGGCCGGTAGCGGTAGTAGTGGTGGTAGTGGTGGTGATGATGGTAGTGGTGGTGGTGGTAGTGGTGGTAGTGGTAGTGGCAGTGGTAGTGGTAGCGGCGGTGGTGGTGGTAGTAGTGGTGATGGTGGTGGTAGTGGTAGTGGTAGGTGGTGGTGAGTAGTAAGTAGCGGTGGTATTATTAGTGGTGGTGGCAGTGAAGTGGTAGTGGTAGTGGTGGTAGTGGTAGTGATGAGTAGTAGTCAGTAGTAGTAGTGGCAGTAGTATTGATAGTAGTGATGGTAGTGGTAGTAGTAGTAGTGGTGGTAGTAGTGGTAGTGGTAGTAGTGATGATGGTGGCAGTGGTAATTGGTAGCGGTGGTAGTGGTAGTGGTAGTGATAGTGGCAGCAGCAGCGGTGGTAGTAGTAGTGGTGGTGGTAGTAGCGGTAGTAAAAGTGATGGTGGTGGTGGTGGTGGTGGTAGTGGTAGCGGTGGTGGTAGTAACGGTGGCAGTGGTAGCGGTGGTGGTGGTGGTAGTGGTGGTGGTGGTGGTGGTAGCAGTAGTAGTAGTGGTGGTGGTAATGGTAGTGGTAGTAGCAGTAGTGGTGGTACCAGTAGTGGTGGTAGTAGTGGTGGTAGCGGTAGCAGTAGTAGCAGTAGTAGTAGTAGTATAGCAGTACTAGTAGTAGCAGTAGTAGTAGTAGTAGTAATAGCAGTATTAGTAGTAGTAATAGCAGTATTAGTAGTAGCGGTGGTACACTCAACAAAAATATAAGCATAACACTTTTGTTTTGCTCCCATTTGTCATGAGATGGACTCAAAGATCTAAAATTCATTCCAGATACACAATATTACCATTTCTCTCAAACACTGTTCACAAATCTGTCTAAATGTGTGATAGTGGCACTTTTGCTTTGCTGAGATAATCCATCCCACCTCACAGGTGCCACATCAAGATGCTCATCAGACACCATGATTAGTGCACAGGTGTACCTTAGACTGCCCACAATAAAAGGCCACCCTGAAATGTGCAGTTTTGTCGCACAGCAAAATGCCACAGATGGCGCAAGCATTGAGGGAGCGTGCAATTGGCATGCTGACAGCAGGAATGTCAACCAGATCTGTTGCTCAGGCATTGAATGTTCATTTCTCCACCATAAGCCATCTCCAAAGGCGTTTCAGAGAATATGGCAGTACATCCAACCGGCCTCACAACCGCAGACGACGTGTAACCACACCAGCCCAGGACCTCCACATCCAGCAGGTTCACCTCCAAGATCGTCTGAGACCAGCTACTCAGACAGCTGCTGAAACAATTGGTTTGCATAACCAAAGAATTTCTGCACAAACTGTCAGAAACCGTCTCAGGAAGCTCAGCTGCATGCTCGTCGTCCTCATCGGGGTCTTAACCTGACTCCAGATGCGTGGCCGTAACAGACTTGAGTGGGCAAATGCCCACATTCGATGGCGTCTGTACGTTGGAGAGGTGTTCTCTTCACGGATGAATCTCGGTTTACATTGTTCAGGGCAGATGGCAGACAGCGTGTGTGGCGTCGTGTGGGTGGCGCTTTGCTGATGTCAATGTTGTGGATCAGAGTGGCCCATGGTGGTGGTGGGGTTATGGTATGGGCAGGCATCTGTTATGGACGAAGAACACAGGTGCATTTTATTGATGGCATTTTGAATGCACAGAGATACCGTGATGAGATCCTGAGGCCCATTGTTGTGCCATACATCCATGAACATCACCTCATGTTTCCAACAAGATAATGCCACGGCCCCATGTTGCAAGGATCTGTACACAATTCTTGGAAGCTGAAAATGTCCCAGTTCTTGCATGGCCAGCATACTCACCGGACATGTCACCCATTGAGCATGTTTGGGATGTGCTTGACCGGCGTATCACGACAGCGCGTACCAGTTCCCACTAATATCCAGCAACCCGCACAGCCATTGAAGAGGAGTGGACCAACATTCCACAGGCCACAATTGACAATCTGATAAACTCTATGTGAAGAAGATGTGTTGCACTGCATGAGGCAAATGGTGGTCACACCAGATACTGACTGGTTCTGAGTCCCCAGACCCCCAATAAAGCAACAACTGCACATTTCAGGGTGGCCTTTTATTGTGGGCAGTCTAAGGTACACCTGTGCACTAATCATGGTGTCTGATGAGCATCTTGATGTGGCACCTGTGAGGTGGGATGGATTATCTCAGCAAAGCAAAAGTGCCACTATCACACATTTAGACAGATTTGTGAACAATGTTTGAGAGAAATGGTAATATTGTGTATCTGGAATGAATTTTAGATCTTTGAGTCCATCTCATGACAAATGGGAGCAAAAACAAAAGTGTTGCGTTTATATTTTTGTTGAGTGTAGTAGTAGTAGCAGTAGTAATAATAGTAGTAGCAGTAGTAGTAGTAGTAGTAATAGTAGTAGCAGTAGTAATAGCAGTAGTAGTAGTAGTAGCAGTAGTAGTAGTAGTAGTAGTGGCGGTGGTAATGGTGGTAGCGGTAGTGATGGTGGTGGCGGTGGTGAGTGGTGGTGGTAGTGGTAGTGGTAGCGGTGGTAGTGGTAACGGTGGTGGCGGTGGTGGTGGTGGTGGTGGTAATGGTAGCCAATAGTGGTGGTGGTGGTGGTGGTGGTGGTGGCAGCAGCGGCGGTGGTGGTGGTAGTGGTGGCGGTGGTAATGGTGGTGGTAGTAGTGGTGGTAGTGGTAGATTAAGTGGTGATGGTGGTGGTAGCGGTGGTAGTGGTGGCGGTGGTAGTGGTGGTGGTAGCGGTGGTAATAGTGGTAGTAGTGGCGGTGGTGGTAGTGGTAGTGGTGGCGGTGGTAATAGTGGTAGCGGTCGTGGTGGTGGTGGTAGCGGTGGTAATGGTGGTGGTAGTGGCGGTGGTAGTGCAGCGGTGGTAGTGATTGTGGTGGTAGTGGTGGTGGTGGCATTGGTGGTGGATGATGGTAGCGGTGGTAATAGTGGTAGTGGTAGTGGCGGTAGTGGTAGCGGTGGTGGTAGTAATGGTAGTGGTAGTGGTAGTGGTAGTGGCGGTGGTAGTAGTGGTAGTGGCGGTGGTGGTAGTAGCGGTGGTGGTGGCGGTGGTAATAATGGTGGTAGCGGTCGTGGTAGTAGTAGTGGTAGTGGTAGTGGCGGTGGTATTAATGGTGGTGGTGGTGCAGTGGTGGCGGTGGTGGTGGTAGTGGCAGTGGTAATGGTGGTGGTAGTAGTGGTAACAGTGGCAGTGGTAGCGGTGGTGGTGGTGGTAGCGGTGGTAATGGTGGTGGTATTGGTGGCGGTGGTAGTGGTAGCAGTGATGGTAGCGGTGGTGGTAGTAGTGGTAGTAGTGGTGGTGGCGGTGGTGGTGGTAACGGTGGCGGTGGTAGCGGTGGTATTGGCACTAGTGGTAATGGTGGTGAAGTGGTGGTAGTGGCGGTGGTAATGGTGGTGATGTTAGTGGCGGTGGTAGTGGTGGCGGTGGTAGTGGTAGTAGTGGTAGTGGTGGTGGTGGTGGCGGTGGTGGTGGTAACGGTGGCAGTGGTGGCGGTGGTATTGGCACTGGTGGTTATGGTAGTGGTAGTAGCGGTGGTAGTGGTGCTGGTGGTGGTGGTAGTAGTGGTAGTAGTAACAGTGGCAGTGGTAGCAGTGGTAGTGGTGGCGTGGTGGTAGTGATAGTAGTGGTAGCGGTGGTAATGGTGGTGGTGGTGGTGGTGGTGGTAGTGGTGGTGGTAGTGGCAGTGGTGGTGGTAGTGGTAGTAATGGTGGTGGTAGTGGTGGTGATGGTGGTGGTGGTAGTGGTAGTGGTGGTGGTAGTGATGGTAGTGGTAGTGGTGATGGTGGTGGTGGTGGTAGTGGTAGTGGTAGCAGTGGTGGTAGCGAGTGGTAGTGGCGGTGGTAATGGTGGTAGTGGTAGTGGTAGTGGTAGTAGTGGTAGCGGTGGTAATGGTGGTGGTGGTGATGGTAGTGGTGATGGTGGTAGTAGCGATGGTAGTGGCAGTGGTGGTGGTAACGGTAGCGGTAGTGGCGGTGGTGGTGGCAGTGGTAATGGTGGTAATTGCTAGTAATAGTGGTAGTAGTAGCGGTGAAGTAATGGCGGTAGTAGAGTGGTAGTGGTAATAGTGGTTGTGGTGGTAGTGGTGGCAGTGGTGGTGGTGGTAGCGGTGGTGGTGGTAACGGTGGCAGTGGTAGCGGTGGTGGCGGCGGTGGTGGTGGCGGTGGCGGTGGTAGCGGTGGCGATGGTAGTGGCAGTGGCGGTAATGGTAGTGGTAGCGGTGGTAGTGGCGGTGGCGGTGGTGGTGGCGGTGGTAGTGGTGATGGCGGTGGCGATGGTAGTAGTGGTGGCGGTGGTGGTAGCGGTGGGGTGGTCGTGGCGGTGGTGGTAGTGGTAGCGGTGGCGGTGGCGGTGGTGGTGGTGGTAGCGGTGGCGGTGGCGGTGGTGGTGGCGGTGGCGGTGGCGGTGGCGGTGGTGGTAGCGGTGGCGGTGGTGGTGGCGGTGGTGGTGGCGGTGGCGGTGGTGGTGGCGGTGGTGGTGGCCGTGGTAGTGGTCGTGGTGGTGGCGGTGGTGGTGGCGGTGGCAGTAGCGGTGGTAGTGGTCGTGGTGGTGGCAGTAGTGGTAGCGGTAGCAGTGGCAGTGGCGGTGGCAGTGGTAGTGGCGGTGGCAGTGGCGGTGGCAGTAGCAGTAGTAGTAGTCGTAGTAGTAGCAGTAGCAGTAGCAGTAGTAGTAGCCGTAGTAGTAGTCGTAGTAGTAGCAGTAGTAGTAGCAGTAGCAGTAGCAGTAGTAGTAGCAGTAGCAGTAGCAGTAGCAGTAGCAGTAGTAGTAGCAGTAGCAGTAGTAGTCATAATAGCGGTAAAACTGACTCTGATGCCCTCCCGCAGACTGCCCTCCGAGCCTCGTGGCCATCGTCGCCGCTTCAGTGGCGTCGGTCGCTCTGGTCGGAATTCTCCTGCTGCTCCTGGTGAAGCTGCTGCTCTACATGAGGGACCTGAAGGAGTTCAGGAGGTTTGAGAACGAGAAGAAGAAGTCCAGATGGGCTCAGGTCAGACCCCCTCTGACCCTCTAACCTCTGACCCTCTGACCGCCTCTGACCTCTGTCTCCTGACCCTCTGACCTCTGATCCTCTTACCCTGACCCTCTGACTCCTGACATTCTGACCTCTGTCCCCTTGTGACCCTCTGACACTCTAACCCCTGACCCTCTGACCTCTGCTCCTCTGACCCCCTCTGACCTCTGACTCCTGACCCCCTCTGACCCCTGACCCTTTGACCCCCTGACCCCCTCTGACCTCTGACTCCTGACCCTCTGACCTCTGCTCCTCTTACCCTGACCCTCTGACCTCTGCTCCTCTTACCCTGACCCTCTGACCTCTGCTCCTTTTACCCTGACCCTCTGACCCTCTGCTCCTCTTACCCTGACCCTCTGACCCTCTGATCTCTGCTCCTCTTACCCTGACCCTCTGACCCTCTGACCTCTGCTCCTCTTACCCTGACCCTCTGACCTCTGCTCCTCTTACCCTGACCCTCTGACCCTCTGACCTCTGCTCCTCTTACCCTGACCCTCTGACCCTCTGACCTCTGCTCCTCTTACCCTGACCCTCTGACCTCTGCTCCTCTTACCCTGACCCTCTGACCCTCTGACCTCTGCTCCTCTTACCCTGACCCTCTGACCTCTGCTCCTCTTACCCTGACCCTCTGACACTCTGACCTCTGACCCTCTGACCTCTGACCCTCTGACACTCTCCTCTGTTTTTCAGGCAGATAATCCTCTGTTTCAAACTGCCACCACCACTGTGACCAACCCCACCTTCACCGGAGAGTGACAGATGTCCCCCCGTGTGTCAGATGCCCTCCCTGTGCGTCACATAATAATAGTATATAATAATAGTGTATGCGGGTTCATCTCAAGCACTTTTCACTTTGCCGCTTCACTCTTCACTCTCTCCTCGCTCTGAGAGCTCCTGCAGCCACAGCTGTCCCGGGGCACAATGATGGAAGAGAGGCTGCCAACCTGAGCCATCAGCCCCTGCCACCCGCACCAACATTCACACACACCACCTTCATACTAGGCAAGGTGGCACGCTCTGCCCGTGTCAGATGCCCTCCCTGGATGTATGATCTGAGGTCTGTGTTGGGGTTGTGTGTGCATGAAAGTGTGTATATGTGTATATGAGTGTGTGTGTGTGTGTGTATGTGAGTGTGTGTGTGTATGTGAGTGTGTGTGTGTATGTGAGTGTGTGTGTGTATGTGAGTGTGTGTGTGTGTGAGTGTGTGTGTGTATATGAGTGTGTGTGTGTATGTGAGTGTGTGTGTGTATATGAGTGTGTGTGTGTATGTGAGTGTGTGTGTGTATATGAGTGTGTGTGTATGTGAGTGTGTGTCTGTGTGTGTAGCAACTTTCCAATAAATTTGCATATTTAAAATCAATGTTTAAATGAGTTTTTCACTTAATAAAGAATAAAAACTTTTGTGTTCTTTTATGTGTTCTTTTGTGTGCTTCTGTCAAATCAGATCGTTTATTTTTGCAGAATGTTTAAAAACTCAAGAAATAACAGAGTGAAAATACAGTAGAACACAAAGCCAACATGTCAGTCTCTCCATTCAAACGACACACACACCTTTTCTCACACACACCTTTTCTCACACACACCTTTTCTCACACGCACCTTTTCTCACACACACCTCTTCTCAAACGAAAAACACTCCTTTTCTCAAACAACAAACGCACCTTTTCTCTAATGACAAACTTTCTAACTCTCATCCTTCTGTTTCCCATCCCTCTCTTTCTCATCTTTATTGGAACTGTGCTCCAAGTTTTGTTTTGTTTTTGTCTTTACGACATAAAACGTAAATAAAAAATAATTTAAATTTGATTTTATTTAATATTTAATAAAATCACATACACACTTATAGAGACACTAAACTCATGAACACACTTATAGAGACAATACACTCACATACACACTTATAGACACTAAACTCATGTACACACTTATAGAGACACTAAACTCATGTACACACTTATAGAGACACTAAACTCATGTACACACTTATAGAGACACTAAACTCATGTACACACTTATAGAGACACTAAACTCATGTACACATTTATAGAGACAATACACTCACATACACACTTATAGAGACACTACTCTCACATACACACTTATAGAGACAATACACTCACATACACACTTATAGAGACACTACTCTCACATACACACTTATAGAGACAATACTCTCACATACACACTTATAGAGACACTACTCTCACATACACACTTATAGAGACACTACTCTCACATACACACTTATAGAGACACTAAACTCATGTACACACTTATAGAGACACTACTCTCACATACACACTTATAGAGACACTACTCTCACATACACACTTATAGAGACACTAAACTCATGTACACACTTATAGAGACACTACTCTCACATACACACTTATAGAGACACTACTCTCACATACACACTTATAGAGACACTACTCTCACATACACACTTATAGAGACACTACTCTCACATACACACTTATTCAATTCAATTCAATTTATTTTGTAGCGCCCAAAATCACAACAACAGTTGCCTCTAAGGGCGTTCCAAGATATGGATGACCAAAACATACACACAGACATATCAAAACAGGAATAAACAACATTCATGTAAAGCAGCAAATGAAACATGGTCCAGTCATCCCCTGTCCTTAGACCCTCCTTCTCAGCAAGGAAAAACTCCAAAAAACCCAGGGTCCTGGGAAAAGAAGAAACCTCGGGAGAACTACAGTGCACTCCACTCCCATGGACGGACAGGCTATAGATGTCCAGGCCCGTGGGCCAGTTCAGTTATAGAGACACTAAACTCATGTACACATTTATAGAGACAATACACTCACATACACACTTATAGACACTAAACTCATGTACACACTTATAGAGACAATACACTCACATACACACTTATAGACACTAAACTCATGTACACACTTATAGAGACAATACACTCACATACACACTTATAGAGACACTACTCTCACATACACACTTATAGACACTAAACTCATGTACACACTTATAGAGACAATACACTCACATACACACTTATAGAGACACTACTCTCACATACACACTTATAGAGACAATACACTCACGTACACACTTATAGAGACAATACACTCACACACTTATAGAGACACGACTCTCACATACACACTTATAGAGACACGACTCTCACGTACACACTTATAGAGACAATACACTCACGTACACACTTATAGAGACAATACACTCACGTACACACTTATAGAGACACTACTCTCACGTACACACTTATAGAGACAATACACTCACATACACACTTATAGAGACACGACTCTCACGTACACACTTATAGAGACAATACACTCACGTACACACTTATAGAGACAATACACTCACGTACACACTTATAGACACTAAACTCATGTACACACTTATAGAGACAATACACTCACATACACACTTATAGAGACACTACTCTCACATACACACTTATAGACACTAAACTCATGTACACACTTATAGAGACAATACACTCACGTACACACTTATAGAGACACTACTCTCACATACACACTTATAGACACTAAACTCATGTACACACTTATAGAGACAATACACTCACGTACACACTTATAGAGACAATACACTCACATACACACTTATAGAGACACGACTCTCACATATACACTTATAGAGACACGACTCTCACGTACACACTTATAGAGACAATACACTCACGTACACACTTATAGAGACAATACACTCACGTACACACTTATAGAGACACTACTCTCACGTACACACTTATAGAGACAATACACTCACATACACACTTATAGAGACACGACTCTCACGTACACACTTATAGAGACAATACACTCACGTACACACTTATAGAGACAATACACTCACGTACACACTTATAGAGACACTACTCTCACATACACACTTATAGACACTAAACTCATGTACACACTTATAGAGACAATACACTCACATACACACTTATAGAGACATGACTCTCACGTACACACTTATAGAGACCATACACTCACGTACACACTTATAGAGACAATACAGTCACATACACACTTATAGAGACACTACTCTCACATACACACTTATAGACACTAAACTCATGTACACACTTATAGAGACAATACACTCACATACACACTTATAGAGACACGACTCTCACGTACACACTTATAGAGACAATACACTCCACGTACACACTTATAGACAATACACTCACATACACACTTATAGAGACACTACTCTCACATACACACTTATAGACACTAAACTCATGTACACACTTATAGAGACAATACACTCACGTACACACTTATAGAGACACTTCTCTCACATACACACTTATAGACACTAAACTCATGTACACACTTATAGAGACAATACACTCACGTACACACTTATAGAGACACTACTCTCACATACACACTTATAGAGACAATACACTCACGTAAACACTTATAGAGACACTAAACTCATGTACACACTTATAGAGACAATACACTCACATTACACACCTATAGAGACACTAAACTCATGTACACACTTATAGAGACAATACACTCACATACACACTTATAGAGACACTACTCTCACATACACACTTATAGAGACACTAAACTCATGTACACATTTATAGAGACACTACTCTCACATACACACTTATAGACACTAAACTCATGTACACATTTATAGAGACACTACTCTCACATACACACTTATAGAGACAATACACTCACGTAAACACTTATAGAGACAATACACTCACGTACACACTTATAGACACTAAACTCATGTACACACTTATAGAGACAATACACTCACATACACACTTATAGAGACACGACTCTCATGTACACACTTATAGAGACAATACACTCACGTACACACTTATAGAGACACTACTCTCACATACACACTTATAGAGACAATACACTCACGTAAACACTTATAGAGACACTACTCTCACATACACACTTATAGAGACAATACACTCACGTAAACACTTATAGAGACAATACACTCACGTACACACCTATAGAGACACTAAACTCATGTACACACTTATAGAGACAATACAGTCACATACACACTTATAGAGACACGACTCTCATGTACACACTTATAGAGACAATACACTCACGTACACACTTATAGAGACACTACTCTCACATACACACTTATAGAGACAATACACTCACGTAAACACTTATAGAGACAATACACTCAGGTAAACACTTATAGAGACAATACACTCATGTACACACTTATACTGTAGAGACAATACACTCACGTACACACTTATAGACACTAAACTCATGTACACACTTATAGAGACAATACACTCACATACACACTTATAGAGACACGTCTCTCATGTACACACTTATAGAGACAATACACTCACGTACACACTTATAGACAATACACTCACATACACACTTATAGAGACACTACTCTCACATACACACTTATAGACACTAAACTCATGTACACACTTATAGAGACAATACACTCACGTACACACTTATAGAGACACTACTCTCACATACACACTTATAGAGACAATACACTCACGTAAACACTTATAGAGACAATACACTCAGGTAAACACTTATAGAGACAATACACTCATGTACACACTTATACTGTAGAGACAATACACTCACGTACACACTTATAGACACTAAACTCATGTACACACTTATAGAGACACTACTCTCACATACACACTTATAGAGACACTACTCTCACATACACACTTATAGAGACACTAAACTCATGTACACACTTATAGAGACACTACTCTCACATACACACTTATAGAGACACTACTCTCACATACACACTTATAGAGACACTACTCTCACATACACACTTATAGAGACACTACTCTCACATACACACTTATTCAATTCAATTCAATTTATTTTGTAGCGCCCAAAATCACAACAACAGTTGCCTCTAAGGGCGTTCCAAGATATGGATGACCAAAACATACACACAGACATATCAAAACAGGAATAAACAACATTCATGTAAAGCAGCAAATGAAACATGGTCCAGTCATCCCCTGTCCTTAGACCCTCCTTCTCAGCAAGGAAAAACTCCAAAAAACCCAGGGTCCTGGGAAAAAGAAGAAACCTCGGGGAGAACTACAGTGCACTCCACTCCCATGGACGGACAGGCTATAGATGTCCAGGCCCGTGGGCCAGTTCAGTTATAGAGACACTAAACTCATGTACACATTTATAGAGACAATACACTCACATACACACTTATAGACACTAAACTCATGTACACACTTATAGAGACAATACACTCACATACACACTTATAGACACTAAACTCATGTACACACTTATAGAGACAATACACTCACATACACACTTATAGAGACACTACTCTCACATACACACTTATAGACACTAAACTCATGTACACACTTATAGAGACAATACACTCACATACACACTTATAGAGACACTACTCTCACATACACACTTATAGAGACAATACACTCACTTACACACTTATAGAGACAATACACTCACACACTTATAGAGACACGACTCTCACATACACACTTATAGAGACACGACTCTCACGTACACACTTATAGAGACAATACACTCACGTACACACTTATAGAGACAATACACTCACGTACACACTTATAGAGACACTACTCTCACGTACACACTTATAGAGACAATACACTCACATACACACTTATAGAGACAATACACTCACGTACACACTTATAGAGACAATACACTCACATACACACTTATAGAGACAATACACTCACGTACACACTTATAGACACTAAACTCATGTACACACTTATAGAGACAATACACTCACATACACACTTATAGAGACACTACTCTCACATACACACTTATAGACACTAAACTCATGTACACACTTATAGAGACAATACACTCACATACACACTTATAGAGACACTACTCTCACATACACACTTATAGACACTAAACTCATGTACACACTTATAGAGACAATACACTCACGTACACACTTATAGAGACAATACACTCACATACACACTTATAGAGACACGACTCTCACATATACACTTATAGAGACACGACTCTCACGTACACACTTATAGAGACAATACACTCACGTACACACTTATAGAGACAATACACTCACGTACACACTTATAGAGACACTACTCTCACGTACACACTTATAGAGACAATACACTCACATACACACTTATAGAGACACGACTCTCACGTACACACTTATAGAGACAATACACTCACGTACACACTTATAGAGACAATACACTCACGTACACACTTATAGAGACACTACTCTCACATACACACTTATAGACACTAAACTCATGTACACACTTATAGAGACAATACACTCACATACACACTTATAGAGACATGACTCTCACGTACACACTTATAGAGACCATACACTCACGTACACACTTATAGAGACAATACAGTCACATACACACTTATAGAGACACTACTCTCACATACACACTTATAGACACTAAACTCATGTACACACTTATAGAGACAATACACTCACATACACACTTATAGAGACACGACTCTCACGTACACACTTATAGAGACAATACACTCACGTACACACTTATAGACAATACACTCACATACACACTTATAGAGACACTACTCTCACATACACACTTATAGACACTAAACTCATGTACACACTTATAGAGACAATACACTCACGTACACACTTATAGAGACACTTCTCTCACATACACACTTATAGACACTAAACTCATGTACACACTTATAGAGACAATACACTCACGTACACACTTATAGAGACACTACTCTCACATACACACTTATAGAGACAATACACTCACGTAAACACTTATAGAGACACTAAACTCATGTACACACTTATAGAGACAATACACTCACGTACACACCTATAGAGACACTAAACTCATGTACACACTTATAGAGACAATACACTCACATACACACTTATAGAGACACTACTCTCACATACACACTTATAGAGACACTAAACTCATGTACACATTTATAGAGACACTACTCTCACATACACACTTATAGACACTAAACTCATGTACACATTTATAGAGACACTACTCTCACATACACACTTATAGAGACAATACACTCACGTAAACACTTATAGAGACAATACACTCACGTACACACTTATAGACACTAAACTCATGTACACACTTATAGAGACAATACACTCACATACACACTTATAGAGACACGACTCTCATGTACACACTTATAGAGACAATACACTCACGTACACACTTATAGAGACACTACTCTCACATACACACTTATAGAGACAATACACTCACGTAAACACTTATAGAGACACTACTCTCACATACACACTTATAGAGACAATACACTCACGTAAACACTTATAGTGACAATACACTCAATGCACACACCTATATATACACTAAACTCATGTACACACTTATAGAGACAATACAGTCACATACACACTTATAGAGACACGACTCTCATGTACACACTTATAGAGACAATACACTCACGTACACACTTATAGAGACACTACTCTCACATACACACTTATAGAGACAATACACTCACGTAAACACTTATAGAGACAATACACTCAGGTAAACACTTATAGAGACAATACACTCATGTACACACTTATACTGTAGAGACAATACACTCACGTACACACTTATAGACACTAAACTCATGTACACACTTATAGAGACAATACACTCACATACACACTTATAGAGACACGTCTCTCATGTACACACTTATAGAGACAATACACTCACGTACACACTTATAGACAATACACTCACATACACACTTATAGAGACACTACTCTCACATACACACTTATAGACACTAAACTCATGTACACACTTATAGAGACAATACACTCACGTACACACTTATAGAGACACTACTCTCACATACACACTTATAGAGACAATACACTCACGTAAACACTTATAGAGACAATACACTCAGGTAAACACTTATAGAGACAATACACTCATGTACACACTTATACTGTAGAGACAATACACTCACGTACACACTTATAGACACTAAACTCACGTACACACTTATAGAGACAATACACTCACATACACACTTATAGAGACACGTCTCTCATGTACACACTTATAGAGACAATACACTCACGTACACACTTATAGAGACAATACACTCGCATACACACTTATAGAGACAATACACTCGACAGGGATGACAGTAGCTCAGTTGGTAGAGCGTTTGTCCACTGATCTGAAGGTTGGAGGTTCAAATCCCGCCGTTGACATAAACAGTGGGATATATAATAATAATCATTGGTGAGCAGTCAGATCCACTGACCCACGGGTTGGCACACTTATGGAGACAATACACTCACATACACACTTACAGAGACAATACGCTCACGTACACACTTATAGACTAAGAAACTACACTCATGTACACACACCCAGAGAGCAAGACAGTCCAGCAGCCTGCTGCCTGTGTGCCCATGTGTCCATGAGTGGGCACATTTGGGCATAAGCAACCAGACAAACACACATGCATCCATTTACATGAACCCAAACCCTCAAATACAAACATACATATGTACACAAACACTATACACTCACATGCTAACACACTCATATACACACTGACGACACACATGCACACTCATATACACACTCAGAATACACGTGCACGCTCATATACACACTCAGAATACACATGCACACTCATATACACACTCAGAATACACATGCACACTCATATACACACTCAGAATACACGTGCACACTCATATACACACTCAGGATACACGTGCACACTCATATACACACTCAGGATACACGTGCACACTCATATAAACACTCAGGATACACGTGCACACTCATATACACACTCAGGATACACATGCACACTCATATACACACTCACGACACACATGCACACTCATATACACACTCAGAATACACGTGCACACTCATATACACACTCAGAATACACATGCACACTCATATACACACTCACGACACACATGCACACTCATATACACACTCAGAATACACATGCACACTCATATACACACTCAGAATACACATGCACACTCATATACACACTCAGGATACACGTGCACACTCATATACACACTCAGGATACACGTGCACACTCATATAAACACTCACGACACACGTGCACACTCATATAAACACTCAGGACACACGTGCACACTCATAAACACACTCACGACACACGTGCACACTCATATACACACTCAGGATACACGTGCACACTCATATACACACTCAGGATACACGTGCACACTCATATACACACTCAGAATACACATGCACACTCATATACACACTCACGACACACATGCACACTCATATACACACTCAGGATACACGTGCACACTCATATACACACTCAGGATACACGTGCACACTCATATACACACTCAGAATACACGTGCACACTCATATACACACTCACGACACACATGCACACTCATATACACACTCAGGATACACATGCACACTCATATACACACTCACGACACACGTGCACACTCATATAAACACTCAGGACACACGTGCACACTCATATACACACTCACGACACACGTGCACACTCATATACACACTCAGGATACACATGCACACTCATATAAACACTCAGGACACACGTGCACACTCATATACACACTCACGACACACGTGCACACTCATATACACACTCAGGATACACGTGCACACTCATATACACACTCAGGATACACGTGCACACTCATATACACACTCAGGATACACATGCACACTCATATACACACTCACGACACACGTGCACACTCATATACACACTCAGGATACACGTGCACACTCATATACACACTCAGGATACACGTGCACACTCATATAAACACTCAGGATACACGTGCACACTCATATACACACTCAGGATACACATGCACACTCATATACACACTCACGACACACGTGCACACTCATATACACACTCAGGATACACGTGCACACTCATATACACACTCAGGATACACATGCACACTCATATACACACTCACGACATACGTGCACACTCATATACACACTCAGGATACACGTGCACACTCATATACACACTCAGGATACACATGCACACTCATATACACACTCAGGATACACGTGCACACTCATATACACACTCAGGATACACGTGCACACTCATATAAACACTCAGGATACACGTGCACACTCATATACACACTCAGGATACACATGCACACTCATATACACACTCACGACACACGTGCACACTCATATACACACTCAGGATACACGTGCACACTCATATACACACTCAGGATACACATGCACACTCATATACACACTCAGGATACACGTGCACACTCATATACACACTCAGGATACACGTGCACACTCATATAAACACTCAGGATACACGTGCACACTCATATACACACTCAGGATACACATGCACACTCATATACACACTCACGACACACGTGCACACTCATATACACACTCAGGATACACGTGCACACTCATATACACACTCAGGATACACGTGCACACTCATATACACACTTAGGGTGCACACTCATATACACACTCAGGATACACGTGCACACTCATATACACACTCAGGATACACGTGCACACTCATATACACACTCAGGATACACATGCACACTCATATACACACTCACGACACACGTGCACACTCATATACACACTCAGGATACAGGTAGGGTCTTGATACGATACAGGGGTCTTGATACGATACGATTCGCGATACAGGGGTATCCCGATACATGGTCTTCAAGGCGATACGTATCCCGATATTTTACATGCCGTAACCTATAATTTAAAAAAAAAAGACAGATGTTTACTCAAATGTTATTTTTATTTTGGTGTAGCGCATCAGTTACAATGTAACAGAAGAAGGCTGTAAGGCAGAAACTGCCCGTGATTAACCTGTTAACACCCGCACTCAGCACAAGGGTTCAAATATGTACCAGATGTTCCAAACTGTAATAAGATGTAATGTTTAATAAATAAACCATCTTCTGAAATTTAGGCATGTTTTCTTAAGATAAACAAGCCAAAAAATTTCGCTCCATATGTCTCGTGTGCCTCCACCAGTGAGTGTGCGTAAAAGGAGGAGAGAGAGAGTCTCCATACACAGAGCGCATGGAGCTAGCCTATCACTACAGCACCTCTGCCCCACATGGGGCCCACCGCTGAAATCGTCTTTTCATAGGCTACTCAGATCTGTCAATCATTTCCTGAAAGAACCAATGACTGAAGAGGTTTTGCCGTGGAACTGTCCCTCGGTCATGCGTAATACGCCGCTAACTGGACGCACTTGTTTTGTTCCCCAAGCTGTAGCGCGGCGCCCCGTAGCCGGACCGAAGCCTGGATACGCTTGTTTTGTAGCTAAGAGTGTGGAGAAAACAAACATACCCCACACTGCTAACAGGAGCTAAGCGCTTAGCTATGCTAACGACCAAGAGCGAGAGTAGTAGAGAGATGCGTCGCTCATCCATTCAGACAAACTCGGACTTTCTGGATTATTTCTCCACATGGAATTATTTTATGAAAAAAGCAACTGGATATTCTTTTTCTGTGGACTGTTACGGACTAATTGAGCACAGCTATTCCTGGATTGGACCCGTTTCGGACCGACAGAACCGGCTCAAAAGTAAGAAATGCGATGAATATTTTCGGGAATTATAAGTTATGGCTCTTTGGGCTCGCTGTGTGGCATAAAATGAATGATATGGTGGTTTTACTGAGGAATTAAGCTTTCAAACGATGTATAGCATGTCAATATTGGAAAAATAAGTACGGTGAAGATCTGGCTTGACTTTTTAATGTTGTGTAATCGCCGCCGGTGGGCGGGTGGGTGTTAAGTGGTTTTTAATGTAAACATGGCTTAACAAGGCTGTATGCTGACATGCAGCTCCTTTGATGAAAGTAAACTTAAGATATGGCCTTAACAAGGCTGTAGTGCAGAAGGAATGCTGCCTCTGACAATACGAAATGCGCATTGCAAGGATCACTTATCAGACGCAGTTTGCTGAAGCTTGATAAATAATGTTTGTTGCATGTAAAATATCGATACTGACGCCTCCGTATCGATACGTGTATCGCCAAGAGGCCCACGACGATGTATTCCCGTATCGATTTTTTTAACACACCCCTAACCCTACACTAACCCTACACTAACCCTACACTAACCCTACACTAACCCTAACCCTACACTAACCCTAACCCTACACTAACCCTACACTAACCCTACACTAACCCTAACCCTACACTAACCCTACACTAACCATAACCATACACTAACCCTACACTAACCCTACACTAACCCTAACCCTGCACTAACCCTACACTAACCCTAACCCTACACTAACCCTAACCATACACTAACCCTACACTAACCCTACACTAACCCTAACCCTACACTAACCCTAACCCTACACTAACCATACACTAACCCTAACCCTACACTAACCCTACACTAACCCTAACCATACACTAACCCTAACCCTACACTAACCCTAACCATACACTAACCCTAACCCTACACTAACCCTACACTAACCCTAACCTTACACTAGCCCGACACTAATCCTAACCCTACACTAGCCCGACACTAATCCTAACCCTACACTAACCCTAACCCTACACTAACCCTAACCCTACACTAACCCTACACTAACCCTAACCATACACTAACCCTACACTAACCCTAACCCTACACTAACCCTAACCCTACACTAATCCTAACCATACACTAGCCCGACACTAATCCTAACCCTACAGTAACCCTACCCTAACCCTACACTAATCCTAACCATACACTAGCTCAAAACTAACCCTACACTAACCCTACACTAATCCTAACCCTACACTAGCCCTACACTAACTCTACACTAGCCCTACACTAACTCTACACTAGCCCTACACTAACCCTACACTAGCCCTACATTAACCCTAACCCTACACTAACCCTAACCATACACTAACCCTACATTAACCCTACACTAACCCTACACTAACCCTAACCCTACACTAACCCTACATTAACCCTACACTAACCCTAACCCTACACTAACCCTACATTAACCCTACACTAACCCTACACTAACCCTAACCCTACACTAACCCTAACCCTACACTAGCCCAACACTAACCCTACATTAACCCTACATTAACCCTACACTAACCCTAACCCTACACTAACCCTAACCCTACACTAACCCTAACCCTACACTAACCCTAACCCTACACTAACCCTAACCATACACTAACCCTACATTAACCCTACACTAACCCTAACCCTACACTAACCCTAACCCTACACTAACCCTAACCCTACACTAACCCTAACCCTACACTAGCCCAACACTAACCCTACATTAACCCTACACCAGGGCTCTACACTGACTTTTTTTTCAGGAGCACATGTGCCCCTAAGTAAAAAATTTTAGGAGCACAGAAAAAAAATAGGGGCACAAGTAGGTTTTCGTTTCAACGATTATTACAGAACTTACGTACACCAACACTAACACTGAATAAATTTAATACAAAAAAAACAAAAGAATTATGACTGTACTTTTCCTGCATGATCGCAATGTTTTTATAAATATATCTTCATTTTATCTGATTAATATTTAGACTTAAAATAAGCCAAGCTGTACTGCACTGAAACACTCTGTGGCCCTTTTTGGACCTTCACCCACAGTTTAAGAACCTCTTCTTCAAGAGAACTTCCACTGGCACTTTACACAAAACTGTTTCAAAGTGTAAAAAGTGGGTAGGATTTTTAAACCTGTATTTTAAAATTCCTAACTGGAGTTACATTCTCTTACTGGTTTTACAGTGGTTTTTAGCCTCTGCACATTTACCACACAAAACGCACATTGTTACAGATTTATTTGGAAAACTTCAGCCCACATATCACCTGCTCTGTGCTGTAGCTCTGCTCTGTGCGGACACGGACATAAAATTAGTTTTGGCGTATTTGACGAGGCGGATGGACAGATGGGATGTTTAACCTGCCCTGTGATGCAGGCTGAGGGTGGCGCTGTGGACAAGCCGCGCGCTGTGGTGCCGCGGTGTCTGTGGGCTCCAGCGCACAGGTCCCGCACACCGGTACAAGTTTATTGCCGACAGCAGCGGCCGTAATGAAATATGACCGCACTCAGTATTCAGACCCCGAGTCCACGTAACCGAGTCCAAATGCGCTCGAGTCCGAGACAAGACCAAGACAAAACTCTCGCTTTGTTGGAGAAGGAAGTCCAGCGGCACGGGGGTGTCTATTGAGTGGTGGGATGGGTGTGGGTCCTGCTGCGGTGCCGCTCCACGTTTAAGGTGGGCATGTGTGTTTTGAAGCGGAGTTTGTTCGTATGAGTGATATCGGCGCACACGCGGAGCTCGTATGCTGGGGTCGTGCGCGGTCAGAGGTGTTGTGCCCGGGCACGGTTCGGTTGCGCTCGCGCTGGGCATGTGTGTCGCACTTTAGGGGCGATCCAGGCTTGGGCACGATTCTAAAGTCCTAATGTGACTGTGCCCCTAATGTTTGACACATGTAGAACGTTTAACTCGTCAGTTACATCTGTGTGCAGCTCCTTATTGTGGCAGCAGAAGCACTCGCACTGGTGCGACTGGTTTGTTTTCCTCATTCGCACGACGAAATATTTACTCGCAAATGCGAGTGAAATGGGCGCACTGTAGAGCCCTGCCCTACACTAACCCTACACTAAACTAACCCTATCCCTACACTAACCCTACCCTAACCCTACCCTAACCCTACACTAACCCTGCACTAACCCTACCCTAACCCTACACTAACCCTACACTAACCCTACCCTAACCCTACCCTAACCCTACACTAACCCTGCACTAACCCTACCCTAACCCTACCCTAACCCTACACTAACCCTGCACTAACCCTACCCTAACCCTACACTAACCCTACCCTAACCCTACACTAACCCTGCACTAACCCTACCCTAACCCTACACTAACCCTACACTAACCCTACACTAACCCTGCACTAACCCTACCCTAACCCTACACTAACCCTGCACTAACCCTACACTAACCCTGCACTAACCCTACACTAACCCTAAACTAACCCTAAACTAACCCTACCCTAACCCTACACTAACCCTGCACTAACCCTACACTAACCCTACACTAACCCTAACCCTACACTAACCCTACACTAACCCTACACTAACCCTACATTAACCCTAACCCTACACTAACCCTACACTAACCCTACATTAACCCTAACCCTACACTAACCCTACATTAACCCTAACCCTAAACTAACCCTAACCCTACACTAACCCTACACTAACCCTAACCCTACACTAACCCTACCCTAACCCTACACTAACCCTGCACTAACCCTAACCCTACACTAACCCTAACCCTACACTAACCCTACACTAACCCTAACCCTACACTAACCCTGCACTAACCCTACCCTAACCCTAAACTAACCCTACACTAACCCTACACTAACCCTACCCTAACCCTACCCTAACCCTACCCTAACCCTACACTAACCCTGCACTAACCCTACCCTAACCCTACACTAACCCTAAACTAACCCTACCCTAACCCTACACTAACCCTGCACTAACCCTACCCTAACCCTACACTAACCCTACACTAACCCTACACTAACCCTGCACTAACCCTAACCCTAACCCTACCCTAACCCTACACTAACCCTGCACTAACCCTACCCTAACCCTAAACTAACCCTACACTAACCCTGCACTAACCCTACCCTAACCCTACACTAACCCTGCACTAACCCTAACCCTAACCCTACCCTAACCCTACACTAACCCTGCACTAACCCTACCCTAACCCTAAACTAACCCTACACTAACCCTACACTAACCCTACACTAACCCTGCACTAACCCTAACCCTACCCTAACCCTACACTAACCCTGCACTAACCCTACCCTAACCCTACACTAACCCTACCCTAACCCTACACTAACCCTGCACTAACCCTAACCCTAACCCTACCCTAACCCTACACTAACCCTGCACTAACCCTACCCTAACCCTACACTAACCCTGCACTAACCCTACACTAACCCTACCCTAACCCTGGAGTTTTAATGATCATGCTAAAAGCTGTAGAGAGCAGCCTGCTAACAACAGTGGATTTTGTGACACTTTAATGGGGAAGTGGTCGTTTCACAAAAGCATTAAACATGCAACAAACATAACAGGAGGGATAAACCAGGTCTAAACCAGAATTAACCAGGTCTAAAACCAGGACTAAACCAGGTCTAAAGCCAGGTCTAAAACCAGGACTAAACCAGGTCTAAACCAGGACTGAACTAGGTCTCTATTTTACAAAAATAAACTTTTATAAAATCTATTTTTTTGTTGAGTAACTGTTGTTTTCCCATGATGCCCCTGTCTGCAGGCTCTGCTTGGTGATTGGCCGGGGCACGGTGTGGATGGGCTGTGATTGCCCGGTCTGCGGGTCTGGGCGGTCTGTGATTGGCCAGTGTCAGGGTGACGGGTGGACAGGGGCAGTATAAGACCCTGGCGAGGCTTTGGTCCTGTCCTGAGCAGAGCCGGAGGAGGGGGAGTTTACACCTGTCACAGCCGGACTCAGCCCAGAGAGCAGAGTCTGACGGCACACGGTGAGTCCTGCACTCCGACTGCAATACTAGTGCAATACAGAATACTATAGAATACGCCATAATACTTTACTTCATAATACTGCTACTGTTACTTCTGGGATGTGTTTGACTCGTCATTCAGGGACCGATATGTGAAGCATGTGTGAGTTCATATCTGTAGCTCTATAAATAAACCACTTCACTTTGAGCTTGTACTTCTACTGCGTATACTGTGTATACTGCGTATACTCCATGATAGTTCAGAGTAATGTGTATTTTCCTTCTGAACCCCGGTCCTTTTGTAGTACTTTCATGTTGATATCTGATCTGTTTGAGGGGCTCTGATGAGCGCTGACTATAAATAAACCACTTCACTTATACGTTTAGTGCACTTATACTTGTATTTTTACTGCATATACTCCACTGTACTTCAGTTAATACTGCAACTGCTACCATCTATATATGTGCTGCTGCTGAGTACTTTATACTTGTATGTGTAATGCGTGTACTGCATGTACTGCATGTACTGCGAATACTGTATGGGAGAGGCCTGTGGTGCCTACGAAGCCCCGACGCTGTGGAATTTCTCTCTGTTTTTACTCCAATAACAAATGCTCTTTAATGATGGACCCCCCAGGACTAAGTCCTGGTTCAGTCCTGGTTCAGTCCTGGTTTAGGCCTGGTTCCGTCCTGGTCCTGACCTGATTCAGTCCTAGTTTAGACCTGGTTCCATCCTGGTTCAGTCCTGGTTCAGTCCTGGTTCAGTCCTGGTTTAGTCCTGGTTTAGTCCTGGTTCAGTCCTGGTTCAGTCCTGGTTTAGTCCTGGACTAGTCCTGGTTCAGTCCTGGTTTAGTCCTGGTTCAGTCCTGGTCTTGGTCTGGTTCAGTCCTGGTTTAGTCCTGGTTCAGTCCTGGTTCAGTCCTGGTTTAGTCCTGGTTCAGTCCTGGTTTAGTCCTGGTTTAGTCCTGGTTCAGTCCTGGTCCTGGCCTGGTTCAGTCCTGGTTCAGTCCTGGTTCAGTCCTGGTTCAATCCTGGTCTTGGTCTGGTTCAGTCCTGGTTTAGTCCTGGTTCAGTCCTGGTTCAGTCCTGGTTTAGTCCTGGTTCAGTCCTGGTTCAGTCCTGGTTTAGTCCTGGTTCAATCCTGGTCTTGGTCTGGTTCAGTCCTGGTTTAGTCCTGGTTCAGTCCTGGTTCAGTCCTGGTTTAGTCCTGGTTCAGTCCTGGTCCTGGCCTGGTTCAGTCCTGGTTCAGTCCTGGTTCAGTCCTGGTTCAGTCCTGGTCTTGGTCTGGTTCAGTCCTGGTTTAGTCCTGGTTCAGTCCTGGTTCAGTCCTGGTCTTGGTCTGGTTCAGTCCTGGTTTAGTCCTGGTTCAGTCCTGGTGCAGTCCTGGTTTAGTCCTGGTTCAGTCCTGGTCTTGGTCTGGTTTAGTCCTGGTTCAGTCCTGGTTCAGTCCTGGTTCAGTCCTGGTTCAGTCCTGGTTCAGTCCTGGTTTAGTCCTGGTTCAGTCCTGGTTCAGTCCTGCTTTAGTCCTGGTTCAGTCCTGGTTTAGTCCTGGTTTAGTCCTGGTTTAGTCCTGGTTCAGTCCTGGTCCTGCAGGTGTTGTGTTCAGGGACAGGAATAGCTCTGCTCTGGGGCCCATGGCTTTTTAAGGAGAGGACCGAGGCACAGAGGCTCCTGTCAATCACCCTCTCCCCTCTGCCCCTCTGCCCCCTCCCCTCCCCCCTGCCCCTCTGCCCCCTCCCCCAGCCTGGGACCCCCGTAGACCGGACTCTGGTCCAGACCCACTCAGGGACTATTCCTGGCACTGCCTTTTCTGTCCCCTGTTCAGGCCAAACTGTGGAAACTGCACTGGGACTTTCACTCCACACCACCATTTAGACCCAGGACTGACCCAGGACTGACCCAGGACTGACCCAGGACTGACCCAGGACTGACCCAGGACTGACCCAGGACTGACCCAGGACTGACCCAGGACTGACCCAGGACTGACCCAGGACTGACCCAGGACTGACCCAGGACTGAGCCAGGACTGACCCAGGACTGAGCCAGGACTGAGCCAGGACTGACCCAGGACTGACCCAGGACTGAGCTAGGACTGAGCTAGGACTGACCCAGGACTGACCCAGGACTGACCCAGGACTGACCCAGGACTAAACCAGGACTGAACCAGGACTGAGCCAGGACTGAACCAGGACTGACCCAGGACTAAACCAGGACTGACCCAGAACTGAGCCAGGACTGACCCAGGACTGACCCAGGACTGAGCTAGGACTGAGCTAGGACTGACCCAGGACTGACCCAGGACTGACCCAGGACTGACCCAGGACTAAACCAGGACTGAACCAGGACTGAGCCAGGACTGACCCAGGACTGAGCTGGATCTAAAGGGGGACTGAACCAGCGAGTACTGTTGTAGACCAGGTCCCAGAGAGACTGGGTGGCTCTTTTAAAGCTGCAGTGTGTCACTTTTCACCTGCTCATCTCCATGGAGATGTCTGCAGATACACTGAGGAGCCGAGCTGTTTGTCTGGACTTTAAAAACCCAAAGCAGCAGCACCTGATGACATCAGCAGGTGTGACAGAGTGCTGTGAGCTGTGCAGGATGACTGAAACAAAACATTAATGTAGAAGTGGGGTTAAAGTGCTGGACATTTCCTCCCAGAACAGGATTGTTTCAGGGGTTCTGACACTTTATGACTCTGAGGCCCAGCATTTGTTTAGCTGTGGTGATATACATCATGGTTAGTGTCAGGGAGGGCATCTGGTGTAAAGATGCCTGCACAAGCAAAGCTGTTAGTAAAGGCGTCAGACCAGAGGTGACAGGAGCGACAGGAGGAGTGACAGGAGCGACAGGTGAGAGGCGTTTCCTGCCCTCTGGAGCGTGGGAACAGCTGCTGCCATCACCTGTCAGGGGCCAGTGTGTGGGAGGGCATCTGGGCTACAGGAGCACAAAGCTCCTCTAGGTTTTTAAAGTCCACATTGTGTTTTAGCCGGACACAAACTGCTTCCCTCCTCAGCACAGGAATTTGCCCTCGTGCTCTTAGGCCTCACACCTTCACTATACACTTCACTATAGACGAGGACTAAACCAGGACTAAACCAGGACTGAACCAGGACTGAACCAGGACTAAACCAGGACTGAACCAGGACTAAACCAGGACTGAACCTGGACTGAACCAGGACTAAACCAGGACTAAACCAGGACTAAACCAGGACTGAACCAGGACTGAACCAGGACTAAACCAGGACTGAACCAGGACTGAACCAGGACTAAACCAGGACTAAACCAGGACTGAACCAGGACTAAACCAGGACTAAACCAGGACTAAACCAGGACTGAACCAGGACTGAACCAGGATTGAACCAGGACTGAACCAGGACTAAACCAGGACTGAACCAGGACTAAACCAGGACTGAACCAGGACTAAACCAGGACTAAACCAGGACTAAACCAGGACTGAACCAGGACTGAACCAGGACTGAACCAGGACTGAACCAGGACTAAACCAGGACTAAACCAGGACTGAACCAGGACTGAACCAGGATTGAACCAGGACTGAACCAGGACTAAACCAGGACTGAACCAGGACTAAACCAGGACTAAACCAGGACTAAACCAGGACTGAACCAGGACTGAACCAGGACTAAACCAGGACTGAACCAGGATTAAACCAGGACTGAACCAGGACTGAACCAGGACTGAACCAGGACTGAACCAGGACTAAACCAGGACTGAACCAGGACTAAACCAGGACTGAACCAGGACTAAACCAGGACTGAACCAGGACTGAACCAGGACTAAACCAGGACTGAACCAGGATTAAACCAGGACTGAACCAGGACTGAACCAGGACTGAACCAGGACTATCGTTCGGGGTTATCGTTAGGGGGTTAGGGGGTTATCGTTAGGGGTTAGGGGGTTATCGGTAGGGGGGTAGGGGGTTATCGTTAGGGGTTATCGTTAGGGGTTAGGGGTTATCGTTAGGGGTTATCGTTAGGGGTTAGGGGTTATCGTTAGGGGTTAGGTTATCGTTAGGGGTTAGGGGTTATCGTTAGGGGTTAGGGGTTATCGTTAGGGGTTTGGGGTTATCGTTAGGGGTTTGGGGGTTATCGTTAGGGGGTTAGGGGGTTATCGTTAGGGGGTTTGGGGGTTATCGTTAGGGGGTTAGGGGTTATCGTTAGGGGTTTGGGGGTTATCGTTAGGGGGTTATCGTTAGTTAGGGGTTATCGTTAGGGGGTTTGGGGGTTATCGTTAGGGGGTTATCGTTAGGGGTTATCGTTAGGGGGTTTGGGGGTTATCGTTAGGGGGTTAGGGGGTTATCGTTAGGGGGTTTGGGGGTTATCGTTAGGGGGTTAGGGGGTTATCGTTAGGGGGTTTGGGGGTTATCGTTAGGGGGTTAGGGGTTATCGTTAGGGGTTTGGGGTTATCGTTAGGGGTTATCGTTAGGGGTTTGGGGGTTATCGTTAGGGGTTAGTTAGGGGTTATCGTTAGGGGTTTGGGGGTTATCGTTAGGGGTTATCGTTAGGGGGTTAGGGGGTTATCGTTAGGGGGTTTGGGGGTTATCGTTAGGGGGTTTGGGGGTTATCGTTAGGGGGTTAGGGGGTTATCGTTAGGGGGTTTGGGGGTTATCGTTAGGGGGTTATCGTTAGGGGGTTAGGGGGTTATCGTTAGGGGGTTAGGGGGTTATCGTTAGGGGGTTTGGGGGTTATCGTTAGGGGGTTATCGTTAGGGGGTTAGGGGGTTATCGTTAGGGGGTTAGGGGGTTATCGTTAGGGGGTTTGGGGGTTATCGTTAGGGGGTTAGGGGGTTATCGTTAGGGGGTTAGGGGGTTATCGTTAGGGGGTTTGGGGGTTATCGTTAGGGGGTTTGGGGGTTATCGTTAGGGGGTTTGGGGGTTATCGTTAGGGGGTTAGGGGGTTATCGTTAGGGGGTTAGGGGGTTGTGTCTTTATTTCATTATGTGCTGGAGATATTTGTGAGTGTGTGTGTGGTGTGTGTGTATCATTGTCAGTGTCATGGAAGCTCAGTGTAATATTAAAAGTAAAACAATGATGCAAGAATATTTCACGATGTTTATGTTGGATAAAGGTGGGTTTAAAATTGTTCATTTAAATGTGTGAGTTTAAGGAATAAACTGTAGTTGTGAGTTTAATGGAGGATTCTGATTTACAGGTATGAGCATGATCAGAAACACATTTAGATTCAACAACAAACAGCTCTGCTTTAGGTGCAGATGGCCATAATCTTTACAGATTAGACACCAATCGACCGCAACAATCAGCGAGGAGTCAAATGTTGTGTCCAAGACCATTTTCCAGTGAAAGTGAGAAATGATCTTCATCTCGTAGGACTGGAAGTGGCTCCAGCTGCAGCTCCTCATTTAACCCTAACCCTTCTTGGGGCTGTTAATGACCAAATATGTAACATGTTGGATACAGCACATGATCGTTTTTTAGGAGATTTAAATGTTGATTTTAAGTCTGAAAGTTGTGCTTTGAAAGGTGAATTATCTTCATTTGCTAATACCTGTAATTCATCACAATTGGTCAGTAAATACACCAGAGTAATTCAGCAAATCTGATTTAAGTTTTACAAATGTTATACACTGAGGCTGTTTCTGTTCCAGTCATCTGCTGTGACCACAATTTAACTGCAGTTATAAGAAAAACAAAGATACCAAACCTGGTGAAAGATGTATCTGTAAAAAAAGGTTTAAAAACTAAAAAAAAGAATAATTTTGTTGCAGATGTAAGGGTCAGACAAGAACATGACACCGGCCATACCGGCTTGTCAAAGCCTGATCCCGTCAGATCTCAGAAGCTAAGCAGGGCCTGGTTAGTACTTGGATGGGAGACCACTGGGAATTCCAGGTGCCACAGTGGGGCCAGTGGCAAAAACTGTCGTTGTGTCCTTAGGCAAGACACATCACCCACATTGCCTAGTATGAAAGTGGAGTGTGTGTGAGTGTTGGTGGTGGTGGTCGGAGGGGCCGATGGTGCAGATTGGAGCCTCACTTCCGTCAGTCTGCCCCAGGGCAGCTGTGGCTACAATAGTAGTTTACACCACCGGGTCTGGAGTGAATGAATAATGCTGTAAAGAGTCTTTGAGTGTCCTGAAAAGTGCTGTATAAAACTGATGCATTATTATTATTATTATTATGATCTATGCAAAGCCGTGGTGGTTTTTAACACTTTGATCACACGTCCTTCTATGAGGAAGAAAGCTCAGAGAAATGTTTCTGCGAGAAATGTTTCTGTTTCTGCGAGAAATGTTTCTGTTTCTGCGAGAAATGTTTCTGTTTCTGTGAGAAATGTTTCTGTAAGAAATGTTTCTGCCTCAGGCCAGATCAAAAACTCAAGGAATACAGGAAACATGAAAAGAGGTGAAGCCAAAATGGAAGCTCTTGAAACTAATAATGTGGAACTGTGAAAAAAGAGCGCCAAGAAATGATGTGACCAAATTTAACAAAAAATAAAAAAATAAAAAAATTATATTATCAAACGAAGATTAGAGATGCAAAATGTGTTAAGAAATAACAAAATCAAACACATTTGTGGAATCAAATGGGTTTTGTTTAACTAAACCAACAGAGATTGCAAATGATTAAAAAATTTAATTCAGAAATTGAGAAATACCACAGAGCCTGGACAAAAAGGGAACATTTCCTACAAATGAATAAAAAAACGTATTATGAATGCAAAGAAATGTAAATTCAAATTTAATACTGTAACACAAAATCGTGTTAAAGAATTATTACAAATAAGTCAGGATAAACCAGCTTCACTGATAATATTCAAACTGAAGTGCTAAAGCTGGGGGCAGACTTCATTTTTTCTCACATAATTAAAGTTTAACTAAAGGTATTTTTCCTACAAAATGGAAGATAGTAAAAGTAATTCCTCTGATAAAAAATGATAAAGAACCATTATCAAATAAAAAACAGCAGACCAATTATTTTATTATTCGTGGTGAGTAAAATCATGGAAAAAGTGACATATGATCAAATTCCAAAGTATTTTTCAGTTCATGGGTTGAACACCATGTATCAACATAAAAATGGGTCACTCCACGACCACAGCGCCCACTAACCCTCACCCATCACAGATTATTGGCTACAGGAAACTAGAAAAATCTCATAGGCCCCGTTTTCTTAGACCTGTGTGCAGCATTTGGTGTTTTAAACCACAGAATTTCATTAAATACATTCCTTTTACCTTTTGCGTTCTATATTTACTAATGATTTTCATTTATACTAAAACATGCAAACATGGCTCTATGTGCAGGTGACACCGGCAGCAGGACAATTTTCCTCTTAAATGAGGAGCTGGGAGTGGTAGTTCAGTGGATTCAGGATAATAAATTAGTAATTAATGCTGAAAATAAATAATAATAATTATAATACATCCCTTTTGTACAGTGCTTTTCTGAAGCTTTACAGTTCATTCTTCATTCGCTCTGCACTCCTGGGGCAGAGTGACTGAAGCGAGGCTCCAATCTGCACCATCCCACTCACACACACAGTCATGGTTTGAGTGTGGTAGAGGACAAAGCAGAGAGAGAGGCACAGGTGTTCCATCCATCCATCCATCCATCCATCTTCTCCCGCTTAATCCGGCTGGGTCGCGGGGGCAGTTTGCTGCCCAATACTCATAGCACCTGACCCCCCCCATGAACCCCTCTGCAGGTGGTGAGCCCACAGGAGGGGGCACAGGTGTTAAACAGGTTTATTGCTGGGATTCCAGGATGTGGTAACGGGAGCTGGAGACATAGACGTAGGGAAGACACTGGGGTAGACTCACGGGTAAGACTGGACGACCATTTCAGGCAGGACGACGTGGACAAGCAGGACGAGGACGTGGACAAGGGATGAACAAGGAATGAACTGACCAGGAACACAGGCCAAGGACAGGACTAAGTACTGGGGCTGATTGGACAATGAGCTGCAGGTGAACCACACTGCAGCATTAGCCACGTCCCCGGAGGAGCAGACAAACACAGAAGGGAGGGGAACACATAACACACACCGAACCCTGACACACACTCCACTTTCATACTGGAAAAAACAAACATATGTTAGTTGGATCACAAAACATGTTAAAAACGAGACCTAAATTACACTTAACATTGGGAGCAATATGAATTGAATAAGCAGAAGAAATAAAATAGTAACAGTGGAAACGAACATGGACCAGCATATATCACATCCTGAAGTGTGGCCATGATCAGACACTGTAGAAAATCTCTCCCACAGGCTGATCACACATCTCGTACAGTCATGAGTTCTTTCTCAGGTGGATTATGCGTCGGTCATTTGGTCAAACACAAGTGAGTAACATGTTCAGGTTACAAGTGCCTCAGAATAACTCGGTGGCTCAGAATAAGCGTTTGTTCTGAGCAGAACCAGGATAATCACAGCCTGGTGACTGTACATTTATTCACCTTTATTAGAAATATCATTTTAACCAAAATCCCAGAAATAATTTATAACAAACTCACTTTTTTCTCAGATAAAGACAATTCTGAAACTGTCAAAGCCAGAATATGTAGTGGTGCTTCCTGTGAATTAAACGTAGCGTTGGGTTGGTGAAATGCAGGATTCTGTTTGAAAAGAACAAAAAAATATTTCAGTTATTTTTAAAAAGAGTTCCTTTTTACACAGTATTATTGATATTATCTGTTTAATTATTGTCCATTTGTGTGTGTGTGTGTGTGGGTGTGTGTGGGTGTGGGTGTGGGGGTGTGTGGGTGTGGGTGTGGGTGGGTGTGGGTGTGGGTGTAGTTTATGTATTATACAATAAAATGTATGAAAGGAATCTGAAGAGAGCCCAGGAAGAATAGTTATTAGTGATGTAACAATGTCAAGTCTCACAATGCGATACGGTCCCGGTCTGAACCTCAGGGCACGACATTTACTGCGATATCGTGGGAAAGCTCGTGATATTACGATATTCTACAGAATAACAAGACTGAAAATGCTTCAGTCATTTGGTGCAACATTTATTGTCATTAGTGATGGAACGAAATCCAAATCTCTCTGGACCAGATTTACACCATAAACATCTCACCGAACCAAATTTATTACAATATAAAACTGTGAATCTGCCACTTTTTCCTCTAAAATGCTTCACTAAACTTAATCCAAAGAATGAAGATGTAAAAGTGCTTAGAACAGTTATTTCTTCATGTCGCCTGCACTGAAACGGAGCAAAGGATCATGGTCTATGTAGTTCCTTCTGTTTTTTTTAAAAACTATTTCTACATCAGAACTGTTCATTTAAGCAAAGACACTTGGGATTCCAGATATTGTGACGCTCCACCAGATTATTGGGACACGTTTGACGAAACGATAGCACTAGAGTTCAGTTAGGTCATCAGGCTAATCACTGCATACGTAATATAATCACATCGATTCCGTGTAGTTTTGTTTCATGGTGGAATTGACATTAAAGTTCACTTTCACTTATTGTTACATCCCTGATAGATACTGATATTTCAGTAGCTAATGCAGAACTTAACTACTAACCAAACCAAACTAAGCCAGGACTGAATCAGGATTAAACCAGGACTAAACCAGGACTGTGAAGATCCCCATTCTGACCTTTGACCCCACTCTACATGGTTCTGGGGTGTGGTCATATGTCATAACATTTTAACAGACCAATTAGACGCCTTTTCCATGAGGTTCGATTGACCTCAGACTGAGGTGGTACCACAAATATCTGCATCATCCATCCTCTGGTCTCTGCTCTGGTCTCTGGTCCTGGTGTAGTCCTGGTCTTGTCCGTGGACCGGTCTAAAGAAGAACCTGCTGACTCCTGTAGACTTTTCTTTAGTCCTGGTTTAGTCCTGGTTTAGATCTGCGTTAGTCTTGGTTTAGATCTGTGTTAGTCCTGGTTTTCCAGCAGCAACCCCTAACCCCATGAAATATGTCAATCAAGCCGACTGCTGCTAGAGGGAGGGGCCTCGGGAAAAGAAGGCGCCTGATTGGTCTGTTCTTAATGTTCAGGTCTTGATTTGGGACAAAATGAAGTCCAAACCTCAGGATCATGTAGAGCAGGGTTAAAGGTCAGAGAGAGGATCCTGACAGCAGCAGGTACAGAGAGAGGGGTCAAAGGTCAGACAGGGGCCACACTTTTTTCCACACAAACTGAACTGAAGCCTGAGTTCATGGAGCCCAAACACACCTGTCGTCCCCCAGAGTCTGAGTCAGAGCTGGATCTGTCACTCATGCTACCGGATCTGCGTCATAAACATACACGTTTAAACACAAACACACACATTTAAACACAAACACACACATTTAAACACAAACACACACATTTAAACACAAACACACACATTTAAACACAAACACACACATTTAAACACAAACACACACGTTTAAACACAAACACACACACATTTAAACACAAACACACACATTTAAACACAAACACACACATTTAAACACAAACACACACATTTAAACACAAACACACACGTTTAAACACAAACACACACATTTAAACACAAACACACACATTTAAACACAAACACACACGTTTAAACACAAACACACACATTTAAACACAAACACACACGTTTAAACACAAACACACACGTTTAAACACAAACACACACATTTAAACACAAACACACACATTTAAACACAAACACACACATTTAAACACAAACACACACGTTTAAACACAAACACACACGTTTAAACACAAACACACACATTTAAACACAAACACACACATTTAAACACAAACACACACATTTAAACACAAACACACACGTTTAAACACAAACACACACATTTAAACACAAACACACACATTTAAACACAAACACACACATTTAAACACAAACACACACGTTTAAACACAAACACACACATTTAAACACAAACACACACGTTTAAACACAAACACACACGTTTAAACACAAACACACACATTTAAACACAAACACACACATTTAAACACAAACACACACGTTTAAACACAAACACACACATTTAAACACAAACACACACGTTTAAACACAAACACACACATTTAAACACAAACACACACGTTTAAACACAAACACACACGTTTAAACACAAACACACACGTTTAAACACAAACACACACATTTAAACACAAACACACACGTTTAAACACAAACACACACGTTTAAACACAAACACACACGTTTAAACACAAACACACACGTTTAAACACAAACACACACATTTAAACACAAACACACACATTTAAACACAAACACACACGTTTAAACACAAACACACACATTTAAACACAAACACACACATTTAAACACAAACACACACATTTAAACACAAACACACACATTTAAACACAAACACACACGTTTAAACACAAACACACACGTTTAAACACAAACACACACATTTAAACACAAACACACACATTTAAACACAAACACACACATTTAAACACAAACACACACGTTTAAACACAAACACACACGTTTAAACACAAACACACACATTTAAACACAAACACACACATTTAAACACAAACACACACATTTAAACACAAACACACACATTTAAACACAAACACACACGTTTAAACACAAACACACACATTTAAACACAAACACACACATTTAAACACAAACACACACATTTAAACACAAACACACACATTTAAACACAAACACACACATTTAAACACAAACACACACGTTTAAACACAAACACACACATTTAAACACAAACACACACATTTAAACACAAACACACACATTTAAACACAAACACACACATTTAAACACAAACACACACACGTTTAAACACAAACACACACATTTAAACACAAACACACACATTTAAACACAAACACACACATTTAAACACAAACACACACATTTAAACACAAACACACACATTTAAACACAAACACACACATTTAAACACAAACACACACATTTAAACACAAACACACACGTTTAAACACAAACACACACGTTTAAACACAAACACACACATTTAAACACAAACACACACATTTAAACACAAACACACACATTTAAACACAAACACACACATTTAAACACAAACACACACGTTTAAACACAAACACACACATTTAAACACAAACACACACATTTAAACACAAACACACACATTTAAACACAAACACACACATTTAAACACAAACACACACATTTAAACACAAACACACACGTTTAAACACAAACACACACATTTAAACACAAACACACACATTTAAACACAAACACACACATTTAAACACAAACACACACATTTAAACACAAACACACACACGTTTAAACACAAACACACACATTTAAACACAAACACACACATTTAAACACAAACACACACATTTAAACACAAACACACACATTTAAACACAAACACACACATTTAAACACAAACACACACATTTAAACACAAACACACACGTTTAAACACAAACACACACGTTTAAACACAAACACACACGTTTAAACACAAACACACACATTTAAACACAAACACACACGTTTAAACACAAACACACACATTTAAACACAAACACACACGTTTAAACACAAACACACACATTTAAACACAAACACACACGTTTAAACACAAACACACACATTTAAACACAAACACACACGTTTAAACACAAACACACACATTTAAACACAAACACACACATTTAAACACAAACACACACGTTTAAACACAAACACACATGTTTAAACATGACGTGTGCAGATCAAATTTAGACACAAACGGCTCTGACTCAAACTGCAGAATGACACGCCCAGGCTCACTTCCTGGTTTTTGTTGTTGTGTTTTTTGGCAATCTTTGGTGTTTTTAGTGGTCTTTGGTGTTTTTAGCATCTTTGGTGTTTTTTTTGGTGATCTTTGGTGTTTTTTGGTGATCTTTGGTGTTTTTAGTGTCTTTGGTGTTTTTTTGGTGATCTTTGGTGTTTTTAGTGGTCTTTGGTGTTTTTAGCATCTTTGGTGTTTTTGGCATCTTTGGTGTTTTTGGCGGTCTTTGTGAGCTGAAGTTTTGGTTTTGGGGCCAGAGTTTGGTGCGCACCTGTCACTGAGGCTCAGGGTTAGGCCCCGCCCCTGTGCTATTTTTGACCAATGACAGAGCAGCTGCTGTAACCTGAGTCTGACATCAGCACATTCCACAAGACCAGAGACCGGACCAGAGACCAGAGACCAGAGACCGGACCAGAGACCAGAGACTGGACCAGAGACCAGAGACCAGACCAGAGACCAGAGACTGGACCAGAGGCTAGAGACCGGACCAGAGACCGGACCAGAGACCAGAGACTGGACCAGAGACCAGAGACCAGACCAGAGACCAGAGACTGGACCAGAGGCTAGAGACCGGACCAGAGACCAGAGACCGGACCAGAGACTGGACCAGAGGCTAGAGACTGGACCAGAGGCTAGAGACCGGACCAGAGACCAGAGACCGGACCAGAGACCAGAGACTGGACCAGAGGCTAGAGACCGGACCAGAGACCAGAGACCAGACGAGAGACCAGAGACTGGACCAGAGGCTAGAGACTGGACCAGAGACCAGAGACCAGACCAGAGGCTAGAGACCGGACCAGAGACCAGAGACCAGACCAGAGGCTAGAGACCGGACCAGAGACCAGACCAGAGACCAGAGACTGGACCAGAGGCTAGAGACTGGACCAGAGGCTAGAGACTGGACCAGAGACCGGACCAGAGACCAGAGACCAGACCAGAGGCTAGAGACCGGACCAGAGACGAGGGATCAGACCAGAGACCAGACCAGAGACCGAACCAGAGACCGAACCAGAGACCGAACCAGAGACCAGAGACTGGACCAGAGACCGGACCAGAGACCAGAGACTGGACCAGAGACCAGACCAGAGACCAGACCAGAGACCGGCCAGAGGCCAGAGACCGGACCAGAGACCAGACCACTGACCGGCCAGAGGCCAGAGACTGGACCAGAGACTTCTCTCAAACTGAAAACACTCTGTTCCAGCCTGTGATGTCATCATGTGGTGATACAGAAAGTGCTCCACCGTGTTTTCAAACTCCACACACCTTCACTAGAATCATCCGGATCATTTCAGTCCTGGAGTCGTTGATCTCGTCTGAACTAAAGGGAAAAGGAGCTGTTCACTTCATGACATCAGAGGGTGGAACAGAGTGTTTGGAGCTTTGGAGATGTAGACAGATGTTAATAAAGAGTTCCTCAAACATGTGTGAATGAAACAAAACTCCAGCTCTGTTGTAAGAACATAACTTAGTTTAAACCTCATGAGACTCACTTTAGTGTAAAATAGGACCTAAGTCCTAAGTGTCTTTGCCTGATTTATTCACGTCTTAGGTCGTTTTCACTCGTGTTCCGCGTTCACGTCTTAGGTCGTTTTCACTCGTGTTCCGCGTTCACGTCTTAGGTCGTTTTCACTCGTGTTCCGCGTTCACGTCTTAGGTCGTTTTCACTCGTGTTCCGCGTTCACGTCTTAGGTCGTTTTCACTCGTGTTCCGCGTTCACGTCTTAGGTCGTTTTCACTCGTGTTCTGTGTTCACGTCTTAGGTCGTTTTCACTCGTGTTCTGTGTTCACGTCTTAGGTCGTTTTCACTCGTGTTCTGTGTTCACGTCTTAGGTCGTTTTCACTCGTGTTCTGCGTTCACGTCTTAGGTCGTTTTCACTCGTGTTCTGTGTTCACGTCTTAGGTCGTTTTCACTCGTGTTCTGCGTTCACGTCTTAGGTCGTTTTCACTCGTGTTCTGCGTTCACGTCTTAGGTCGTTTTCACTCGTGTTCTGCGTTCACGTCTTCGGTCGTTTTCACTCGTGTTCTGCGTTCACGTCTTAGGTCGTTTTCACTCGTGTTCACGTCTTAGGTCGTTTTCACTCGTGTTCTGCGTTCACGTCTTCGGTCGTTTTCACTCGTGTTCTGCGTTCACGTCTTAGGTCGTTTTCACTCGTGTTCTGCGTTCACGTCTTAGGTCGTTTTCACTCGTGTTCTGTGTTCACGTCTTAGGTCGTTTTCACTCGTGTTCTGCGTTCACGTCTTAGGTCGTTTTCACTCGTGTTCTGCGTTCACGTCTTAGGTCGTTTTCACTCGTGTTCTGCGTTCACGTCTTAGGTCGTTTTCACTCGTGTTCTGTGTTCACGTCTTAGGTCGTTTTCACTCGTGTTCCGCGTTCACGTCTTAGGTCGTTTTCACTCGTGTTCTGTGTTCACGTCTTAGGTCGTTTTCACTCGTGTTCTGCGTTCACGTCTTAGGTCGTTTTCACTCGTGTTCTGTGTTCACGTCTTAGGTCGTTTTCACTCGTGTTCTGTGTTCACGTCTTAGGTCGTTTTCACTCGTGTTCTGCGTTCACGTCTTAGGTCGTTTTCACTCGTGTTCTGTGTTCACGTCTTAGGTCGTTTTCACTCGTGTTCTGCGTTCACGTCTTAGGTCGTTTTCACTCGTGTTCTGCGTTCACGTCTTAGGTCGTTTTCACTCGTGTCCACGTCTTAGGTCGTTTTCACTCGTGTTCTGCGTTCACGTCTTAGGTCGTTTTCACTCGTGTTCCGCGTTCACGTCTTAGGTCGTTTTCACTCGTGTTCACGTCTTAGGTCGTTTTCACTCGTGTTCACGTCTTAGGTCGTTTTCACTCGTGTTCTGCGTTCACGTCTTAGGTCGTTTTCACTCGTGTTCTGCGTTCACGTCTTAGGTCGTTTTCACTCGTGTTCCGCGTTCACGTCTTAGGTCGTTTTCACTTGTGTTCACGTCTTAGGTCGTTTTCACTCGTGTTCCGCGTTCACGTCTTAGGTCGTTTTCACTCGTGTTCTGCGTTCATGTCTTAGGTCGTTTTCACTCGTGTTCTGTGTTCACGTCTTCGGTCGTTTTCACTCGTGTTCTGCGTTCATGTCTTAGGTCGTTTTCACTCGTGTTCACGTCTTAGGTCGTTTTCACTCGTGTCCACGTCTTAGGTCGTTTTCACTCGTGTCCACGTCTTAGGTCGTTTTCACTCGTGTTCACGTCTTAGGTCGTTTTCACTCGTGTTCTGCGTTCACGTCTTAGGTCGTTTTCACTCGTGTTCACGTCTTAGGTCGTTTTCACTCGTGTTCTGCGTTCATGTCTTAGGTCGTTTTCACTCGTGTTCACGTCTTAGGTCGTTTTCACTCGTATTCACGTCTTAGGTAATTTTCACTCGTGTCCACGTCTTAGGTCGTTTTCACTCGTGTCCACGTCTTAGGTCGTTTTCACTCGTGTTCACGTCTTAGGTAATTTTCACTCGTGTCCACGTCTTAGGTCGTTTTCACTCGTGTCCACGTCTTAGGTCGTTTTCACTCGTGTTCACGTCTTAGGTAATTTTCACTCGTGTCCACGTCTTAGGTCGTTTTCACTCGTGTCCACGTCTTAGGTCGTTTTCACTCGTGTCCACGTCTTAGGTCGTTTTCACTCGTGTCCACGTCTTAGGTCGTTTTCACTCGTGTTCACGTCTTAGGTCGTTTTCACTCGTGTTCTGCGTTCATGTCTTAGGTCGTTTTCACTCGTGTTCACGTCTTAGGTCGTTTTCACTCATGTCCACGTCTTAGGTCGTTTTCACTCGTGTTCACGTCTTAGGTCGTTTTCACTCGTGTCCACGTCTTAGGTCGTTTTCACTCGTGTTCTGCGTTCACATCTTAGGTCGTTTTCACTCGTGTTCACGTCTTAGGTCGTTTTCACTCGTGTTCACGTCTTCGGTCGTTTTCACTCGTGTTCTGCGTTCACGTCTTAGGTCGTTTTCACTCGTGTTCCGCGTTCACGTCTTCGGTCGTTTTCACTCGTGTTCTGCGTTCACGTCTTAGGTCGTTTTCACTCGTGTTCCGCGTTCACGTCTTAGGTCGTTTTCACTCGTGTTCCGCGTTCACGTCTTAGGTCGTTTTCACTCGTGTCCACGTCTTAGGTCGTTTTCACTCGTGTTCTGCGTTCACGTCTTAGGTCGTTTTCACTCGTGTTCACGTCTTAGGTCGTTTTCACTCGTGTCCACGTCTTAGGTCGTTTTCACTCGTGTTCTGCGTTCACGTCTTAGGTCGTTTTCACTCGTGTTCTGCGTTCACGTCTTAGGTCGTTTTCACTCGTGTTCTGTATTCACGTCTTAGGTCGTTTTCACTCGTGTTCCGCGTTCACGTCTTAGGTCGTTTTCACTCGTGTCCACGTCTTAGGTCGTTTTCACTCGTGTTCTGCGTTCACGTCTTAGGTCGTTTTCACTCGTGTTCCGCGTTCACGTCTTAGGTCGTTTTCACTCGTGTTCCGCGTTCACGTCTTAGGTCGTTTTCACTCGTGTTCTGCGTTCACGTCTTAGGTCGTTTTCACTCGTGTTCTGCGTTCACGTCTTAGGTCGTTTTCACTCGTGTTCTGCGATCACGGCTTAGGACGTTTTGACTCGTGGTCTGCGTTCACGCGTCTTAGGTCGTTTTCACTCGTGTTCTGCGTTCACGTCTTAGGTCGTTTTCACTCGTGTTCTGTGATCACGTCTTAGGAAGTTTTCACTAGTGTCCACGTCTTAGGTAGTATTCACACGAGTAAACGTCTTAGGTCGTTTTCACTCGTGTTCTGCGTTCACGTCTTAGGTCGCTTTCACTCGTGTTCCGCTCACGTCTTAGGTCGCTTTCACTCGTGTTCACGTCTTGTCGTTTCACTCGTGTCGCTTTCACTCGTTTTCACTCGTGTCCACGTCTTAGGTCGTTTTCACTCGTGTTCTGCGTTCACGTCTTAGGTCGTTTTCACTCGTGTTCACGTCTTAGGTCGTTTTCACTCGTGTTCACGTCTTAGGTCGTTTTCACTCGTGTTCACGTCTTAGGTCGTTTTCACTCGTGTCCACGTCTTAGGTCGTTTTCACTCGTGTTCTGCGTTCACGTCTTAGGTCGTTTTCACTCGTGTTCTGTGTTCACGTCTTAGGTCGTTTTCACTCGTGTTCTGTATTCACGTCTTAGGTCGTTTTCACTCGTGTTCTGCGTTCACGTCTTAGGTCGTTTTCACTCGTGTTCCGCGTTCACGTCTTAGGTCGTTTTCACTCGTGTTCCGCGTTCATGTCTTCGGTCGTTTTCACTCGTGTTCTGCGTTCACGTCTTCGGTCGTTTTCATTCGTGTTCTGCGTTCACGTCTTCGGTCGTTTTCACTCGTGTTCACGCCTTAGGTCGTTTTCACTCGTGTTCACGTCTTAGGTCGTTTTCACTCGTGTTCCGCGTTCACGTCTTAGGTCGTTTTCACTCGTGTTCACGCCTTAGGTCGTTTTCACTCGTGTCCACGTCTTAGGTCGTTTTCACTCGTGTTCCGCGTTCATGTCTTCGGTCGTTTTCACTCGTGTTCTGTGTTCACGTCTTAGGTCGTTTTCACTCGTGTTCCGCGTTCACGTCTTAGGTCGTTTTCACTCGTGTTCTGTGTTCACGTCTTAGGTCGTTTTCACTCGTGTTCCGCGTTCACGTCTTCGGTCGTTTTCACTCGTGTTCTGTGTTCACGTCTTAGGTCGTTTTCACTCGTGTTCTGTGTTCACGTCTTAGGTCGTTTTCACTCGTGTTCCGCGTTCACGTCTTAGGTCGTTTTCACTCGTGTTCTGCGTTCACGTCTTAGGTCGTTTTCACTCGTGTTCTGTGTTCACGTCTTAGGTCGTTTTCACTCGTGTTCTGCGTTCACGTCTTAGGTCGTTTTCACTCGTGTTCTGTGTTCACGTCTTAGGTCGTTTTCACTCGTGTTCTGTGTTCACGTCTTAGGTCGTTTTCACTCGTGTTCTGCGTTCACGTCTTAGGTCGGTTTCACTGCGGTTCTGCGTTCACGCCTTAGGTCGCTTTCACTCGGTTCGTGTTCACGCTCTTAGGTCGCTTTCACTCGTGTTCTGCGTTCATGTCTTGATCGCTTTCACTCGTGTTCTGTGTTCACGTCTTAGGTCGTTTTCACTCGTGTTCGCGTTCACGTCTTAGGTCGCTTTCACTCGTGTTCTGTGTTCACGTCTTAGGTCGCTTTCACTCGTGTTCCGCGTTCACGTCTTGAGTCGTTTTCACTCGTGTTCTGTGTTCACGTCTTAGGTCGTTTTCACTCGTGTTCTGTGTTCACGTCTTAGGTCGTTTTCACTCGTGTTCCGCGTTCACGTCTTCGGTCGTTTTCACTCGTGTTCTGCGTTCACGTCTTAGGTCGTTTTCACTCGTGTTCTGCGTTCACGTCTTAGGTCGTTTTCACTCGTGTTCTGTGTTCACGTCTTAGGTCGTTTTCACTCGTGTTCCGCGTTCACGTCTTAGGTCGTTTTCACTCGTGTTCTGCGTTCACGTCTTAGGTCGTTTTCACTCGTGTTCAGCGTTCACGTCTTAGGTCGTTTTCACTCGTGTTCTGTGTTCACGTCTTAGGTCGTTTTCACTCGTGTTCCGCGTTCACGTCTTCGGTCGTTTTCACTCGTGTTCTGTGTTCACTTCTTAGGTCGTTTTCACTCGTGTTCTGCGTTCACGTCTTAGGTCGTTTTCACTCGTGTTCTGCGTTCACGTCTTAGGTCGTTTTCACTCGTGTTCCGCGTTCATGTCTTCGGTCGTTTTCACTCGTGTTCTGCGTTCACGTCTTCGGTCGTTTTCACTCGTGTTCTGCGTTCACGTCTTCGGTCGTTTTCACTCGTGTTCTGCGTTCACGTCTTAGGTCGTTTTCACTCGTGTTCACGTCTTAGGTCGTTTTCACTCGTGTTCCGCGTTCATGTCTTCGGTCGTTTTCACTCGTGTTCTGCGTTCACGTCTTCGGTCGTTTTCATTCGTGTTCTGCGTTCACGTCTTCGGTCGTTTTCACTCGTGTTCACGCCTTAGGTCGTTTTCACTCGTGTTCACGTCTTAGGTCGTTTTCACTCGTGTTCTGGGTTCACGTCTTAGGTCGTTTTCACTCGTGTTCACGCCTTAGGTCGTTTTCACTCGTGTCCACGTCTTAGGTCGTTTCACTGCGTGTTCGCGTTCATGTCTTGATCGTTTTCACTCGTGTTATGTGTTCACGTCTTAGGTCGTTTTCACTCGTGTTCCGCGTTCACGTCTTAGGTCGTTTTCACTCGTGTTCTGTGTTCACGTCTTAGGTCGTTTTCACTCGTGTTCGCGTTCACGCGTCTTGATGTCGCTTTCACTGCGTGTTCTGTGTTCACGTCTTAGGTCGTTTTCACTCGTGTTCTGAGTTCACGTCTTAGGTCGTTTTCACTCGTGTTCCGCGTTCACGTCTTAGGTCGTTTTCACTCGTGTTCCGCGTTCACGTCTTAGGTCGTTTTCACTCGTGTTCTGTGTTCACGTCTTAGGTCGTTTTCACTCGTGTTCTGCGTTCACGTCTTGATCGTTTTCACTCGTGTTCTGCGTTCACGTCTTAGGTTGTTTTCACTCGTGTTCTGCGTTCACGTCTTCGGTCGTTTTCATTCGTGTTCTGCGTTCACATCTTAGGTCGTTTTCACTCGTGTTCACGCCTTAGGTCGTTTTCACTCGTGTCCATGTCTTAGGTCGTTTTCACTCGTGTTCCGCTTTCATGTCTTAGGTCGTTTTCACTCGTGTTCTGTGTTCACGTCTTAGGTCGTTTTCACTCGTGTTCTGTGTTCACTTCTTAGGTTGTTTTCACTCGTGTTCCGCGTTCACGTCTTAGGTCGTTTTCACTCGTGTTCCGCGTTCACGTCTTCGGTCGTTTTCACTCGTGTTCTGTGTTCACGTCTTAGGTCGTTTTCACTCGTGTTCCGCGTTCACGTCTTAGGTCGTTTTCACTCGTGTTCCGCGTTCACGTCTTCGGTCGTTTTCACTCGTGTTCTGCGTTCACGTCTTAGGTTGTTTTCACTCGTGTTCTGCGTTCACATCTTAGGTCGTTTTCACTCGTGTTCACGCCTTAGGTCGTTTTCACTCGTGTTCTGCGTTCACGTCTTCGGTCGTTTTCATTCGTGTTCTGCGTTCACATCTTAGGTCGTTTTCACTCGTGTTCTGCGTTCACGTCTTAGGTCGTTTTCACTCGTGTTCTGTGTTCACGTCTTAGGTCGTTTTCACTCGTGTTCCGCGTTCACGTCTTCGGTCGTTTTCACTCGTGTTCTGTGTTCACTTCTTAGGTCGTTTTCACTCGTGTTCTGCGTTCACGTCTTAGGTCGTTTTCACTCGTGTTCTGCGTTCACGTCTTAGGTCGTTTTCACTCGTGTTCTGCGTTCAAGTCTTGATGCGTTTTCACTCGTGTTCTGCGTTCACGTCTTGATCGTTTTCACTCGTGTTCTGAGTTCACTTCTTCGGTCGTTTTCACTCGTGTTCTGCGTTCACGTCTTAGGTCGTTTTCACTCGTGTTCACGTCTTAGGTCGTTTTCACTCGTGTTCTGCGTTCACGTCTTAGGTCGTTTTCACTCGTGTTCTGCGTTCACGTCTTAGGTCGTTTTCACTCGTGTTCTGCGTTCACGTCTTAGGTTGTTTTCACTATATTAAAACATCAGAATATCAGAACATTAGAAAATTAGAACATTAAAACATCAGAACATCAGAACATCAGAATGTTAGAACATCAGAATGTTAGAACATCAGAATGTTAGAACATCAGAACGTTAGAACATCAGAATGTTAGAACATCAGAACGTTAGAACATCAGAACGTTAGAACATCAGAATGTTAGGATATTAAAACATCAGAATATCAGAATATCAGAACATTAGAAAATTAGAACATTAAAACATCAGAATGTTAGAACATCAGAATGTTAGAACATCAGAACATCAGAACATCAGAATGTTAGAACATCAGAATGTTAGGATATTAAAACATCAGAATGTTAGAACATCAGAATGTTGGAACATCAGAACATCAGAACATCAGAATGTTAGGATATTAAAACATCAGAACGTTAGAACATCAGAATGTTAGGATATTAAAACATCAGAATATCAGAATATCAGAACATTAGAAAATTAGAACATTAAAACATCAGAACGTTAGAACATCAGAATGTTAGGATATTAAAACATCAGAACGTTAGAACATCAGAATGTGAGAACATCAGAACGTTAGGATATTAAAACATCAGAACATCAGAACATTAGAACATCAGAACATCAGAATGTTAGAACATTAAAACATCAGAACGTTAGAACATCAGAACGTGAGAACATCAGAATGTTAGGATATTAAAACATCAGAACGTTAGAACATCAGAACATTAGAACATCAGAATGTTAGGATATTAAAACATCAGAACATCAGAATGTTAGAACATTAGAACATCAGAACGTTAGAACATCAGAATGTTAGGATATTAAAACATCAGAACATCAGAATGTTAGAACATTAGAACATCAGAACGTTAGAACATCAGAATGTTAGGATATTAAAACATCAGAACATCAGAATGTTAGAACATTAGAACATCAGAACGTTAGAACATCAGAATGTTAGGATATTAAAACATCAGAACGTTAGAACATCAGAATGTGAGAACATCAGAACGTTAGGATATTAAAACATCAGAACATCAGAACATTAGAACATCAGAACATCAGAATGTTAGAACATTAAAACATCAGAACGTTAGAACATCAGAACGTGAGAACATCAGAATGTTAGGATATTAAAACATCAGAACGTTAGAACATCAGAACATTAGAACATCAGAATGTTAGGATATTAAAACATCAGAACATCAGAATGTTAGAACATTAGAACATCAGAATGTTAGAACATCAGAACGTTAGAACATCAGAATGTTAGAACATCAGAACGTTAGAACATCAGAATGTTAGGATATTAGAATGTTAGAACATGACTTACAGAGGTGGGTCTGTGTGATTCAGAAGCTTTAAGCGGCTGGAGGTTGTAGGTTTCCTCTGTGATCTGTGGCTTCACAGAGGGAAGTGTCGTGGCCAATGACACAACAGCAGCACAAAGTGGTGGGTGCGATTCCCAAATGACACGTGTCTGTGTTGTGTCTGGAGCGGAACATGACCCCGGAACCCAAAGCTCAGAAGAAGAAGAATCCTGCACGAGTCCTACGAAACTAAGTGTGTGTTTGTGTGTCCTGGTTCAGTCCTGGTTGAGTCCTGGTTGAGTCTTGGTTGAGTCCTGGTCCTGGTTCAGTCCTGGTCCTGGTTCAGTCCTGGTCCTGGTTTAGTCCTGGTTTAGCACTGTGATTCTCAGGGTGTCATAGTTCTAAAAATAGTCCTAAACCCTGAGTTTATGAGGGCCATTTGTTCAGCCCCTCCTCCCCGACCCAGGACTAAACCGGGACTCGACCAGGACTCAGTGAGCACTAAACAGGAGACTGAACAGGACTCGGGGGTTTTTTGGATCCTTTTTGACGATGTTCCAGTCAAAGTGAAAAGGTCTGTGACTCCCGTATATTTAACAAGAGATTTAATCCTGCTCTAGTCCTGCTTTAGTCCTGCTTTAGTCCTGCTTTAGTCCTGCTCTAGTCCTGCTTTAGTCCTGCTTTAGTCCTGGTTTAGTCCTGCTTTAGTCCTGCTTTAGTCCTGCTTTAGTCCTGCTTTAGTCCTGGCTTAGTCCTGGTTTAGTCCCGCTTTAGTCCTGCTTTAATCCTGGTTTAGTCTTGGTTTAGTCTTGGTTTAGTCCTGGTTTAGTCCTGGTTTAGTCCTGGTTTAGTCCATGATTAGTCCTGGTTTAGTCCTGCTTTAGTCCTGCTCTAGTCCTGCTTTAGTCCTGCTTTAGTCCTGCTTTAGTCCTGGTTTAGTCCTGGCTTAGTCCTGGCTTAGTCCTGCTTTAGTCCTGCTTTAGTCCTGGTTTAGTCCTGGTTTAGTCCATGATTAGTCCTGGTTTAGTCCTGCTTTAGTCCTGGTTTAGTCCTGGTTTAGTCCTGCTCTAGTCCTGCTTTAATCCTGCTCTAGTCCTGCTTTAGTCCTGCTTTAGTCCTGGTTTAGTCCTGGTTTAGTCCATGATTAGTCCTGGTTTAGTCCTGCTTTAGTCCTGCTCTAGTCCTGCTTTAATCCTGCTCTAGTCCTGGTTTAGTCCTGGTTTAGTCCTGGCTTAGTCCTGCTTTAGTCCTGGTTTAGTCCTGGTTTAGTCCATTATTAGTCCTGGTTTAGTCCTGCTTTAGTCCTGATTTAGTCCTGGTTTAGTCCTGCTTTAGACCTGGTTTAGTCCTGGTTTAGTCCTGGTTTAGTCCTGCTTTAGACCTGGTTTAGTCCTGGGTTAGACCTGGTTTAGTCCTGCTTTAGTCCCGGTTTAGTCCTGGTCTAATTCTGATGCAGGTATTTTGCTGGTCTGCGTGCTGTGTTCAAAGACTGCTGAGACTGTAGTTTATTTCAGATCTTTTAGAGAATCTCCTGTGATTTTCCACATTAAACGGTGGAACTTTCTTTTCTATTCTTCCCACTCGAGCTCATGTTCTTCTCGTCGTTCTGCTCCAGCTCCAGATGGTTCTAAACATGTTCACGTCACGTCAGGGTTTCAGGATCCACACTGACAAAATCCACTTCCTCACAAATCCTCACAAGTTGCACTTGCGCCTTTTCAGTCAATTTTCCTGCTGTAATATCAGGCTCAATTTATTTCACCGTCGTGAATTTACTGAGGAACTGTTTAAGCTCGAACTGATATTCATGCAAATAAATGAATGAAATTATATAAAATATTACCATAATTATTTGCATTTCTGTGATGAAATCATTAAGTAAATATTATATGTCTCACACACACACTCACACACACTCTTTTCCGTGGTGCGTTCAGGTGCCTGTTTAACCCTGTGTTTTCCGTGGTGCGTTCAGGTGCCTGTTTAACCCTGTGTTTTCCGTGGTGCGTTCAGGTGCCTGTTTAACCCTGTGTTTTCCGTGGTGCGTTCAGGTGCCTGTTTAACCCTGTGTTTTCCGTGGTGCGTTCAGGTGCCTGTTTAACCCTGTGTTTTCCGTGGTGCGTTCAGGTGCCTGTTTAACCCTGTGTTTTCCGTGGTGCGTTCAGGTGCCTGTTTAACCCTGTGTTTTCCGTGGTGCGTTCAGGTGCCGGCAGACATGTCGAGCCAAGCGCCGACGTTCACACAGCCGCTGCAGAGCGTCGTGGCACTGGAGGGTAGTGCCGCCACGTTCCAGGCGCAAGTCACAGGTGAGTCCAGGGGAGGGCATCTGGTTTAGACCTGGTTTAGTCCTGGGTTAGTCCTGGGTTAGTCCTGGGTTAGTCCTGGGTTAGTCCTGGTTTAGTCCTGGGTTAGACCTGGGTTAGACCTGGGTTAGACCTGGGTTAGACCTGGGTTAGTCGTGGGTTAGTCCTGGGTTAGACCTGGGTTAGTCCTGGTTTAGTCCTGGGTTAGACCTGGGTTAGTCCTGGTTTAGTCCTGGGTTAGACCTGGTTTAGACCTGGTTTAGTCCTGGGTTAGTCCTGGGTTAGTCCTGGGTTAGACCTGGGTTAGTCCTGGTTTAGTCCTGGGTTAGACCTGGTTTAGACCTGGTTTAGTCCTGGGTTAGTCCTGGGTTAGTCCTGGGTTAGACCTGGGTTAGTCCTGGTTTAGTCCTGGGTTAGACCTGGTTTAGACCTGGTTTAGTCCTGGGTTAGTCCTGGGTTAGTCCTGGGTTAGTCCTGGTTTAGACCTGCCGTAGACCTCAGTTCTGACTTGGTCCTCGGTCCTGACTTGGTCCTCGGTCCTGACCCGGTCCTCGGTCCTGACCCGGTCCTCGGTCCTGACCCGGCCCTCGGTCCTGACTTGGTCCTCGGTCATGACCCGGTCCTCGGTCCTCACTTGGTCCTCGGTCCTGACCCGGTCCTCGGTCCTGACCCGGTCCTCGGTCCTGACTTGGTCCTCGGTCCTGACCCGGTCCTCGGTCCTGACCCGGTCCTCGGTCCTGACCCGGCCCTCGGTCCTGACTTGGTCCTCGGTCATGACCCGGTCCTCGGTCCTCACTTGGTCCTCGGTCCTGACCCGGTCCTCGGTCCTGACCCGGTCCTCGGTCCTGACCCGGCCCTCGGTCCTGACTTGGTCCTCGGTCCTGACCCGGCCCTCGGTCCTGACCCGGTCCTCGGTCCTGACCCGGCCCTCGGTCCTGACTTGGTTCTCGGTCCTGACCCGGCCCTCGGTCCTGACCCGGCCCTCGGTCCTGACTTGGTCCTCGGTCCTGACCCGGCCCTCGGTCCTGACCCGGCCCTCGGTCCTGACTCGGTCCTCGGTCCTGACCCGGTCCTCGGTCCTGACCCGGCCCTCGGTCCTGACCCGGTCCTCGGTCCTGACCCGGCCCTCGGTCCTGACCCGGCCCTCGGTCCTGACCCGGCCCTCGGTCCTAACCCGGCCCTCGGTCCTGACCCGGCCCTCGGTCCTGACTCGGTCCTCGGTCCTGACCCGGTCCTCGGTCCTGACCCGGTTCTCCACAGGTTCTCCGGTTCCGGAGGTGAGTTGGTTCCGGGATGGTCAGGTGTTGTCCGCCGCGTCTCTTCCCGGTGTGAGGATCTCGTTCAGCGAAGGCCGCGCTGTCCTGAGCCTCTCCGCCGTGAACGCCGCGCACAGCGGCCGCTACTCCGTCCGCGCCACCAACGCCACGGGCCAGGCCACCTCCACCGCCGAGCTGCTCGTCACAGGTGAGTCCCGGCCCGGACCCAGCCTGCCCCAGACCTGCCCCAGACCTGCCCCAGCCTGCCCCAGACCTGCCCCAGACCTGCTTTAGTCCTGCTTTAGTCCCGCTTTGGTCCCGCTTTAGTCCTGCTTTAGTCCCTCTTTAGTCCCTCTTTAGCCCTGCTTTAGTCCCTCTTTAGCCCTGCTTTAGTCCCGCTTTAGTCCCGCTTTAGTCCCTCTTTAGTCCTGCTTTAGTCCCGCTTTAGTCCCGCTTTAGTCCCTCTTTAGTCCTGCTTTAGTCCCTCTTTAGTCCCTCTTTAGCCCTGCTTTAGTCCCTCTTTAGCCCTGCTTTAGTCCCGCTTTAGTCCCGCTTTAGTCCCTCTTTAGTCCTGCTTTAGTCCCGCTTTAGTCCCGCTTTAGTCCCTCTTTAGTCCCGCTTTAGTCCTGCTTTAGTCCCTCTTTAGTCCCTCTTTAGCCCTGCTTTAGTCCCGCTTTAGTCCCGCTTTAGTCCCTCTTTAGTCCCTCTTTAGCCCTGCTTTAGTCCCGCTTTAGTCCTGCTTTAGTCCCTCTTTAGTCCCTCTTTAGTCCCTCTTTAGCCCTGCTTTAGTTCTGCTTTAGTCCCTCTTTAGTCCCGCTTTAGTCCCTCTTTAGTCCCACTTTAGTCCCGCTTTAGTCCCTCTTTAGTCCCGCTTTAGTCCCGCTTTAGTCCCGCTTTAGTCCCGCTTTAGTCCCTCTTTAGTCCCGCTTTAGTCCCGCTTTAGTCCCGCTTTAGTCCCGCTTTAGTCCCTCTTTAGTCCCTCTTTAGTCCCTCTTTAGTCCCGCTTTAGTCCCGCTTTAGTCCCGCTTTAGTCCCTCTTTAGTCCCTCTTTAGTCCCGCTTTAGTCCCGCTTTAGTCCCGCTTTAGTCCCGCTTTAGTCCCTCTTTAGTCCCTCTTTAGTCCCTCTTTAGTCCCGCTTTAGTCCCGCTTTAGTCCCGCTTTAGTCCCTCTTTAGTCCCGCTTTAGTCCCTCTTTAGTCCCGCTTTAGTCCCGCTTTAGTCCCGCTTTGGTCCCGCTTTAGTCCCTCTTTAGTCTCGCTTTAGTCCCGCTTTAGTCCCGCTTTAGTCCCTCTTTAGTCCCGCTTTAGTTCTGCTTTAGTCCCTCTTTAGTCCCGCTTTAGTCCCTCTTTAGTCCCACTTTAGTCCCGCTTTAGTCCCTCTTTAGTCCCGCTTTAGTCCCGCTTTAGTCCCGCTTTAGTCCCGCTTTAGTCCCTCTTTAGTCCCGCTTTAGTCCCGCTTTAGTCCCGCTTTAGTCCCGCTTTAGTCCCTCTTTAGTCCCTCTTTAGTCCCTCTTTAGTCCCGCTTTAGTCCCGCTTTAGTCCCGCTTTAGTCCCTCTTTAGTCCCTCTTTAGTCCCTCTTTAGTCCCTCTTTAGTCCCGCTTTAGTCCCGCTTTAGTCCCTCTTTAGTCCCTCTTTAGTCCCTCTTTAGTCCCTCTTTAGTCCCGCTTTAGTCCCGCTTTAGTCCCTCTTTAGTCCCTCTTTAGTCCCGCTTTAGTCCCGCTTTAGTCCCTCTTTAGTCCCTCTTTAGTCCCGCTTTAGTCCCTCTTTAGTCCCGCTTTAGTCCCGCTTTAGTCCCGCTTTAGTCCCGCTTTAGTCCCGCTTTAGTCCCGCTTTAGTCCCGCTTTAGTCCCTCTTTAGTCCCGCTTTAGTCCCGCTTTAGTCCCGCTTTAGTCCCGCTTTAGTCTCGCTTTAGTCTCGCTTTAGTCCTGCTTTAGTCCCGCTTTAGTCCCGCTTTAGTCCCTCTTTAGTCCCGCTTTAGTCCCGCTTTAGTCCTGCTTTAGTCCTGCTTTAGTCCCTCTTTAGTCCTGCTTTAGTCCTGCTTTAATCCTGCTTTAGTCCTGCTTTAGTCCTGCTTTAGTCCTGCTTTAGTCCCTCTTTAGTCCTGCTTTAGTCCTGCTTTAGTCCTGCTTTAGTCCTGCTTTAGTCCCTCTTTAGTCCCTCTTTAGTTCCGCTTTAGTCCCTCTTTAGTCCCTCTTTAGTCCTGCTTTAGTCCCGCTTTAGTCCTGCTTTGGTCCCTCTTTAGTCCTGCTTTAGTCCTGCTTTAGTCCTGCTTTAGTCCCGCTTTAGTCCCGCTTTAGTCCCTCTTTAGTCCCGCTTTAGTCCCGCTTTCGTCCCGCTTTAGTCCCGCTTTAGTCCTGCTTTAGTCCCTCTTTAGTCCCACTTTAGTCCCGCTTTAGTCCCGCTTTCGTCCCGCTTTAGTCCCTCTTTAGTCCTGCTTTAGTCCTGCTTTAGTCCTGCTTTAGTCCTGCTTTAGTCCTGGTTTAGCCCTGATTTAGCCCTGCTTTAGTCCCTCTTTAGTCCCTCTTTAGTCCCGCTTTAGTCCCTCTTTAGTCCCGCTTTAGTCCCTCTTTAGTCCCGCTTTAGTCCCGCTTTAGTCCCTCTTTAGCCCTGCTTTAGTCCCGCTTTAGTCCCGCTTTAGTCCCTCTTTAGTCCCTCTTTAGTCCCGCTTTAGTCCTGCTTTAGTCCCGCTTTAGTCCTGCTTTAGTCCTGCTTTAGTCCCTCTTTAGTCCCGCTTTAGTCCCGCTTTAGTCCCGCTTTCGTCCCTCTTTAGTCCCGCTTTAGTCCCGCTTTAGTCCTGCTTTAGTCCTGCTTTAGTCCCTCTTTAGTCCTGCTTTAGTCCTGCTTTAGTCCTGCTTTAGTCCTGCTTTAGTCCTGCTTTAGTCTTGCTTTAGTCCCTCTTTAGTCCTGCTTTAGTCCTGCTTTAGTCCCTCTTTAGTCCTGCTTTAGTCCTGCTTTAGTCCTGCTTTAGCCCTGCTTTAGCCCTGCTTTAGTCCTGCTTTAGTCCTGGTTTAGTCCTGCTTTAGTCCTGCTTTAGTCCTGCTTTAGTCCTGGTTTAGCCCTGCTTTAATCCTGCTTTAGTCCTGCTTTAGTCCTGCTTTAGCCCTGCTTTAGCCCTGCTTTAGTCCTGCTTTAGTCCTGCTTTAGTCCTGCTTTAGTCCTGCTTTAGTCCTGGTTTAGCCCTGCTTTAATCCTGCTTTAGTCCTGCTTTAGTCCTGCTTTAGTCCTGCTTTAGTCCTGCTTTAGTCCTGCTTTAATCCTGCTTTAGTCCTGGTTTAGCCCTGCTTTAATCCTGCTTTAGTCCCTCTTTAGTCCTGCTTTAGTCCTGGTTTAGCCCTGCTTTAATCCTGCTTTAGTCCTGCTTTAGTCCTGCTTTAGTTCTGCTTTAGTCCTGCTTTAGTCCTGCTTTAGTCCTGCTTTAGTTCTGCTTTAGTCCTGCTTTAGTCCTGCTTTAGTCCTGCTTTAGTTCTGCTTTAGTCCTGCTTTAGTCCTGCTTTAGTTCTGCTTTAGTCCTGCTTTAGTCCTGCTTTAGTCCTGGTTTAGTTCTGCTTTAGTCCCTCTTTAGTCCCGCTTTAGTCCCGCTTTAGTCCCGCTTTCGTCCCTCTTTAGTCCTGCTTTAGTCCTGCTTTAGTTCTGCTTTAGTCCTGCTTTAGTCCTGCTTTAGTCCTGCTTTAGTCCTGCTTTAGTCCTGCTTTAGTCCTGCTTTAGTCCTGCTTTAGTCCTGCTTTAGTCCTGCTTTAGTCCTGCTTTAGTTCTGCTTTAGTCCTGCTTTAGTCCTGCTTTAGTCCTGCTTTAGTTCTGCTTTAGTCCTGCTTTAGTCCTGCTTTAGTTCTGCTTTAGTCCTGCTTTAGTCCTGCTTTAGTCCTGCTTTAGTTCTGCTTTAGTCCTGCTTTAGTCCTGCTTTAGTCCCCATTTAGTCCTGGTTCAGCCCCGGTATAATCCAGCCCTCTAACCCGCTCTCCTGTGTTGCAGCGGAGACAGCGCCCCCTGTGTTCGTGCAGCGTCTCCAGAGCGCCACCGTGAGGACAGGCAGCGCGGTGCGTCTGGATGTCAGAGTTTCCGGGATTCCCACTCCCACAGTCAAGTTCTACCGAGAAGGAGCCGAGATCCAGAGCTCCGCAGACTTCCGGATCGTCCAGGACCAGGACCTCCACAGCCTGCTCATCCGAGAGGCTTTTCCCGAAGACAGTGGCTCCTATTCAGCCACGGCGAGCAACAGCGCAGGGCGCGCCACCTCCACCGCAGAGCTGCTGGTGCAAGGTCAGGGTCTGACCCTGGGTTAGGCCTGGTTTAGTCCTGGTTCGGTCCTGGTTTAGTCCTGGTTCGGTCCTGGTTCGGTCCTGGTTCAGTCCTGGTTCAGTCCTGGTTCGGTCCTGGATTAGTCCTGGATTGGTCCTGGTTTGGTCCTGGTTTAGTCCTGGTTCAGTCCTGGATTAGTCCTGGTTTGGTCCTGGTTTGGTCCTCGTTTAGTCCTGGTTCAGTCCTGGTTTAGTCCTGGTTCAGTCCTGGTTCGGTCCTGGTTTGGTCCTGGTTCAGTCCTGGTTTAGTCCTGGTTTAGTCCTGGTTTGGTCCTGGTTCAGTCCTGGTTTAGTCCTGGTTTGGTCCTGGTTTAGTCCTGGTTCAGTCCTGGTTTGGTCCTGGTTCATTCCTGGTTCAGTCCTGGTTCGGTCCTGGTTCAGTCCTGGTTCAGTCCTGGTTCGGTCCTGGTTCGGTCCTGGTTCAGTCCTGGTTTAGTCCTGGTTTAGTCCTGGTTTCGTCCTGGTTTAGTCCTGGTTTGGTCCTGGTTCGGTCCTGGTTCGGTCCTGGTTCAGTCCTGGTTTAGTCCTGGTTTAGTCCTGGTTTCGTCCTGGTTTAGTCCTGGTTCGGTCCTGGTTCGGTCCTGGTTCAGTCCTGGTTTAGTCCTGGTTCAGTCCTGGTTCAGTCCTGGTTCGGTCCTGGTTCAGTCCTGGTTTAGTCCTGGTTTAGTCCTGGTTTCGTCCTGGATTAGTCCTGGATTGGTCCTGGTTTGGTCCTGGTTTGGTCCTGGTTTAGTCCTGGTTCAGTCCTGGATTAGTCCTGGTTTGGTCCTGGTTTGGTCCTGGTTTAGTCCTGGTTCAGTCCTGGTTTAGTCCTGGTTCGGTCCTGGTTTAGTCCTGGTTTAGTCCTGGTTTAGTCCTGGTTTAGTCCTGGTTCAGTCCTGGTTTAGTCCTGGTTTAGTCCTGGTTTAGTCCTGGTTCAGTCCTGGTTTAGTCCTGGTTTGGTCCTGGTTTAGTCCTGGTTCAGTCCTGGTTTAGTCCTGGTTTAGTCCTGGTTTAGTCCTGGTTCAGTCCTGGTTTAGTCCTGGTTTAGTCCTGGTTTAGTCCTGGTTTAGTCCTGGTTCAGTCCTGGTTTAGTCCTGGTTTAGTCCTGGTTTAGTCCTGGTTCTGTCCTGGTTTAGTCCTGGTTTAGTACTGGTTTGGTCCTGTTTATATAAATGTGTGTTTCAGGTGAAGAAGTTGTTCCTGCAAAGAAAACGAAGACCGTGATCACGACTGCGTCGATCCGACAGACCAGAGTCGAGAAGGTCATTCACTCATTCACCCCCCACCCTCTCACCCCCTCACCCCTCACCCTCTCACCCTCTCATCCTCTCACCCTCATCCTCTCAACCTCTCACCCTCTCACCCCCTCACCCTCTCACCCCTCACCCTCTCACCCTTCACCCTCTCACCCCTCACCCTCTCACCTTCTCACCTCTCACCCTCTCACCCTCTCACCCCCTCACCCTCTCACCCTCTCACCCCTCACCCTCTCACCCCTCACCCTCTCACCCTCTCACCCCCTCACCCTCTCACCCCTCACCCTCTCCTCCTCACCCTCTCACCCTCTCACCCCTCACCCTCTCATCCTCTCACCCCTCACCCTCTAACCCTCTAACCCCTCTCCCTCTCATCCTCTCAACCCCTCACCCTCTCACCCCTCACCCTCTCACCCTCTCACCCCTCACCCTCTCACCCCTCACCCTCTCACCCTCTCACCCCTCACCCTCTCATCCTCTCACCCCTCACCCTCTCACCCCTCACCCTCTCACCCTCTCCCCCTCTCAACCTCTCACCCCTCCCCCTCATCCTCTCACCCCTCCCCCACTCCCCCTCTCATCCTCTCTTCCTCTCATCCTCTCACCCTCTCACCCCTCACCCTCTCATCCTCTCACCCTCTCACCCTCTCACCCTCTCACCCCTCACCCTCTCAACCTCTCACCCTCTCACCCTCTCACCCTCTCACCCCTCACCCTCTCATCCTCTCACCCCTCACCCTCTCACCCCTCACCCTCTCACCCTCTCACCCCTCACCCTCTCAACCTCTCATCCTCTCACCCTCATCCTCTCACCCCTCACCCTCTCACCCCTCACCCCTCACTCTCTCATCCTCTCAACCTTTCACCCCTCATCCTCTCACCCTCTCACCCCTCATCCTCTCAACCTTTCACCCCTCATCCTCTCACCCTCTCACCCCTCATCCTCTCAGCCTCTCACCCCTCATCCTCTCACCCCTCACCCTCTCATCCTCTCACCCTCTCACCTCTCACCCCTCATTCTCTCATCCTCTCACCCTCTCATCCTCTCACCCTCTCACCTCTCACCTCTCACCCCTCATTCTCTCATCCTCTCACCCCTCATCCTCTCACCCTCTCACCCCTCATCCTCTCAACCTTTCACCCCTCATCCTCTCACCCCTCACCCTCTCATCCTCTCATCCTCTCACCCTCTCACCCCTCATTCTCTCATCCTCTCACCCTCTCACCCCTCACCCTCAGTACTGATCGGGGGCTTAGGGTTTGGGGGAGACATTCGGACCCTTACTCTGTCCTTGTTCCGTCTGATTTTCAGAAAGTTGAAGCCTCGTTCCAGATGGAGGCCGTGGCTCTGACACACAAGACTCCGCCCAGAGTCCCGCCCAAACCCACGTCCAAGTCTCCGCCCTCCGCCGCGCCCTCGCCTGCCCTGCCGGCCTCACCCGCCGGGAAAGTGGCAGGTGCCAGGCAACAGTCTCCCTCACCCGTGCGCCACGTCAAAGCGCCAACGCCCACGCCGACCAGGTCAGAACCCTAACCCCGACTGGCACCTGTTTTCCTGTTCATGACACCGTCAGTGAGGCGCACCTGTCAGCACCTGGTGTAGTCCTGGTTTAGTCTTGGTTCAGTCCTGGTTTAGTCCTGGTTTAGTCTTGGTTCAGTCCTGGTTCAGTCCTGGTTTAGTCTTGGTTCAGTCCTGGTTTAGTCCTGGTTTAGTCTTGGTTCAGTCCTGGTTTAGTCCTGGTGTAGTCCTGGTGTAGTCCTGGTGTAGTCCTGGTTTAGTCCTGGTTTAGTCCTGGTCTAGTGCTGGTTCAGACCTGATCTAGTCCTGGTTTAGTCCTGGTCTAGTCCTGGTTCAGACCTGGTCTAGTCCTGGTTTAGTCCTGGTTTAGTCCTGGTTTAGTCTTTGGTCAGACCTGGTTTAGTCCTGGTTTAGTCTTGGTTCAGTCCTGGTGTAGTCCTGGTTTAGTCCTGGTCTAGTCCTGGTTTAGTCCTGGTCTAGTCCTGGTTCAGACCTGGTCTAGTCCTGGTTTAGTCCTGGTCTAGTCCTGGTTCAGACCTGATCTAGTCCTGGTTTAGTCCTGGTCTAGTCCTGGTTCAGACCTGGTCTAGTCCTGGTTTAGTCCTGGTGTAGTCCTGGTTTAGTCTTGGTTCAGACCTGGTCTAGTCCTGGTTTAGTCCTGGTTTAGTCCTGGTTTAGTCTTTGGTCAGACCTGGTTTAGTCCTGGTGTAGTCCTGGTTTAGTCCTGGTCTAGTCCTGGTTTAGTCCTGGTGTAGTCCTGGTTTAGTCTTGGTTCAGACCTGGTCTAGTCCTGGTTTAGTCCTGGTTTAGTCCTGGTTTAGTCTTTGGTCAGACCTGGTTTAGTCCTGGTTTAGTCTTGGTTCAGTCCTGGTGTAGTCCTGGTTTAGTCCTGGTCTAGTCCTGGTGTAGTCCTGGTTTAGTCCTGGTTTAGTCCTGCTTTAGTCCTGGTGTAGTCCTGGTTTAGTCTTTGGTCAGACCTGGTCTAGTCCTGGTGTAGTCCTGGTGTAGTCCTGGTTTAGTCCTGCTTTAGTCCTGGTGTAGTCCTGGTTTAGTCTTTGGTCAGACCTGGTCTAGTCCTGGTTTAGTCTTGGTTCAGTCCTGGTGTAGTCCTGGTTTAGTCCTGGTCTAGTCCTGGTTCAGGCCTGGTCTAGTCCTCCTCACACAGATTAGCATAACTCCGCCCACACTGAAAGTGAAAGTGTTTTTGTTTTCAGAGCGGCGACAGGAGCAGCAGATGTGCCTCCTCCCTGGAAGAAGACAGCGCCCCCCAGTGGGCAGCCCCAGCCACAGAAACAGGTGCAAACCACTGCACGAAAGGGGAGGGGACAGGTGCCCTGTGTCATACGAAAGGGGAGGGGACAGGTGCCCTGTGTCATCTGAAAAGGGAGGGGACAGGTGCCCTGTGTCATATGAAAGGGGAGGGGACAGGTGCCCTGTGTCATATGAAAGGGGAGGGGACAGGTGCCCTGTGTCATACGAAAGGGGAGGGGACAGGTGCCCTGTGTCATCTGAAAGGGGAGGGGACAGGTGCCCTGTGTCATACGAAAGGGGAGGGGACAGGTGCCCTGTGTCATATGAAAGGGGAGGGGACAGGTGCCCTGTGTCATATGAAAGGGGAGGGGACAGGTGCCCTGTGTCATATGAAAAGGGAGGGGACAGGTGCCCTGTGTCATATGAAAGGGGAGGGGACAGGTGCCCTCTGTCATCTGAAAGGGGAGGGGACAGGTGCCCTGTGTCATACGAAAGGGGAGGGGACAGGTGCCCTGTGTCATCTGAAAGGGGAGGGGACAGGTGCCCTGTGTCATATGAAAGGGGATGGGCCAGGTGCCCTGTGTCATATGAAAGGGGAGGGGCCAGGTGCCCTGTGTCATATGAAAGGGGAGGGGACAGGTGCCCTGTGTCATATGAAAGGGGAGGGGACAGGTGCCCTGTGTCATATGAAAGGGGAGGGGACAGGTGCCCTGTGTCATCTGAAAGGGGAGGGGACAGGTGCCCTGTGTCATATGAAAGGGGAGGGGACAGGTGCCCTGTGTCATATGAAAGGGGAGGGGCCAGGTGCCCTGTGTCATATGAAAGGGGAGGGGACAGGTGCCCTGTGTCATATGAAAGGGGAGGGGACAGGTGCCCTGTGTCATATGAAAGGGGAGGGGCCAGGTGCCCTGTGTCATATGAAAGGGGAGGGGACAGGTGCCCTGTGTCATATGAAAGGGGAGGGGACAGGTGCCCTGTGTCATATGAAAGGGGAGGGGCCAGGTGCCCTGTGTCATATGAAAGGGGAGGGGACAGGTGCCCTGTGTCATCTGAAAGGGGAGGGGACAGGTGCCCTGTGTCATACGAAAGGGGAGGGGACTTCCATACAGAATCCCCCAGCGTGACATCAGAGTCTCAGTTCTGCGTCTGAGCCAAAGGAACACTCCAACACTCCAACACTCCAACACTTCAACACTTCAACACTTCAACACTTTAATATTTTAACACTTTAATATTTTAACACTTTAATGTGTAACCGTGGTAACCGTGTGTTTGCTGCAGGTGGAAGAAGCGGCACTTCCTGTCGAGGAAGGAGTGATTCCGCCCACAATCGTCACTGTGAGTTCATCCTGGTTTGGTTGTGGTTAGTCCTGTTTTAGTCCTGGTTTAGGTCTGCTTTAGACCTGGTTTAGACCTGCTTTAGACCTGGTTTAGACCTGGTTTAGTCCGGTTTTAGTCCTGCTTTAGTCCTGCTTTAGTCCTGCTTTAGACCTGGTTTAGACCTGGTTTAGACCTGGTTTAGACCTGGTTTAGACCTGGTTTAGTCTGGCTTTAGTCCTGCTTTAGTCCGGCTTTAGTCCTGCTTTAGACCTGCTTTACACCTGGTTTAGTCCTGCTTTAGTCCTGCTTCAGTCCTGCTTTAGTCCTGCTTTAGACCTGGTTTAAACCTGGTTTTGTGTTTAGTTCCATGTTTAATCTTTCTGCTTTAATCGTCTCTGTTCCAGGGTTTGACGAACCAGACGGTTACCGAGGGCGACAGTGTGACTTTGCGTTGCCGGATCAGCGGGACGCCAGCGCCCGTGGTCCTGTGGTTCAGGGAGGACTTCAGGATTCAGGACTCGGTCGACTTCCACATGAGCTACGACAACAGAGAGGCTCAGCTGGTCATCAGAGAGGCTTTTGCCGAAGACAGCGGCCGCTTCACCTGCACCGCCACCAACCAGGCCGGCACCAGCAGCTCCTCCTGCTACCTCCTCGTGCAGGGTACTTAGTCCCGCTTTGGTCCCGCTTTGGTCCCGCTTTAGTCCTGCTTTAGTCCCGCTTTAGTCTCGCTTTAGTCCTGCTTTAGTCCCGCTTCAGTCTCGCTTTAGTCCCGCTTTAGTCCCGCTTTAGTCCCACTTCAGTCTCGCTTTAGTCCTGCTTTACTCCTGCTTTAGTCTCGCTTTAGTCCCGCTTCAGTCCCGCTTTAGTCCCACTTCAGTCTCGCTTTAGTCCTGCTTCACTCCTGCTTTAGTTCCACTTCAGTCTCGCTTTAGTCCCGCTTCAGTCTCTCTTTAGTCCTGCTTTAGTCCCGCTTCAGTCTTGCTTTAGTCCCGCTTCAGTCTCGCTTTAGTCTTGCTTTACTCCTGCTTTAGTCTCGCTTTAGTCCTGCTTCACTCCTGCTTTAGTCCCACTTCAGTCTCGCTTTAGTCCCACTTCAGTCTCGCTTTAGTCCTGCTTTAGTCCTGCTTTAGTCCCGCTTTAGTCCCGCTTTAGTCCTGGTTTAGTCCCGCTTTAGTCTCGCTTTAGTCCCGCTTTAGTCCCGCTTTAGTCCCGCTTTGGTCCCGCTTTAGTCCCGCTTTAGTCCCGCTTTAGTCCTGCTTTAGTCCTGCTTTAGTCCCGCTTTAGTCCTGGTTTAGTCCCGCTTTAGTCCCGCTTTAGTCTCGCTTTAGTCCCGCTTTAGTCCCGCTTTAGTCCCGCTTTGGTCCCGCTTTAGTCCCGCTTTGGTCCCGGTTTAGTCCCGCTTTGGTCCCGCTTTAGTCCCGCTTTAGTTCCGCTTTCGTCCCGCTTTAGTCCCGCTTTAGTCCCGCTTTAGTCCCGCTTTAGTCTCGCTTTAGTCCCGCTTTAGTCCCGCTTTAGTCCCGCTTTGGTCCCGCTTTAGTCCCGCTTTAGTCCCGCTTTGGTTCCGCTTTAGTCCCGCTTTAGTCCCTCTTTAGTCCCGCTTTGGTCCCGCTTTAGTCCCGCTTTAGTCCCGCTTTGGTCCCGCTTTAGTCCCGCTTTAGTCCCGCTTCGGTCCCGCTTTAGTCCCGCTTCGGTCCTGCTTTAGTCCCGCTTTAGTCCTGCTATAGTCCCGCTTCGGTCCTGCTTTAGTCCCGCTTTAGTCCTGCTTTAGTCCCGCTTTAGTCCTGCTATAGTCCCGCTTTGGTCCCGGTTTAGTCCCGCTTTGGTCCCGCTTTAGTCCCGCTTTAGTTCCGCTTTCGTCCCGCTTTAGTCCCGCTTTAGTCCTGCTATAGTCCCGCTTTGGTCCCGCTTTAGTCTCGCTTTAGTCCTGCTTTAGTCCCGCTTTGGTCCCGCTTTAGTCCCGCTTTGGTCCCGCTTTAGTCCCGCTTTAGTCCTGCTTTAGTCCCGCTTTGGTCCCGCTTTAGTCTCGCTTTAGTCCTGCTTTGGTCCCGCTTTGGTCCCGCTTTAGTCCCGCTTTAGTCCTGCTTTAGTCCCGCTTTGGTCCCGCTTTAGTCCCGCTTTGGTCCCGCTTTAGTCCCGCTTTAGTCCTGCTTTAGTCCCGCTTTGGTCCCGCTTTAGTCTCGCTTTAGTCCCGCTTTAGTCCCGCTTTGGTCCCGCTTTAGTCCCGCTTTAGTCCCGCTTTAGTCCCGCTTTGGTCCCGCTTTGGTCCCGCTTTAGTCCCGCTTTGGTCCCGCTTTAGTCCCGCTTTAGTCCCGCTTTAGTTCCGCTTTAGTCCTGCTTTGGTCCCGCTTTGGTCCCGCTTTAGTCTTGCTTTAGTCCCGCTTTGGTCCCGCTTTAGTCTTGCTTTAGTCCCGCTTTAGTCCCGCTTTAGTCCCGCTTTGGTCCCGCTTTAGTCCCGCTTTGGTCCCGCTTTAGTCCCGCTTTAGTCCCGCTTTAGTCCCGCTTTAGTCCCGCTTTAGTCCCGCTTTAGTCCCGCTTTAGTCCTGCTTTAGTCTCTCTTTAGTCCTGCTTTAGTCCCGCTTCACTCCTGCTTTAGTCCCACTTCAGTCTCGCTTTAGTCCTGCTTTAGTCCCACTTCAGTCTCGCTTTAGTCCTGCTTTAGTCCCACTTCAGTCTCGCTTTAGTCCCGCTTTAGTCCCACTTCAGTCTCGCTTTAGTCCCGCTTTAGTCCCGCTTTAGTCCCGCTTTAGTCCCGCTTTAGTCCCGCTTTAGTCCCGCTTTAGTTCCGCTTTAGTCCTGCTTTAGTCTCGCTTTAGTCCTGCTTTAGTCCCGCTTTAGTCCCGCTTTAGTCCCGCTTTGGTCCCGCTTTAGTCCCGCTTTAGTCCCGCTTTAGTCCCGCTTTGGTCCCGCTTTAGTCCCGCTTTAGTCCCGCTTTAGTCCCGCTTTAGTTCCGCTTTGGTCCCGCTTTAGTCCCGCTTTAGTCCCGCTTTAGTTCCGCTTTAGTCCTGCTTTAGTCTCGCTTTAGTCCTGCTTTAGTCCCGCTTTAGTCCCGCTTTAGTCCCGCTTTGGTCCCGCTTTAGTCCCGCTTTAGTCCCGCTTTAGTCCCGCTTTAGTTCCGCTTTAGTCCTGCTTTAGTCTCGCTTTAGTTTTGCTTTAGTCCCGCTTTGGTCCCGCTTTAGTCCCGCTTTGGTCCCGCTTTGGTCCCGCTTTAGTCCCGCTTTGGTCCCGCTTTAGTCCCGCTTTAGTCCCGCTTTAGTTCCGCTTTAGTCCCGCTTTAGTCCCGCTTTGGTCCCGCTTTAGTCCCGCTTTAGTCCCGCTTTAGTCCCGCTTTAGTTCCGCTTTGGTCCTGCTTTAGTCTCGCTTTAGTCCCGCTTTAGTCCCGCTTTAGTTCCGCTTTAGTCCTGCTTTAGTCTCGCTTTAGTCCTGCTTTAGTCCCGCTTTAGTCCCGCTTTAGTCCCGCTTTGGTCCCGCTTTAGTCCCGCTTTAGTCCCGCTTTAGTCCCGCTTTGGTCCCGCTTTAGTCCTGCTTTAGTCTCGCTTTAGTCCTGCTTTAGTCCCGCTTTAGTCCCGCTTTAGTCCCGCTTTGGTCCCGCTTTAGTCCCGCTTTAGTCCCGCTTTAGTCCCGCTTTGGTCCCGCTTTAGTCCCGCTTTAGTCCCGCTTTAGTCCCGCTTTAGTTCCGCTTTAGTCCTGCTTTAGTCTCGCTTTAGTCCTGCTTTAGTCCCGCTTTGGTCCCGCTTTAGTCCCGCTTTAGTCCCGCTTTAGTCCCGCTTTGGTCCCGCTTTAGTCCCGCTTTAGTCCCGCTTTAGTTCCGCTTTAGTCCTGCTTTAGTCCCGCTTTAGTCCCGCTTTGGTCCCGCTTTGGTCCCGCTTTAGTCCCGCTTTGGTCCCGCTTTAGTCCCGCTTTAGTCCCGCTTTAGTTCCGCTTTAGTCCTGCTTTAGTCCCGCTTTGGTCCCGCTTTAGTCTTGCTTTAGTCCCGCTTTAGTCCCGCTTTAGTCCCGCTTTGGTCCCGCTTTAGTCCCGCTTTAGTCCCGCTTTAGTCCCGCTTTGGTCCCGCTTTAGTCCCGCTTTAGTCCCGCTTTAGTCCCGCTTTGGTCCCGCTTTAGTCCTGCTTTAGTCCCGCTTTAGTCCCGCTTTAGTTCCGCTTTAGACCTGCTTTAGTCCCGCTTTAGTCCCACTTTAGACCTGCTTTAGTCTCGCTTTAGACCTGCTTTAGTCCCGCTTTAGTGCTGGTTTAGACCTGCTTTAGACCTGCTTTAGTCTTGGGTTAGTCCTGGTTTAGTTCTAGTTTAGTCCTGGTGATGTTTGTCTTGTGGTTTTAGTGTCGGAGGAGATGGACACAAGAGATGAGACTGCCCCCGAACAGCCACAGACGATGTAAGTACCAAAATTACTGCTACTATTACTACAAATGCTATTACTATAACTACAATTACTGCTCCTGTTATTACTATTACTACTGCTAATAACCAAACTATCGCCCAATATCCAAACTACCACTTCTGGCAAAAGCCCTGCAAACACACAGCATCTCTGACACTTTTCAGTCAGGGTTTCGTAAACACCACTCTCCTGAAACTGCCCCTGAGAGTGTCCAGAGACTTCCTGAGGTCCACTGACTCTGGGAGGTGTTCAGTGTTCAGAGACTTCCTGAGGTCCACTGACTCTGGGAGGTGTTCAGTGTCCAGAGACTTCCTGAGGTCCACTGACTCTGGGAGGTGTTCAGTGTCCAGAGACTTCCTGAGGTCCACTGACTCTGGGAGGTGTTCAGTGTTCAGAGACTTCCTGAGGTCCACTGACTCTGGGAGATGTTCAGTGTCCAGAGACTTCCTGAGGTCCACTGACTCTGGGAGGTGTTCAGTGTTCAGAGACTTCCTGAGGTCCACTGACTCTGGGAGGTGTTCAGTGTTCAGAGACTTCCTGAGGTCCACTGACTCTGGGAGGTGTTCAGTGTTCAGAGACTTCCTGAGGTCCACTGACTCTTGGAGGTGTTCAGTGTTCAGAGACTTCCTGAGGTCCACTGACTCTGGGAGGTGTTCAGTGTTCAGAGACTTCCTGAGGTCCACTGACTCTGGGAGGTGTTCAGTGTTCAGAGACTTCCTGAGGTCCACTGACTCTGGGAGGTGTTCAGTGTTCAGAGACTTCCTGAGGTCCACTGACTCTGGGAGGTGTTCAGTGTCCAGAGACTTCCTGAGGTCCACTGACTCTGGGAGGTGTTCAGTGTCCAGAGACTTCCTGAGGTCCACTGACTCTGGGAGGTGTTCAGTGTTCAGAGACTTCCTGAGGTCCACTGACTCTGGGAGGTGTTCAGTGTTCAGAGACTTCCTGAGGTCCACTGACTCTTGGAGGTGTTCAGTGTTCAGAGACTTCCTGAGGTCCACTGACTCTGGGAGGTGTTCAGTGTTCAGAGACTTCCTGAGGTCCACTGACTCTGGGAGGTGTTCAGTGTTCAGAGACTTCCTGAGGTCCACTGACTCTGGGAGGTGTTCAGTGTTCAGAGACTTCCTGAGGTCCACTGACTCTGGGAGGTGTTCAGTGTCCAGAGACTTCCTGAGGTCCACTGACTCTGGGAGGTGTTCAGTGTCCAGAGACTTCCTGAGGTCCACTGACTCTGGGAGGTGTTCAGTGTTCAGAGACTTCCTGAGGTCCACTGACTCTGGGAGGTGTTCAGTGTTCAGAGACTTCCTGAGGTCCACTGACTCTGGGAGGTGTTCAGTGTCCAGAGACTTCCTGAGGTCCACTGACTCTGGGAGGTGTTCAGTGTTCAGAGACTTCCTGAGGTCCACTGACTCTGGGAGGTGTTCAGTGTTGGTCCTGTTGGATCTTGCCTCGGCTTTCGACACAGTGGACAGTGGAATTCTGATAAACAGACTGCAGGATGTGGTGGTCTGATGCTCTGATTTTGTTCTGAATGTGTCTTCTGCATTTTGTATTCCTCAGCCCCACAGAGCCGGAGGAGCCGGAGGAGCCGGAGCAGCCGGAGGAGCAGGTCCCGGAGAAGGACAGGTGCAGCCCTGTCTTCACTCAGATGCCGCAGGTGCAGAGGCTGGTGGAAGGCGGCAGTGTTCTGTTCCAGGCCTCAGTGCAGGGTCTGCCCAGACCTCAGGTGGTGTGGAAGAAGAACGGAGTGCCCATCGCCACGGGATACAGGTAACAGTAGACCGGGTTTAGACCGGGTTTAGACCGGCTTTAGACCGGCTTTAGACCGGCTTTAGACCGGGTTTAGACCGGGTTTAGACCGGCTTTAGACCGGCTTTAGACCGGGTTTAGACCGGCTTTAGACCGGCTTTAGACCGGCTTTAGACCGGGTTTAGACCGGGTTTAGACCGGGTTTAGACCGGCTTTAGACCGGGTTTAGACCGGGTTTAGACCGGGTTTAGACCGGCTTTAGACCGGGTTTAGACCGGGTTTAGACCGGCTTTAGACCGGCTTTAGACCGGCTTTAGACCGGCTTTAGACCGGGTTTAGACCGGGTTTAGACCAGGTTTAGACGGGCTTTAGACCGGCTTTAGACCGGCTTTAGACCGGGTTTAGACCGGCTTTAGACCGGCTTTAGACCGGCTTTAGACCGGCTTTAGACCGGCTTTAGACCGGGTTTAGACCGGGTTTAGACCGGGTTTAGACCGGCTTTAGACCGGCTTTAGACCGGCTTTAGACCGGCTTTAGACCGGCTTTAGACCGGGTTTAGACCGGGTTTAGACCGGGTTTAGACCGGGTTTAGACCGGGTTTAGACCGGCTTTAGACCGGGTTTAGACCGGCTTTAGACCGGCTTTAGACCGGGTTTAGACCGGCTTTAGACCGGGTTTAGACCGGGTTTAGACCGGCTTTAGACCGGGTTTAGACCGGCTTTAGACCGGCTTTAGACCGGGTTTAGACCGGCTTTAGACCGGGTTTAGACCGGCTTTAGACCGGCTTTAGACCGGCTTTAGACCGGGTTTAGACCGGCTTTAGACCGGCTTTAGACCGGGTTTAGACCGGCTTTAGACCGGCTTTAGACCGGCTTTAGACCGGGTTTAGACCGGCTTTAGACCGGGTTTAGACCGGGTTTAGACCGGCTTTAGACCGGCTTTAGACCGGGTTTAGACCGGGTTTAGACCGGGTTTAGACCGGGTTTATTATAAAATAATACATAATGGTAATATGACACACACGACACACGACACACACGACACACACGACACACACGACACACACGACACACACGACACACACGACACACACAAGACACACACGACACACACGACACACACACGACACACACGACACACACGACACACACGACACACACACGACACACACGACACACACGACACACACGACACACAAGACACACACGACACACAAGACACACAAGACACACAAGACACACACGACACACAAGACACACACGACACACACGACACACGAGACACACGAGACACACGAGACACACAAGACACACAAGACACACACGACACACAAGACACACACGACACACACGACACACGAGACACACGACACACACGAGACACACAAGACACACACGACACACGACACACAAGACACACACGACACACAAGACACACAAGACACACAAGACACACACGACACACAAGACACACAAGACACACAAGACACACAAGACACACAAGACACACAAGACACACACGACACACACGACACACAAGACACACACGACACACAAGACACACACGACACACAAGACACACACGACACACAAGACACACAAGACACACACGACACACAAGACACACAAGACACACACGACACACAAGACACACAAGACACACACGACACACAAGACACACACGACACACACGACACACAAGACACACACGACACACAAGACACACACGACACACACGACACACAAGACACACAAGACACACAAGACACACACGACACACAAGACACACACGACACACACGACACACAAGACACACACGACACACAAGACACACGACACACACGACACACACGACACACACGACACACACGACACACAAGACACACACGACACACAAGACACACACGACACACAAGACACACACGACACACACGACACACAAGACACACACGACACACACGACACACAAGACACACACGACACACAAGACACACACGACACACATGACACACACGACACACACACGACACACATGACACACACGACACACACACGACACACATGACACACACGACACACACACTACTCACACGACACACACACACGACACACACACGACACACATGACACACACGACACACACACGACACACACACGACACACACGACACACACGACACACACACGACACACGCGACACACACGACACACACGACACACACGACACACACAAGACACACACGACACAGACGACACACACACGACACACACGACACACGACACACACACGACACACGACACACACGACACACACGACACACGACACACACGACACACACGACACACACGACACACACACGACACACACGACACACACGACACACACGACACACGACACACACGACACACACGACACACACGACACACGACACACACGACACACACGACACACACGACACACGACACACACGACACACACGACACACACACGACACACACGACACACACGACACACACGACACACACGACACACACGACACACACACGACACACACGACACACACGACACACACGACACACACGACACACACGACACACACGACACACACGACACACGACACACACGACACACACGACACACAAGACACACACGACACACGACACGCGACACACGACACACAAGACACACACGACACACAAGACACACACGACACACAAGACACACACGACACACACGACACACGACACACACGACACACACGATACACACGACACACACGACACACACGACACACACGACACACGACACACACGACACACACGACACACACGACACACACGACACACACGACACACACGACACACACACGACACACACACGACACACACGACACACACGACACACACGACACACACACGACACACACGACACACACGACACACACACGACACACACGACACACACGACACACACGACACACACGACACACACGACACACACGACACACACGACACACGACACACACGACACACACGACACACACACGACACACAAGACACACCGACACACAATACAAACACACACACGACACACAAGACACACACGACACACGACACGCGACACACGACACACGAGACACACACGACACACAAGACACACACGACACACACACTAGACACACGACACACACACGACACACAAGACACACACGACACACACGACACACACGACACACACGACACACAAGACACACACGACACACACGACACACACGACACACACGACACACACGACACAAGACACACACGACACACACGACACACACGACACACACGACACACACGACACACAAGACACACACGACACACACGACACACACGACACACACACGACACACATGACACACGACACACACACGACACACACACGACACACACGACACACACGACACACACGACACACACACGACACACACGACACACACGACACACACACGACACACACGACACACACACATGACACACACGACACACACGACACACATGACACACACGACACACACACACGACACACACACGACTCACACGACACACACATGAAACACACATGACTCACACGACACACACACACGACACACACACACACGACACACACGACACACATGACACACACGACACACACACGACACACACACACACGACACACACACGACACACACGACACACACACGACACACACACGACACACACACGACACACACACGACACACACGACACAAGACACACACGACACACACGACACACACGACACAAGACACACACGACACACACGACACACACGACACACACGACACACGACACACACGACACACACGACACAAGACACACACGACACACACGACACACACGACACACAGGACACACTCACACCAGGCAGTGTGGGGGAAGTGTCTTGCCTAAGGGCATAATGACAGTCTGAACTGGAGCCTCCTCCATGTTTTTTCACATATTTAAATGTTTTTTGTGTGTTTCACAGATATAAAGTGACATATAAGAAGGAAACAGGCGAGTGCCGTCTGGAGATCTCCATGACCTTCGCCGATGACGCTGGAGAATATTCTGTGACCGCCAAGAACCAAAAAGGAGAAGTGACCGCCTCCGCCAGACTGCTGGAGGATGGTACGGAGGGCCAGGTTTAGTCCTGGTTTAGACCTGGTTTAGTCCTGGTTTAGTCCTGGTTTAGTCCTGGTTTAGACCTGGTTTAGACCTGGTTTAGTCCTGGTTTAGTCCTGGTTTAGTCCTGGTTTAGTCCTGGTTTAGACCTGGTTTAGTCCTGGTTTAGACCTGGTTTAGTCCTGGTTTAGACCTGGTTTAGACCTGGTTTAGACCTGGTTTAGTCCTGGTTTAGTCCTGGTTTAGACCTGGTTTAGTCCTGGTTTAGACCTGGTTTAGTCCTGGTTTAGACCTGGTTTAGACCTGGTTTAGACCTGGTTTAGTCCTGGTTTAGACCTGGTTTAGTCCTGGTTTAGACCTGGTTTAGACCTGGTTTAGTCCTGGTTTATACCTGGTTTAGACCTGGTTTAGTCCTGGTTTAGACCTGGTTTAGTCCTGGTTTAGTCCTGGTTTAGTCCTGGTTTAGACCTGGTTTAGTCCTGGTTTAGACCTGGTTTAGACCTGGTTTAGTCCTGGTTTGGTCCAGGTTTGGTCCAGGTTTAGTCCTGGTTTAGTCCTGGTTTAGACCTGGTTTAGTCCTGGTTTAGTCCTGGTTTAGTCCTGGTTTAGACCTGGTTTAGTCCTGGTTTAGACCTGGTTTAGACCTGGTTTAGTCCTGGTTTAGTCCTGGTTTAGACCTGGTTTAGTCCTGGTTTAGACCTGGGTTAGTGCAGGTTTAGTTCCGGTTTAGTCCTGGTTTAGACCTGGGTTAGTGCAGGTTTAGTTCCGGTTTAGTCCTGGTTTAGACCTGGGTTAGTGCAGGTTTAGTTCCGGTTTAGTCCTGGTTTAGACCTGGGTTAGTGCAGGTTTAGTTCCGGTTTAGTCCTGGTTTAGTCCTGGTTTAGTCCAGGTTTAGTCCTGGTTTAGTCCTGGTTTAGACCTGGGTTAGTGCAGGTTTAGTTCCGGTTTAGTCCTGGTTTAGACCTGGGTTAGTGCAGGTTTAGTTCCGGTTTAGTCCTGGTTTAGACCTGGGTTAGTGCAGGCTTAGTTCCGGTTTAGTCCTGGTTTAGACCTGGGTTAGTGCAGGTTTAGTTCCAGTTTAGTCCTGGTTTAGACCTGGGTTAGTGCAGGTTTAGTTCCGGTTTAGTCCTGGTTTAGACCTGGGTTAGTGCAGGTTTAGTTCCAGTTTAGTCCTGGTTTAGACCTGGGTTAGTGCAGGTTTAGTTCCGGTTTAGTCCTGGTTTAGACCTGGGTTAGTGCAGGTTTAGTTCCGGTTTAGTCCTGGTTTAGACCTGGGTTAGTGCAGGTTTAGTTCCAGTTTAGTCCTGGTTTAGACCTGGGTTAGTGCAGGTTTAGTTCCAGTTTAGTCCTGGTTTAGACCTGGGTTAGTGCAGGTTTAGTTCCGGTTTAGTCCTGGTTTAACCGTGTTCTTTGTCCAAACAGAGGAATATGACGATTACATAAAGAAACAAGAAGAAGCCGCCAAACCAGTGATGGCGCTGAGCCCGACCCCCGTCACCGTGGAGACCGCCGTTATCACCGGACAGGTACCACCCACCTGGACTAAACCTGGACTAAACCTGGACCAAACCTGGACCAAACCTGGACTAAACCTGGACTAAACCTGGACCAAACCTGGACCAAACCTGGACCAAACCTGGACTAAACCAGGACTAAACCAGGACTAAACCTGGACCAAACCTGGACTAAACCTGGACTAAACCAGGACTAAACCAGGACTAAACCTGGACCAAACCTGGACTAAACCTGGACCAAACCTGGACTAAACCAGGACTAAACCAGGACTAAACCTGGACCAAACCTGGACTAAACCTGGACCAAACCTGGACTAAACCTGGACCAAACCTGGACTAAACCAGGACTAAACCAGGACTAAACCTGGACTAAACCAGGACTAAACCAGGACTAAACCTGGACTAAACCAGGACTAAACCAGGACTAAACCTGGACTAAACCAGGACTAAACCAGGACTAAACCTGGACCAAACCTGGACCAAACCTGGACCAAACCTGGACTAAACCTGGACCAAACCTGGACCAAACCTGGACCAAACCTGGACCAAACCTGGACTAAACCTGGACTAAACCTGGACCAAACCTGGACCAAACCTGGACCAAACCTGGACCAAACCTGGACTAAACCTGGACTAAACCTGGACCAAACCTGGACCAAACCTGGACCAAACCTGGACTAAACCTGGACCAAACCTGGACTAAACCAGGACTAGACCAGGACTAAACCAGGACTAAACCTGGACCAAACCTGGACCAAACCTGGACCAAACCTGGACTAAACCTGGACCAAACCTGGACTAAACCTGGACCAAACCTGGACTAAACCAGGACCAAACCTGGACTAAACCTGGACCAAACCTGGACCAAACCTGGACCAAACCTGGACCAAACCTGGACTAACCCTGGACCAAACCGGCCTGGTTTCTGTCTCTGTGTTCAGGAGTTCCAGTTGTCTGTGATGGAGATGCGCTTCATCCTGGAGGTGGAGACTCGTGTGATGAAGCTGACGTACGCAGAGCTGCTCTCTCAGGACGGGCAGCAGCCAGAACCCGCCGAGCCCACAGACCCGGCGCAGCCACACTTCACCGCAACCGTCAAGAACTATCGCATCAGAGCCGGCATGGGCGCCACCTTCCACTGCCAGGCCCAGGGCAACCCCAGACCGAAGGTGAGACCAGGGCTAGACCGGGTTCAGACCGGGTTCAGACCGGGTTCAGACCGGGTTCAGACCGGTTTCAGACCGGTTTCAGACCGGTTTCAGACCGGTTTCAGACCGGGTTCAGACCGGGTTCAGACCGGGTTCAGACCGGGTTCAGACCGGGTTTAGACCGGGTTCAGACCGGGTTCAGACCGGGTTCAGACCGGGTTCAGACCGGGTTCAGACCGGGTTCAGACCGGGTTCAGACCGGGTTCAGACCGGGTTCAGACCGGGTTCAGACCGGGTTCAGAGCGGATTCAGAGCGGATTCAGACCGGGTTTAGATCGGATTCAGACCGGGTTTAGACCGGGTTCAGACCGGGTTCAGACCGGGTTTAGACTGGGTTCAGAGCGGATTCAGACCGGGTTTAGACCGGGTTCAGACCGGGTTCAGACTGGGTTTAGATCGGGTTCAGACCGGGTTAAGACCGGGTTCAGACCGGGTTCAGACCGGGTTAAGACCGGGTTCAGACCGGGTTCAGACCGGGTTCAGACCGGGTTTAGACCGGGTTTAGACCGGGTTTAGACCGGGTTCAGACTGGGTTCAGACTGGGTTCAGACCAGGTTCAGACCCGGTTTAGACCGGGTTTAGAACGGGTTCAGATCAGATTCAGACCGGGTTTAGACTGGGTTTAGACCGGGTTCAGAGCGGATTCAGACCGGGTTTAGACCGGGTTCAGACCGGGTTCAGACCGGGTTCAGACCGGGTTCAGACCGGGTTTAGACCGGGTTCAGACCAGGTTCAGACCGGGTTCAGATTGGGTTCAGACTGGGTTCAGACCAGGTTCAGACCCGGTTTAGACCGGGTTTAGACTGGGTTCAGATCAGATTCAGACTGGGTTTAGACTGGGTTTAGACCGGGTTCAGATCAGATTCAGACCGGGTTTAGACTGGGTTTAGACCGGGTTCAGATCAGATTCAGACCGGGTTTAGACTGGGTTTAGACTGGGTTCAGAGCGGATTCAGACCGGGTTTAGACCGGGTTCAGACCGGGTTCAGACCGGGTTCAGACCGGGTTCAGACCAGGTTCAGACCGGGTTTAGACCGGGTTCAGACTGGGTTCAGACCAGGTTCAGACCTGGTTTAGACCGGGTTTAGACCGGGTTCAGATCAGATTCAGACTGGGTTTAGACTGGGTTTAGACTGGGTTCAGAGCGGATTCAGACCGGGTTCAGACCGGGTTCAGACCGGGTTCAGACCGGGTTCAGACCAGGTTTAGACCGGGTTCAGACTGGGTTCAGACCAGGTTCAGACCGGGTTTAGACCGGGTTTAGACCGGGTTCAGATCAGATTCAGACTGGGTTTAGACTGGGTTTAGACTGGGTTTAGACCGGGTTCAGAGCGGATTCAGTCCTGGTTCCGTCCTGTTTTAGTCCTGGTCCAGTCCTGGTCCAGTCCTGGTCCAGTCCTGGTTCAGTATTTTGCCCTCCTCTCTGCAGATTACCTGGTACAGAGACGGGCAGAGGCTGCGTCCTTCTGACCGGTACCACATGGACGTTTTGGCCGATGGCAGGGCCAGTCTCCGCCTCCCGGCCGTGACCCCTGAGGACCAGGCCGTGTACTCCGCCCTGGCCTCCAATGCCTCCGGGAATGCCGTCTGCTCCGGAAAACTCTATGTCGAACCAGAAACCCGACCAGGACTCGCCCCCCAGCCAGCCCTACAAAGGATCAGGTACAAACCCATGCGGACCAGGTTTAGACCGGGTTTAGCCTGGGTTTAGCCTGGGTTTAGCCTGGGTTTAGACCGGGTTTAGCCTGGGTTTAGCCTGGGTTTACACCGGGTTTAGACCGGGTTTAGCCTGGGTTTAGACCAGGTTTAGACCGGGTTTAGCCTGGGTTTAGACCGGGTTTAGACCGGGTTTAGACCGGGTTTAGACCGGGTTTAGACCGGGTTTAGACCGGGTTTAGACCGGGTTTAGCCTGGGTTTAGACCGGGTTTAGACCGGGTTTATACCGGGTTTAGACCGGGTTTAGCCTGGGTTTACACCAGGTTTAGACCGGGTTTAGCCTGGGTTTAGACCAGGTTTAGACCGGGTTTAGCCTGGGTTTACACCGGGTTTAGACCAGGTTTAGCCTGGGTTTACACCGGGTTTAGACCGGGTTTAGACCGGGTTTAGCCTGGGTTTACACCGGGTTTATACCGGGTTTAGACCGGGTTTAGCCTGGGTTTACACCGGGTTTAGACCGGGTTTAGCCTGGGTTTAGACCAGGTTTAGACCGGGTTTAGACCGGGTTTAGACCGGGTTTAGACCGGGTTTAGACCGGGTTGAGACCGGGTTGAGACCGGGTTGAGACCGGGTTGAGACCGGGTTGAGACCGGGTTGAGACCGGGTTTAGCCTGGGTTTAGGTCTTTTCGAATAGATTTTTATATCTTTAATATTTATCATGATGTTTGGCCGAATGTGAATGAGTGAAATGTTCATTCAGGTTCTTCCTGTGGAATTAAAGAATAATAAAAATAAGTTCCGCTTTAATAATCACCGAACAGCAGCAGAGCTCAGAGCTGCTGTTGCTCTCGTGCTCGTTCTTTTGACGGTTGCTCAGTGTAACGAGAGGCATTTTGCCCTATGAATATGCAACTTTTTCTTTTAAAATTGCTTTGACAGGACTTTGGTTCTGAAGAATGAAGATTTCAAAGTGCTTAAAACAGTTATTTCTACATGTAGTCTGCAGTGAAACAGAGCAAAGGATCATGGTCTCTGTTTTAGCCCATAACAATGAATTAAAGCAAAGAGACTTGTAATTTTGAGGTTGTTCTTGCTCATGTTTGTGTGGTCCTCTCTTTGGGCCGGTCTCTAACCCTGCCCCTCTGCTCCTCAGCTCGGCATCCCCCAGAGCTGTGAGCCTGTCCCCCGGGCGTTCTCCTGCCCGCTCCCCCTCTCGCTCGCCTGGGCGCTCTCCTGCCCGCAGACTTGACGAGACAGACGAGGCTGCGCTGGAGCGACTCTACAAACCCGTGTTTGTGATGAAACCTACCTCTGCCCGCTGCTCTGAGGGGCAGACTGCCCGCTTCGACCTCAAGGTGGTGGGGCGCCCCATGCCCGAGACATACTGGTTCCACAATGGTGAGAAAGACCCAGATTAGACCTGGTTTAGGCCCTGTTTATTTCTGGTTTGGTCCTGGTTTAGTTTTAGTTTGAAGCTTAATTCTGGACCATTTTTGTTCATACTCTTTTATTGCTGATGTTCTCTGATGTTAAACATGAGCTTTGAACCCTGTTGTTCCTCTCCAGGCCAGCAGGTGGTGAGTGACTACACCCATAAGATCGTGGTGAAGGAGGATGGCACTCAGTCTTTAATCATCGCTCCTGCGGCACCGCACGACGCCGGTGACTGGACCGTCGTCGCACAGAACCGTGCCGGACGCAACTCTCTGTCTGTGACCCTCACTGTGGACGGTGAGAGCTGGGGAGGGCATCTGACACACAGGGAGGGCATCTGACACACCGGGAGGACATCTGAGGCATGGGGAGGGCATCTGACACACAGGGAGGACATCTGAGGCATGGGGAGGGCATCTGACACACAGGGAGGACATCTGAGGCATGGGGAGGGCATCTGACACACAGGGAGGACATCTGAGGCATGGGGAGGGCATCTGAGGCACAGAGAGGGCATGTGAGGCACAGAGAGGGCATTTGAGGCACAGAGAGGGCATTTGAGGCACAGAGAGGGCATTTGAGGCACAGAGAGGGCATTTGAGGCATGGGGAGGGCATCTGACTTTATGGTTGTGGTGGTTACAGTGAAGGAGACCCTGGTGCGGCCTCAGTTCACAGAGAAGCTGAGGAACCTGAGCGTGAAGGAGGGCAGCCTGGTGCAACTGGCAGTGAAGGCCATGGGCAACCCTCTGCCCGACATCGTGTGGCTCAAGAACAGTGACATCATCACGCCACACAAGCACCCCAACATCAGGTATGACATCATCACGCCACACAAACACCCCAACATCAGGTATGACATCATCACGCCACACAAACACCCCAACATCATGTATGACATCATCACGCCACACAAACACCCCAACATCAGGTATGACATCATCACGCCACACAAACACCCCAACATCAGGTATGACATCATCACGCCACACAAACACCCCAACATCAGGTATGACATCATCACGCCACACAAGCGCCCCAACATCAGGTATGACATCATCACACCACACAAGCGCCCCAACATCAGGTATGACATCATACCAACAGTCTTGTGTACGATACCTGGGAATATGTTTTATAGAATATATAAAACACAGATCATTTCCAAACCATAAATGAGGGAAACTTGAAAAAAAAGTTTTTTCTTGAAAAGAAAAAACTTCTTTTGAGACTTTCGGCTTTCCGAGCATATTTCACACTGCGCTGAGTCTCCATCACAACACCATAACAACCATCACAACCATCACAACCATCACAACACCATAACAACCATCACAACCATCACAACCATCACAACACCATAACAACCATCACAACCATCACAACACCATAACAACCATCACAACCATCACAACCATCACAACACCATAACAACCATCACAACCATCACAACCATCACAACACCATAACAACCATCACAACCATCACAACCATCACAACACCATAACAACCATCACAACCATCACAACCATCACAACCATCACAACACCATAACAACCATCACAACCATCACAACCATCACAACACCATAACAACCATCACAACCCCATCACCACCATCACAACCATCACAACACCATCACATCACCATCACATCACTATCACAACCATCAGACCGTCACAACCACCACATCACCATCACCATCACAACACCATCACATCACATCACCATCACAACCATCACAACCATCAGACCGTCACAACCATCACATCACCATCATAACACCATCACATCACCATCACAACCATCACATCACCATCACATCACCATCACATCACCACCACAACACCATCACAACCATCACACCACCATCACAACCATCACATCACCATCACAACCATCACAACCATCACATCACCATCACAACCATCACAACCATCACATCACCATCACATCACCATCACATCACCATCACCATCACATCACCATCAATCACTATCACAACCATCACACCACCATCACAACCATCACATCACCATCACAACCATCACATCACCATCACAATACCATCATCACCATCACATCACCATCACATCACCATCACATCACCATCACATCACCATCAATCACTATCACAACCATCAGACCGTCACAACCATCACATCACCATCACATCACCATCACAACCATCACAACCATCACATCACCATCACAACAATCACATCACTATCACATCACTATCACATCACCATCACATCACCATCACAACACCATCACATCACATCACCATCACATCACCATCACAACAATCACATCACCATCACATCACCACCACAACCATCACATCACCATCACATCACCACCACAACACCATCACAACCATCACACCACCATCACATCACCCCATCACATCACCATCACATCACCATCATCATCACATCACCATCACAACCATCACCATCACATCACATCACCATCACATCACCATCATCACATCACCATCACAACCATCACCATCACATCACCCCATCACCATCATCATCACATCACCATCACAACCATCACCATCACATCACATCACCATCACATCACCATCATCACATCACCATCACAACCATCACCATCACATCACCCCATCACCATCACATCACATCACCATCACAACCATCACATCACCATCACATCACATCACATCACCATCACCATCACATCACCATCACAACCATCACAACACCATCACAACTATCACAAATAACCATCACATATAACCATCACATCACCATCACATCAACGCGCCCCACAAACATTTGTATTTTAAACGGTAAAATATCTGAAATATATCACATTTCAATCACAAAAACATTTTAACCTCACAAAAATTTAAGTTTAACTAAAAGTACACCTCCTTTTCAAAAAAAAATTTCCAGCGCTGATTGAACTTTATTAACCCCTTTCCCTCTCGGCCGCAGAGTGGAGGGGACACGTGGAGAGGCCAAGTTCCAGATCCCATCGGCAGTGGGCACAGACAGCGCCTGGTATACGGCCACGGCTATAAACAAAGCCGGGCGCGACACCACCCGCTGCCGAGTGAACGTGGAGGTGGAGCAGGCCGAACCAGTGCCAGAACGCAAACTCATCATCCCCAAAGGGACATACCGCGCCAAAGACATTGCGCCACCAGAGGTGGAGCCTCTGCACCTGCGCTACGGCCAGGACCAATGGGAGGAGGGTGACCTGTATGACAAAGAGACACAACAGAAACCGCAGTTTAAGAAGAAGCTCACGTCTGTGCGCATGAAGAAGTTTGGCCCCGCCCACTTCGAGTGCCGCCTCACGCCCATCGGAGACCCCAACATGGCGGTCGAATGGCTGCACGATGGGAAACCGCTCGCCGCCGCCAACCGCCTGCGAATGATCAACGAGTTTGGATACTGCAGCCTAGATTATGATGTGAGCAGGAGAGAGAATGAGGAGAGAGGAGAAAGAGAGGACAGAGGAGGAGAGGAGGAGGAGGAGGGGAGGAGGAGGGGAGAGGAGAGGAGGAGGAGAAGGAGGAGGAGGAGGAGGGGAGAGGAGGAGGAGGAGAGGAGGAGGAGGAGGAGAAGGAGGAGGAGGAGGAGGAGGTGGAAGATGGGTTAAATGCAGAGAACAGAAGTGTTGAGAAATACTAATGCAGCCACCTCTAGTTTAGACCTGGTTTAGACCTGGTTTAGTCCTAGTTTAGTCCTAGTTTAGTCCTGGTTTAGACCTGATTTAGACCTGGTTTAGACCTGGTTTAGTCCTGGTTTAGTCCTAGTTTAGACCTGGTTTAGACCTGGTTTAGACCTGGTTTAGTCCTGGTTTAGTCCTGGTTTAGTGCTAGTTTAGTCCTGGTTTAGACCTAGTTTAGACCTGGTTTAGTCCTGGTTTAGTCCTGGTTTAGTCCTGGTTTAGACCTGGTTTAGACCTGGTTTAGACCTGGTTTAGTCCTGGTTTAGTGCTAGTTTAGTCCTGGTTTAGACCTGGTTTAGTCCTGGTTTAGTCCTTGTTTAGACCTGGTTTAGTCCTGGTTTAGACCTGGTTTAGTCCTGGTTTAGTCCTTGTTTAGACCTGGTTTAGACCTGGTTTAGTCCTGGTTTAGCCCTGGTTTAGTCCTGGTTTAGACCTGGTTTAGTCCTTGTTTAGACCTGGTTTAGTCCTGGTTTAGACCTGGTTTAGACCTGGTTTAGTCCTTGTTTAGTCCTGGTTTAGACCTGGTTTAGACCTGGTTTAGTCCTGGTTTAGCCCTGGTTTAGTCCTTGTTTAGTCCTGGTTTAGACCTGGTTTAGACGTGGTTTAGACCTGGTTTAGTCCTGGTTTAGTCCTGGTTTAGACCTGGTTTTGTTATTGTTCTGAAATGCTCTGCGTCTGTGCCCTCTGCAGGTGGCATATGCCCGGGACAGTGGCGTCATCACCTGCAGAGCCACAAACAAGTTTGGAGTGGACCAAACGTCTGCCACCCTCATCGTGAAGGATGAGAAGGGGTTGGTGGTGGAGTCGCAGCTGCCCGACGGGCGGAAGGTGGCGCGTATCGAGGAGATCGAGAAACTGGCACACGAGGGCGGCCCGTATGGCGTCACTGCGGAGGAGCCCACCGAGAAGGCTCACCCTGAAATCGTCCTGGTACCAGAATCCGTGCAGGTCCTGGAGGGAGACACGGCACGCTTCAGGTACTGAGGGAGGGCATCTGACACAGGGGAGGGCATCTGACACACGGGAGGGCATCTGACACACAGGGAGGGCATCTGACACACGGGAGGGCATCTGACACACGGGAGGGCATCTGACACACAGGGAGGGCATCTGACACACGGGGAGGGCATCTGACACAGGGAGGGCATCTGACACACGGGGAGGGCATCTGACACACGGGGAGGGCATCTGACACACAGGAGGGCATCTGACACACGGGAGGGCATCTGACACACGGGAGGGCATCTGACACACAGGGAGGGCATCTGACACACGGGAGGGCATCTGACACACAGGGAGGGCATCTGACACACGGGAGGGCATCTGACACACGGGGAGGGCATCTGACACACGGGAGGGCATCTGACACACGGGAGGGCATCTGACACACGGGAGGGCATCTGACACACAGGAGGGCATCTGACACACGGGAGGGCATCTGACACCCAGGAGGGCATCTGACACACGGGAGGGCATCTGACACACAGGGAGGGCATCTGACACACGGGAGGGCATCTGACACACGGGAGGGCATCTGACACACAGGGAGGGCATCTGACACACGGGAGGGCATCTGACACACAGGGAGGGCATCTGACACACGGGAGGGCATCTGACACACGGGAGGGCATCTGACACAGGGAGGGCATCTGACACACGGGGAGGGCATCTGACACACAGGAGGGCATCTGACACACGGGAGGGCATCTGACACACAGGGAGGGCATCTGACACACGGGAGGGCATCTGACACACGGGAGGGCATCTGACACACGGGAGGGTATCTGACACAGGGGAGGGCATCTGACACAGGGGAGGGCATCTGACACAGGGGAGGGCATCTGACACACGGGAGGGCATCTGACACACGGGGAGGGCATCTGACACACGGGAGGGCATCTGACACACGGGAGGGCATCTGACACAGGGGAGGGCATCTGACACACGGGAGGGCATCTGACACAGGGGAGGGCATCTGACACACGGGAGGGCATCTGGCACACGGGAGGGCATCTGGCACACGGGGAGGGCATCTGACACACGGGGAGGGCATCTGACACAGGGAGGGCATCTGACACACGGGAGGGCATCTGACACACGGGAGGGCATCTGACACACGGGAGGGCATCTGACACACGGGAGGGCATCTGACACACGGGAGGGCATCTGACACACGGGAGGGCATCTGACACAGGGGAGGGCATCTGACACACGGGAGGGCATCTGACACACGGGAGGGCATCTGACACACGGGGAGGGCATCTGACACAGGGGGAGGGCATCTGACACACGGGAGGGCATCTGACACACGGGAGGGCATCTGACACACGGGGAGGGCATCTGACACACGGGAGGGCATCTGACACACGGGAGGGCATCTGACACACGGGGAGGGCATCTGACTCTTGTGTGGCTCCAGGTGCCGTGTGACCGGGTTCCCGGCGCCGAAGGTGGACTGGTATCTGAACGGGCAGCTGATCCGGAAAAGCAAACGATACCGACTCAGATACGACGGAATTTACTATTTGGAGATCACTGATGTGAAGTCCTACGACGCCGGAGATGTGAAGGTACCGAGACCTGCTCTAGACCTGGTTTAGTCCTGCTCTAGACCTGGTTTAGTCCTGCTCTAGACCTGGTTTAGTCCTGCTCTAGACCTGGTTTAGTCCTTCTCTAGACCTGGTTTAGTCCTTCTCTAGACCTGGTTTAGTCCTGCTCTAGACCTGGTTTAGTCCTGCTCTAGACCTGGTTTAGTCCTGCTCTAGACCTGGTTTAGTCCTTCTCTAGACCTGGTTTAGTCCTTCTCTAGACCTGGTTTAGTCCTGCTCTAGACCTGGTTTAGTCCTGCTCTAGACCTGGTTTAGTCCTGCTCTAGACCTGGTTTAGTCCTTCTCTAGACCTGGTTTAGTCCTTCTCTAGACCTGGTTTAGTCCTGCTCTAGACCTGGTTTAGTCCTGCTCTATACCTGGTTTAGTCCTGCTCTAGACCTGGTTTAGTCCTGCTCTAGACCTGGTTTAGCCCTGGTTTTCAGCCCTGGTTTAGTCCTGGTTTAGTCCTGGCTTAAACCTGGTTTAGACCTGGTTTAGTCTTAGTTTAGACCTGGATTAAACCTGTTTTAAGATCCTCTTCTGATCTGAAGTGGTTGGTTCTCCACAGGTGGTGGCGGATAATAACGTGGGTTCTGTGGAGCACTTGGTGAAGCTGGAGATCCTGCAGAAGGAGGACTTCAGAGGGCACCTGAAACGAGCCGAGGGCAAAGCAGAGGCGGCGCCCGCGGAGCCCGGCCGTGTGCCTTTCGAGGTGGTGAAAGCCGAGGCGCCGGGCGAGGACTGGCAACTCAAAGAGGTGGTCACGCTCAAGAAAGCACAAAGAATCGTTCACGAAAAGGAGACCGAGGAGACCGAGGAACTGAGGAGCAAATTCAAGCGCAGGACTGAAGAAGGATACTACGAGTCCATCACTGCCGTGGAACTGAAGAGCCGAAAGAGAGACGAGAGTTACGAGGATCTGCTGAAGAAGACCAAGGAGGAGCTCATGCACCGCAAGAACGTGAGGACCAGAGTCCTGGTTTAGTCCTGGTTTAGTCCTGGTTTAGTCCTGGTTTAGTCCTGGTTTAGACCTGGTTTAGTCCTGATTTAGACCTGGTTTAGACCTGGTTTAGTCCTGGTTTAGACCTGGTTTAGTCCTGGTTTAGTCCTGGTTTAGTCCTGGTTTAGACCTGGTTTAGACCTGGTTTAGTCCTGGTTTAGACCTGGTTTAGTCCTGATTTAGACCTGGTTTAGACCTGGTTTAGTCCTGGTTTAGACCTGGTTTAGTCCTGATTTAGACCTGGTTTAGACCTGGTTTAGTCCTGATTTAGACCTGGTTTAGTCCTGATTTAGACCTGGTTTAGACCTGGTTTAGTCCTGATTTAGACCTGGTTTAGTCCTGATTTAGACCTGGTTTAGTTCTGTTTTAGACCTGGTTTAGTTCTGTTTTAGACCTGGTTTAGTCCTGATTTAGACCTGTTTTAGACCTGGTTTAGACCTGGTTTAGTCCTGATTTAGACCTGTTTTAGACCTGGTTTAGACCTGGTTTAGTTCTGTTTCAGACCTGGTTTAGACCTGGTTTAGTCCTGATTTAGACCTGGTTTAGTTCTGTTTTAGACCTGGTTTAGACCTGGTTTAGTTCTGTTTTAGACCTGGTTTAGACCTGGTTTGGTTCTGTTTTAGACCTGGTTTAGACCTGGTTTAGTTCTGTTTTAGACCTGGTTTAGACCTGGTTTAGTCCTGATTTAGACCTGGTTTAGTCCTGATTTAGACCGGGTTTAGTCCTGATTTAGACCTGTTTTAGACCTGGTTTAGACCTGGTTTAGTTCTGTTTCAGACCTGGTTTAGACCTGGTTTAGTCCTGATTTAGACCTGGTTTAGTTCTGTTTTAGACCTGGTTTAGACCTGGTTTAGTCCTGATTTAGACCTGGTTTAGACCTGGTTTAGACCTGGTTTAGTTCTGTTTTAGACCTGGTTTAGTTCTGTTTTATACCTGGTTTAGACCTGGTTTAGTCCTGATTTAGACCTGGTTTAGACCTGGTTTGGTTCTGGTTTAGACCTGGTTTAGACCTGGTTTGGTTCTGGTTTAGACCTGGTTTAGACCTGGTTTGGTTCTGGTTTAGACCTGGTTTAGACCTGGTTTGGTTCTGGTTTAGACCTGGTTTAGACCTGGTTTGGTTCTCACATGTTCCTCTGTGCTTCAGGAAAAGGAGGAGGCTGAGAAGAAGAAGGAGCAGGAGCGGCGTCAGATCACGGCGAAAGCGCTCAAACCGGAGCGCGTGAAGCTCTCGGCGAGTATGGAGGCCCCGAAGATCCTGGAGCGAATCACGAGCCAGACCGTGTCCCAGGGTCAGGAGGTCCGCTTCAGGGTGCGGGTGGTGGGGCGACCCGACCCCCAGTGCCAGTGGTTTAAAAACGGCGTCCAGCTGGAGAAGACGGAGCGAGTGAGCTGGTTCTGGCCCGAGGACCACGTCTGCGAACTGGTCATCAAAGACGTGAGGGCCGAAGACTCCGCCTCCATCATGGTCAAAGCGGCGAGCAAGGCTGGCGAGACGTCCAGCCACGCCTTCCTCCTCGTGCAAGGTGAGTCCAGCCACGCCCTCCTCCTCGTGCAAGGTGAGTCCAGCCACGCCTTCCTCCTCGTGCAAGGTGAGTCCAGCCACGCCCTCCTCCTCGTGCAAGGTGAGTCCAGCCACGCCTTCCTCCTCGTGCAAGGTGAGTCCAGCCACGCCTTCCTCCTCGTGCAAGGTGAGTCCAGCCACGCCCTCCTCCTCGTGCAAGGTGAGTCCAGCCACGCCTTCCTCCTCGTGCAAGGTGAGTCCAGCCACGCCTTCCTCCTCGTGCAAGGTGAGTCCAGCCACGCCATCCTCCTCGTGCAAGGTGAGTCCAGCCACGCCTTCCTCCTCGTGCAAGGTGAGTCCAGCCACGCCCTCCTCCTCGTGCAAGGTGAGTCCAGCCACGCCTTCCTCCTCGTGCAAGGTGAGTCCAGGCCTGGTTTAGGCCTGGTTTAGTCCTGGTTTAGTCCTGGTTTAGTCCTGGTTTAGTCCTGGTTTAGGCCTGGTTTAGGCCTGGTTTAGTCCTGGTTTAGTCCTGCTATAGGCCTGGTTTAGTCCTGGTTTAGGCCTGGTTTAGTCCTGGTTTAGTCCTGGTTTAGTCCTGGTTTAGTCCTGGTTTAGTCCTGGTTTAGGCCTGCTATAGGCCTGGTTTAGTCCTGGTTTAGGCCTGGTTTAGTCCTGACCGCTCTCCTCTTCCCCACAGCCAAACAGGTGATCTCGTTCACGCAGCAGCTGACGGACGTGAACTCCAAAGAGAAGGACACGATGGCGACGTTCGAGTGTGAGACGAACGAGCCGTTTGTGAAGGTGAAGTGGCTCAAAGGAGAAGAGCAGATCTTCTCCGGAGACAAATACCGGATGCACTCGGACAGAAAAGTCCACTTCCTGTCCGTGCTCACCATCGGCATGAAGGACGAGGACGACTACTCCTGCGTCCTGCTGGAGGACGACTGTGTGCGCACCACCGCCCGGCTCCACGTGGAGGGTAAGACGGGCATCAAACCCACAACCGGCTCGAGAACAGGAGCCTAACCAGGATTGGACCTGGCTTAGACCAGGTTTAGACCCGGTTTAGACCCGGTTTAGACCCGGTTTAGACCCGGTTTGGACCTGGCTTAGACCCGGTTTAGACCCGGTTTAGACCCGGTTTAGACCCGGTTTAGACCCAGTTTGGACCTGGCTTAGACCAGGTTTAGACCCGGTTTAGACCCGGTTTAGACCCGGTTTAGACCCGGTTTGGACCTGGCTTAGACCCGGTTTAGACCCGGTTTAGACCCGGTTTAGACCCAGTTTGGACCTGGCTTAGACCAGGTTTAGACCCGGTTTAGACCCGGTTTAGACCCGGTTTAGACCCGGTTTAGACCCGGTTTAGACCCGGTTTAGACCAAGTTTAGACCCAGTTTAGACCAAGTTTAGACCCAGTTTAGACCTGGCTTAGACCAGGTTTAGACCCGGTTTAGACCTGGCTTAGACCAGGTTTAGACCCGGTTTAGACCAAGTTTAGACCCAGTTTAGACCAAGTTTAGACCCAGTTTAGACCTGGCTTAGACCAGGTTTAGACCCAGTTTAGACCTGGCTTAGACCAGGTTTAGACCAGGTTTAGACCCGGTTTAGACCCGGTTTAGACCCGGTTTAGACCAAGTTTAGACCCAGTTTAGACCTGGATTAGACCAGGTTTAGACCCGGTTTAGACCCGGTTTAGACCAAGTTTAGACCCAGTTTAGACCTGGATTAGACCAGGTTTAGACCCGGTTTAGACCCGGTTTAGACCTGGTTTAGACCCAGTTTAGACCAAGTTTAGACCAAGTTTAGACCAAGTTTAGACCCAGTTTAGACCAAGTTTAGACCCAGTTTAGACCTGGCTTAGACCAGGTTTAGACCCGGTTTAGACCTGGCTTAGACCAGGTTTAGACCCGGTTTAGACCAAGTTTAGACCCAGTTTAGACCAAGTTTAGACCCAGTTTAGACCTGGCTTAGACCAGGTTTAGACCCAGTTTAGACCTGGCTTAGACCAGGTTTAGACCCGGTTTAGACCTGGTTTAGACCAAGTTTAGACCCAGTTTAGACCTGGCTTAGACCAGGTTTAGACCCGGTTTAGACCCGGTTTAGACCTGGTTTAGACCAAATTTAGACCCGGTTTAGACCCGGTTTAGACCCGGTTTAGACCAAATTTAGACCCGGTTTAGACCCAGTTTAGACCCGGTTCAGACCCGGTTTAGACCAAATTTAGACCCGGTTTAGACCCGGTTTAGACCCGGTTTAGACCAAATTTAGACCCGGTTTAGACCTGGTTTAGACCCGGTTTAGACCAAGTTTAGACGTGGTTTAGACCCAGTTTAGACCTGGTTTAAACCCGGTTTAGACCCGGTTTAGACCAAATTTAGACCCGGTTTAGACCTGGTTTAGACCAAGTTTAGACCCAGTTTAGACCTGGTTTAGACCAAGTTTAGACCCAGTTTAAACCCGGTTTAGACCCAGTTTAAACCCGGTTTAGACCTGGTTTAAACCCGGTTTAGACCCGGTTCAGACCCGGTTTAGACCAAGTTTAGACCCGGTTTAGACCCGGTTTAGACCCGGTTTAGACCCGGTTTAGACCCGGTTCAGACCCTCTCACGGCGCTGTGTCCCTCAGGAGAACCTCTGGAGCTGCTGAAGCGCCTGGAGGGCACCGAGGTCCCTGAGAGCTACAGCGCTGAGTTCGAGTGTGTGGTTTCGCGCGAAGACGCCGAGGGCACGTGGTTCTTCGGCGAAAACCCTCTGACGCCCGGCGCCAAGTACGTGATGATGTCCAGGAGGGGGCGCCACTCTCTCTCTGTCAAAGACGTCAAGAAGGAAGACCAAGGAAAGTACACCTTCAAAGTGGGCGAGTTCACCACCAGCGCCTCGCTCAAGATGAAACGTGAGTCCTGATTAGATGGGTTTAGGCCGGGTTTAGACGGGTTTAGGTGGGTTTAGACGGGTTTAGACGGGTTTAGGCCGGGTTTAGGCCGGGTATTGGCTGGGTTTAGGCCAGGTTTAGGCCGGGTATTGGCTGGGTTGAGGCCGGGCTTAGGCCGGGTTTAGGCCGGGCTTAGGCCGGGTTTAGGCCGGGTTTAGACGGGTTTAGGCCGGGCTTAGGCCGGGTTGAGGCCGGGTTTAGGCCGGGTTTAGGCCGGGTTTAGACGGGTTTAGGCCGGGTTTAGGCCGGGTTTAGGCCAGGATTAGGCCAGGATTAGGCTGGGTTTTGGCCGCGTTTAGACGAGTTTAGGCCGGGTTTAGGCCAGGTTTAGGCCAGGTTATGGCCGGGCTTAGGCCGGGTTATGGCCGGGCTTAGGCCGGGTTTAGGCCGGGTTTAGGCCAGGATTAGGCCAGGTTTTGGCCGCGTTTAGATGAGTTTAGGCCAGGATTAGGCCGGGTTTAGACGGGTTTAGGCCGGGTTTAGACGGGTTTAGGCCGGGTTTAGGCCAGGTTATGGCCGGGCTTAGGCCGGGCTTAGGCCGGGTTTAGACGGGGTTTAGACGGGTTTAGGCCGGGTTTAGGCCGGGTTTAGGCCAGGATTAGGCCAGGTTTAGGCCGCGTTTAGACGAGTTTAGGCCAGGATTAGGCCGGGTTTAGGCCGGGTTTAGACGGGTTTAGGCCGGGTTTAGGCCAGGTTATGGCCGGGCTTAGGCTGGGTTATGGCCGGGCTTAGGCCGGGTTTAGGCGGTGTTTAGGCCGGGTTTAGACTGGGTTTAGGCCGGGTTTAGGCCGGGTTTCGGCTGGGTTTAGGCCGGGTTTTGGTCGGGTTTAGGCCGGGTTTAGGCTGGGTTTAGGCCGGGTTTAGACGGGTTTAGGCCGGGTTTTGGTCGGGTTTAGGCCGGGTTTAGGCCGGGTTTTGGTCGGGTTTAGGCCGGGTTTAGGCCGGGTTTAGGCCGGGTTTCGGTTGGGTTTAGGCCGGGTTTAGACTGGGTTTCGGCCGGGTTTAGGCCGGGTTTTGGTCGGGTTTAGGCCGGGTTTAGGCTGGGTTTAGGCCGGGTTTAGGCCGGGTTTAGGCCGGGTTTAGGCCGGGTTTCGGTTGGGTTTAGGCCGGGTTTAGACTGGGTTTCGGCCGGGTTTAGGCCGGGTTTTGGTCGGGTTTAGGCCGGGTTTAGGCTGGGTTTAGGCCGGGTTTAGGCCGGGTTTAGGCCGGGTTTAGGCCGGGTTTAGGCCGGGTTTAGGCCGGGTTTTGGTCGGGTTTCGGCCGGGTTTAGGCCGGGTTTTGGTCGGGTTTAGGCCGGGTTTAGGCTGGGTTTAGGCCGGGTTTAGGCCGGGTTTTGGTCGGGTTTAGGCCGGGTTTAGGCTGGGTTTAGGCCGGGTTTTGGTCGGGTTTTGGTCGGGCTTAGGCCGGGTTTAGGCCGGGTTTAGACGGGTTGAGGCCGGGTTTAGGCCGGGCTTAGGCCGGGTTTAGGCCGGGTTTAGGCCGGGTTTAGATGGGTTGAGGCCGGGTTTAGGCCGGGTTTAGGCCGGGTTTAGGCCGGGTTTTGGTCGGGTTTAGGCCGGGTTTAGGCCGGGTTTAGGCCGGGTTTTGGTTGGGTTTAGGTCGGGTTTAGGCTGGGTTTTGGTCGGGTTTAGGCCGGGTTTAGGCCGGGTTTAGGCCGGGTTTAGGCCGGGTTTTGGTCGGGTTTAGGCCGGGTTTAGGCCGGGTTTAGGCCGGGTTTAGGCCGGGTTTTGGTCGGGTTTAGGCCGGGTTTAGGCCGGGTTTAGGCCGGGTTTAGGCCAGGTTTAGGCCGGGCTTAGGCCGGGTTTAGGCCGGGTTTAGACGGGTTGAGGCCGGGTTTAGGCCGGGCTTAGGCCGGGTTTAGGCCGGGTTTAGGCCGGGTTTAGATGGGTTGAGGCCGGGTTTAGGCCGGGTTTAGGCCGGGTTTTGGTCGGGTTTAGGCCGGGTTTAGGCCGGGTTTAGGCCGGGTTTAGGCCGGGTTTTGGTTGGGTTTAGGTCGGGTTTAGGCTGGGTTTTGGTCGGGTTTAGGCCGGGTTTAGGCCGGGTTTAGGCCGGGTTTAGGCCGGGTTTTGGTCGGGTTTAGGCCGGGTTTAGGCCGGGTTTAGGGCTAACCCTTGTCTCTCTGTGCCAGTGCGCCCGGTCACCCTGATGGCGCCACTCGCTGACCTCACGCTGTGTGAGGGCGACATCGCTCAGATGGAAGTTCGCTTTTCTCAGGAGAACGTGGAGGGGGTGTGGCTAAAAAATGGCCAGCCAATCACAGCGTCCGACCGAGTGCACATGGTCGTCGACAAAACAACCCACAAACTTTTAATCGAAGACACGACAAAGAGCGACCACGGCACGTACGGCTTCAACGTGCCGACGCACGACATCACGAGCAGCGCCAAGCTCAACGTGCAGAGTAAGAAACACTGCAAGTGCTACGAGTACTACGAATACTACGAGTACTACGAATACTACGAGTACTACGAATACTACGAGTGCTACAAATACTATGAATAATATGAGTACTACAAATACTTCTACTATGAATACTACTACTATGAATACTATGAGTACTACTACTATGAATACTACAAATACTACGAGTACTATGAGTACTACTACTATGAATACTACGAATAGTACAAATACTACGAGTACTACGAGTACTACGAATACTACGAATACTACTACTATGAATACTACAAATACTACGAGTACTATGAGTACTACTACTACTATGAATACTACGAATAGTACAAATACTACGAGTCTAGTACTACGGTCTACTGGTCTAGTCTACTACTATGAATACTACAAATACTACGAGTACTATGAGTACTACTACTGCTACTGCCCTGGTTTATTACTGGTCTAGTCCTGGTCTAGTCCTGGTGTAGTCCTGGTCTAGTCTGGGTCTAGTCCTGGTCTAGTCTGGGTCTAGTCCTGGTCTAGTCCTGGTCCAGTCCCGGTCTAACCCCGGTCTGTCTCGCAGCCATCGGGATCCTCAGTCCTCTGAAGGACCTGTCCGTGGTGGAGGGCACGAAGTGCGTTCTGGAGGCGAAGATCTCGGCTCAGGACGTGAGCTCGGTGAAGTGGTTCCACGGCGAAGTCCAGATCTCGGGTTCAGACCGGATCCAAACTGTGGCCAAAGGAGCCAAGCAGAGACTGGTTCTGAACCGGACCCACGAGTCCGACCAGGGACGGTACCGGCTCCTGGTCGGACGAGTGGAGAGCGCCTGCAACCTGACCGTGCAACGTAAGTCCTGGTGTAGTCCTGGTTTAGTCCTGGTGTAGTCCTGGTTCAGTCCTGATTTAGTCCTGGTTCAGTCCTGGTTCAGTCCTGGTTTAGTCCTGGTTCAGTCCTGGTTTAGTCCTAGTTTAGTCCTGGTTTAGTCCTGGTTTAGTCCTGGTTCAGTCCTGGTTTAGTCCTGGTTTAGTCCTTTTTCAGTCCTGGTTTAGTCCTGGTTCAGTCCTGGTTTAGTCCTGGTTTAGTCCTGGTTTAGTCCTGTTGTAGTCCTGGTTTAGTCCTGGTTTAGTCCTGGTGTAGTCCTGGTTCAGTCCTGGTGTAGTCCTGGTTTAGTCCTGGTTTAGTCCTGGTTTAGTCCTGGTTCAGTCCTGGTTTAGTCCTGGTTTAGTCCTTTTTCAGTCCTGGTTTAGTCCTGGTTCAGTCCTGGTTTAGTCCTGGTTTAGTCCTGGTGTAGTCCTGGTTCAGTCCTGGTTTAGTCCTGGTTTAGTCCTGGTTCAGTCCTGGTTCAGTCCTGGTTCAGTCCTGGTTCAGTCCTGGTGTAGTCCTGGTTCAGTCCTGGTTCAGTCCTGGTTCAGTCCTGGTTTAGTCCTGGTTCAGTCCTGGTTTAGTCCTGGTTTAGTCCTGGTGTAGTCCTGGTTCAGTCCTGGTTTAGTCCTGGTTTAGTCCTGGTTTAGTCCTGGTTCAGTCCTGGTTCAGTCCTGGTTCAGTCCTGGTGTAGTCCTGGTTCAGTCCTGGTTCAGTCCTGGTTCAGTCCTGGTGTAGTCCTGGTGTAGTCCTGGTTCAGTCCTGGTTCAGTCCTGGTTCAGTCCTGGTGTAGTCCTGGTTCAGTCCTGGTTCAGTCCTGGTTCAGTCCTGGTGTAGTCCTGGTTTAGTCCTGGTTCAGTCCTGGTTCAGTCCTGGTTCAGTCCTGGTGTAGTCCTGGTTCAGTCCTGGTTCAGTCCTGGTTCAGTCCTGGTTCAGTCCTGGTCTGTGTTCTCAGCGGTTCAGATCGTGGTTCCCATGGAGCGGCGGGAATGTTCGGAGTCGGAGAACGTGGTTTTCCAGGTGGAAGTGTCTCACGTCGGGATCGATCCGTTCTGGACGTTTAAGGCGGCGCCGCTCAAAGCCGGAGCCAAATACAAGATGGAGACAAAGAAGAAGCTGCACCTGCTGACGGTGCTGAACGCCATGAAGGACGAGGAGGGCGAGTACGGCTTCAGCGCCGGCGAGAAGAGCTGCACCGCCAGCCTGACCGTGA
>CM068356.1:41966427-42246427 GCA_034769755.1 Odontamblyopus lacepedii | reverse complement strand
GGTCAGGATGGTGGTGTTGGTGGGAGGTGGTCTTTAGGTCAGGATGGTGATGTTGGTGGGAGGTGGTCTTTAGGTCAGGATGGTGATGTTGGTGGTCTTTAGGTCAGGATGGTGGTGTTGGTGGGAGGTGGTCTTTAGGTCAGGATGGTGATGTTGGTGGTCTTTAGGTCAGGATGGTGGTGTTGGTGGGAGGTGGTCTTTAGGTCAGGATGGTGATGTTGATGGGAAGTGCTCTTTAGGTCAGGATGGTGATGTTGGTGGGAAGTGGTCTTTAGGTCAGGATGGTGATGTTGGTGGGAAGTGCTCTTTAGGTCAGGATGGTGATGTTGGTGGGAGGTGGTCTTTAGGTCAGGATGGTGATGTTGGTCCTCAAATCTTAGATTGACCTGGGGCTCTCTAATCACAGGTTCTAACTGCAACTCTCACCTTCTCAGCCATAAAGATCCTGAAAAAACCCAAAGACGTGACTTCGCTCCTGGGCGCTGCCGCAGTTTTCGAGCTGGGTCTGTCTGAGGATGACATCCCCGTCAAATGGATGTTCAAAAACACGGAGCTGGAATCCGGAGACACGTACCGGATCACGTCCGACAAAAAGAACCACAAACTCATCGTCCAAGACGTGGACCGCAGCAAAGAGGGTGAATACACGGCCATAGTCGGACATCTGCGCGCCAGCGCCACCCTCACTGTGGAGTGTAAGTACTACGACTACTACTACTACTATTACTACGACTACTACTACTGCTACTACTACTCCTATTACTACTACTACTACTACTACAATTACTACTACTACTACGACTACTACTACTACTGCTACTACTACTACTGCTACTACTACTCCTATTACTACTACTACTACTACTACAATTACTACTACTACGACTACTACTACTACTATTACTACGACTACTACTACTACTACTACTACTACTACTACTCCTATTACTACTACTACTACTACTACCACTACAGCTACCACCAGCACTACTACTACTGCTACCACTACTACTACTACTTAATACTACCATCAATACTACTACCACTACCACCACTACTACTACCACTACTACTACTGCCATCACTTACTACTACTACTACCACTACTATCATCACTACTACTACTACTACTACTACTACTACTACTACTACCACTACTACCACTACCACCACTACTACTACTACCATTACTACTACTACTACTACTACTGCTACTACTAGTACTACTACCTACTACTACTACTACTGCTACTACGATCACTACTACTACTACCATGACTATTACCGCAACTACTACTACTAATACCGCTACTACCACTACCACTACATGCTACTACCACTACTACCACTGCTACCATCATTACTCACTCATACTAATCATACTACCACTGCTACCACTACTACTACTACCATCATCATACCACTGCTACCACACTACTACCACTACTCACCACCACCATACTGACTACCACTGCCACCGCTACCACTACCACCACTACCACTACCACTACTACTACCGCAACCTACTACCACTACTACCACTACACCACTACTACCACCACTACTACCACCTACTACTACTACTACCACCATGCATCACTACCACTACTACTACTACCATTACCAACTACTACTACTACTACTACCACTACTACTACTGCTACCACTTACACTACCACTACTACCACTACTACTACCACTTTACTACTACTACCATCACTGACTACTACCACTACTACTACTACTACCACTACTGCTACTACCACTACTACTACTACTACTACTACTACTACTACTACTACTACTACCACTACTACTACTACTACCACTACTACTACTACTACCTACTACTGCTACTACTACTACTACTACTACTACTACTACTACTACTACTACTACCACTACTACTACTGCTACTACTACCACTACTACTACTACTACTGCTACTACTACCACTACTACTACTATTACTACTACTACTACTGCTACTACTACTACTGCTACTACTACTACTGCTACTACCACTACAACTACTACTACCAGTACCACTACTCCCACTACTACCACTACTACTACTACTACCACTACTACTACTACAACTACTACTACTACCTACTACATTACCACTGCATACTACCACACTACCACTACTACCACTACTACTACTACTACCACTACTACCACTACTACTACCACTACTACTACTACCACTACTGCCACTACCACTACTGCTACTACCATCACTACTACTACCACTTCTAATACTACTACTACTACTACCACTACTACTACTACTACTACTGCTACTGCAACTACTACAACTACTACTACTACTACTGCTACTACGACTACTACTACTACTACTATGACTATTACTGCAACTACTACTACTATTACTACTACTACTACGACTACTACTACTGCTACTACTACTACTACTACTATGACTATTACTGCATCTACTACTACTACTACTACTACTTCTACTACTACTACTACCACTACTACTACTACTACTACTACTACTACTACTACTACTACCACTACTACTACCACTACTACCACCACTACTACTACTACTACCACTACTACTACCACTACTACTACTACTATCACTACTACTACCACTACTACTACCACTACTACCACCACTACTACTACTACTACCACTACTACTACCACTACTACTACTATTACTACTACTACTACGACTACTACTACTGCTACTACTACTACTACTACTATGACTATTACTGCATCTACTACCACTACTACTACTACTATTACTACTACTACTATGTCTACTACTACTACTACTACTACTACTACTACTGCTACTACAACTACTACTACTACTACAACTACTACTACTACTACTACTACTGCTACTGCTACTACTGCTACTACGACTACTGCTACTACTACAACTACTACTACTACTACTACTACTACTACTACTACTACTACTGCTACTACCACTACTACTACAACTACTACTACTATTACTACTACTACTACTACTACTACTACTACTACTACTGCTACTACTACTACTGCTACTACCACTACTACTACTACCACTACTACTACTACTACTACTACTACTACTACTACTACGACTACTACTACTCCTACTACTACTACTTCTACTACTACCACTACTACTACTACTACTACAGCTAGTCCTGGTTTAGTCCTGGTTTAGTCCTGGTTTAGTCCTGGTTTAGTCCTGTGTAAGTCCTGGTTTAGTCCTGGTTTAGTCCTGGTTTAGTCCTGTTTTAGTCCTGTGTAAGTCCTGGTTTAGTCCTGGTTTAGTCCTGGTTTAGTCCTGTTTTAGTCCTGTGTAAGTCCTGGTTTAGTCCTGGTTTAGTCCTGTTTTAGTCCTGTGTAAGTCCTGGTTTAGTTCTGGTTTAGTCCTGTTTTAGTCCTGTGTAAGTCCTGGTTTAGTCCTTGTTTAGTCCTGTGTAAATCCTGGTTTAGTCCTGGTTTAGTCCTGGTTTAGTCCTGTTTTAGTCCTGTGTAAGTCCTGGTTTAGTCCTGGTTTAGTCCTGGTTTAGTCCTGTGTAAGTCCTGGTTTAGTCCTGGTTTAGTCCTGTTTTAGTCCTGTGTAAGTCTTGGTTCAGTCCTGGTTTAGTCCTGTGTAAGTCCTGGTTTAGTCCTGGTTTAGTCCTGGTTTAGTCCTGGTTTAGTCCTGGTTTAGGCCTTACCTCTCTTCTCTCCTTAGCCCTGCGTGTGACCCGGCCTCCTCGCCCGGTGGAGATCTTTGAGACGCAGCCGGCGGCTCTGGAGGTGGAAGTATCTCATCTGAACGTATCATCGCTATGGAAACGAAACGGTGCCGATCTGGAGGCCAGCGAGAAGTTCAGGATGAGCAGCTCTGGAAAGTCCCACACTCTGAGGATCATGAACGCCTCACGAGAAGACCAGGGAGACTACAGCTTCATCTGCGGCAGTGACAGCGTGAGCGCCAGGGTCACTGTCAAACGTAAGCAGACCTGGTTCAGTCCTGGTTTAGACCTGGTTTAGGCCTGGTTCAGTCCCGGTTTAGTCCTAACCCTCTCCTCTCCCTCAGCGGTGGAGATCACTCAGCCCCTGTCGGACATTAATGCTCAGGCGAAAGACACCGTGACGTTTGAGGCAATGGTGAACGTGGAGAACATCTCATACAGATGGTTGAAGAACGGTGTGGAGATCCGCTCCACCGACCGGTGCCAAGCACGCTGCAAACAGCTCAGCCACACCCTGAGTCTGAGGAACGTGCACTTTGGAGACAACGCAGAATACAGCTTCTGTGCTGGGGCTGCCAAGAGCAGCGCCAAGCTGTTTGTGGAGGGTAAGAGTATTTTCATCTCCTGTGGAGTTCGGTTAATCTCAGCGTTTAGTTTTCATTGTAAACATGATTGAACCCGTGTTTTCAGCTCGTGTGGTGGAGTTCACGAAGCAGCTGAAGGACCTGAAGATCACAGAGAAGAAACGCGCCACGTTTGAGTGTGAAGTGAATGAACCCAACATCCAGGTCATGTGGATGAAGGACGGACAGGAGCTGGAGATGTCCGACAGGTGAGTGAGCACCACAGGCAGGTGAGGCAGGTGATGGTGGCAGATTGGAGTAACTCTGGTTCAGTCCAGGTTCAGTCCAGGTTCAGTCCAGGTTCAGTCCAGGCTCTGATCTTTGCTCTCCTGCAGGTATAAGATGAGCTCGGATAAGTTCGTGCACAGACTGGTCCTTCCGTCCGTGCGTTTGTCTGACGCTGGCGAGTACACGGCAGTGGCAGGCGCCAGTATGAGTGCGGCTCGCCTCACTGTCGAGGGACGCGATGTCAAGATCAACGAGCCCGCCACGCGTGATGTCATTGTGAGTACAGACCTGCTTTAGACCTGGTTTAGTCCTGTATTAGTCCTGCTTTAGTCCTGCTTTAGTGCTGGTTTAGTCCAGCTTTAGTCCTGGTTCAGACCCGGTTTAGTCCAGTCCCTGTATAGACCGTCTCTTGTCCTCAGGTGGTGGAGAAGCAGAGGGCGACGTTTGAGCTGGAGGTGAATGAGGAGGAGGTGGAGGGACGCTGGGCGAGAAACGGCGTCCAGATAAACTTTGGGTCTGAGGAACGTCTGAGCTACGTCACCATCCGAAAGCTCCACCGCCTCACCATCTCCGAGACCTACCGCAGTGACGCCGGAACCTACACCTTCTACGCCGGAAAGAACAGCCGCGAGCTGCACCTCACCGTTAGGCGTGAGTCCTGCGTTAGACCTCGTTTAGTCCTGCTGTAGTCCTGGTCTTAACTCATCTGTCTTCTGTCCCAGTCCCTGAGCCTCCAGAGATCATGAGACACATGTCTCCAATGGACGTGACCGCGGGGAAGCCCATTCGCTTCTCGGTGCAGGTGAGCGGCCTGCCGGCGCCGCAGGTCACATGGTACAAAGAAGGCTCCTCACTGGATGCCTCAAGCAAAATCAAGTTCATGCACGACGCGAACGAGCACACGCTGCTCCTCCTGGAGGTGGCGCCAGAGGACTCCGGGATGTACAGCGCCGAAGCTCGCAACGACTACGGCGAAGCTACGAGCTCCGCCGCGCTCAACGTCACAGGTGAGACATGACCCGCCCACATACAGGTGAGACATGACCCGCCCACATACAGGTGAGACATGACCCGCTCACATACAGGTGAGACATGACCCGCCCACATACAGGTGAGACATGACCCGCCCACATACAGGTGAGACATGACCCGCCCACATACAGGTGAGACATGACCCGCCCACATACAGGTGAGACATGACCCGCTCACATACAGGTGAGACATGACCCGCCCACATGCAGGTGAGACATGACCCACCCACATACAGGTGAGACATGACCCGCCCACATACAGGTGAGACATGACCCGCCCACATACAGGTGAGACATGACCCGCTCACATACAGGTGAGACATGACCCGCCCACATACAGGTGAGACATGACCCGCCCACATACAGGTGAGACATGACCCGCTCACATACAGGTGAGACATGACCCGCTCACATACAGGTGAGACATGACCCGCCCACATACAGGTGAGACATGACCCGCCCACATACAGGTGAGACATGACCCGCCCACATACAGGTGAGACATGACCCGCCCACATACAGGTGAGACATGACCCGCCCACATACAGGTGAGACATGACCCGCCCACATACAGGTGAGACATGACCCGCTCACATACAGGTGAGACATGACCCGCCCACATACAGGTGAGACATGACCCGCCCACATACAGGTGAGACATGACCCGCTCACATACAGGTGAGACATGACCCGCCCACATACAGGTGAGACATGACCCGCCCACATACAGGTGAGACATGACCCGCCCACATACAGGTGAGACATGACCCACCCACATACAGGTGAGACATGACCCGCTCACATACAGGTGAGACATGACCCGCCCACATACAGGTGAGACATGACCCGCTCACAGACAGGTGAGACATGACCCGCCCACATACAGGTGAGACATGACCCACCTCGTACAGGTGAGACATGACCCGCTCACATACAGGTGAGACATGACCCGCCCACATACAGGTGAGACATGACCCGCTCACATACAGGTGAGACATGACCCGCCCACATACAGGTGAGACATGACCCACCTCGTACAGGTGAGACATGACCCGCTCACATGCAGGTGAGACATGACCCACCCACATACAGGGGAGACATGACCCGCTCACATACAGGTGAGACATGACCCGCCCACATACAGGTGAGACATGACCCACCTCGTACAGGTGAGACATGACCCACCTCGTACAGGTGAGACATGACCCGCCCACATACAGGTGAGACATGACCCACCTCGTACAGGTGAGACATGACCCACCTCGTACAGGTGAGGCATGTATGACCTGTACACAGTATTTAAATACATACAAATACATGTAAATACAGTAATAATATTTAATGTTTAAACATTTTACTTTTACACCCACAGTCCCGGTCCACGCAGAGGTCGCCCGTGTGACTCCGCCCTCTTTGTTGGTTCCTCTCAGAGACGTGCTCGTGGCTGAAGGACGCACAGCCAACTTCCAGTGCGCCGTCTTTGGAGATGGTTAGTACCACCACAGACCCGGTTCAGACCTGGTTCAGTCCCGGTTCAGTCCCGGTTCAGTCCCGGTTCAGTCCCAGTTCAGACCCGGTTCAGTCCCGGTTCAGACCCGGTTCAAACCCGGGTCAGACCCAGTTCAGTCCCAGTTCAGTCCCAGTTCAGACCCAGTTCAGTCCCAGTTCAGACCCGGTTCAGTCCCAGTTGAGACCCGGTTCAGACCCGGTTCAGTCCCAGTTGAGACTCGGTTCAGACCCGGTTCAGTCCTGGTCTTTCTCTTGCAGATCTGTCGGTATCATGGTTCTTAAACTCTGGTGAGCTCCAGGACTCGGCGGAGGTGCACATGTCTCGCTCAGGTGAGACGTTCTACCTGAGCGTGTCCAAAGTGCAGCTGCATCACGAAGGCGAAGTTTCCTGCGTCGTCTCCAACGCCGCTGGAGTCGTGAACACGGCCGCCACACTCCACATCGACGGTGAGAAATGCCTCAAGACCGGGTCTAGTGCTGGTCTGGGCCAACGGGTCCTGCTGTAGTCCTAGTTTAGACCTGGTTTAGTCCTGGGTTAGATTTGGGTTAGTCCTGGTTTAGTCCTGGTTTAGTCCCGGTTTAGTTCCTTGTTTGTTTCCAGGCTGTTTTTGTTTGTTGTTCCAGGCTGTTTTTGACCAATCACAGCTCTCCTCTGTCCTCACGAGGACAGTTCAAAAGGAAACTAGTCTCTGAATCGAGACCAAAGACCTGGGCTCAGACCTAAGACCAGGGTCTAGTCCTGGTCTAGTCCTGATCTACCCCTGGTCTAGTCCTGATCTACCCCTGGTCTAGTCCTGGTCTAGTCCTGGTCTAGTCCTGGTCTAGTCCTGGTCTAGTCCTGGTCTAGTCCAAACAGAAGACGAGACTTTGTAAAAGGACTGAAGGAGCATCTTTGAGGATCTTTTTCCATCATCGTCTGAGACTCAGAAAATCATGTTTTTGTGGAAATGTCCTGTCTTTTTTACACCTTGTTCATCCCTCTCTTCTCTTCTCCTCTCCTCCTCCTCTCCTCCTCCTCTCCTTTTCTTCTCCTCCTCCTCTTCTCCTCTTCTCCACCTCTTCTCCTTTCCTCCTTTCCTTCTCTCATCTCTTCCCTGCTCTGTTGTTTGCTGTCAAATTGATTATATGTGATAAGTTCCTCCTCTCCTCCTCTGTTTTCCTCTCCTCCTGTCTCCTCCTCCTCTCCTCCTCCTCTCCTCCTCATCTCCTCCTCTGTCTTCCTCTCCTCCTCCTCTCCTCTCTCCTCCTCCTCTCCTCCTCTGTCTTCCTCTCCTCCTGTCTGCTCCTCTCCTCCTCTGTCTTCCTCTCCTCCTGTCTCCTCCTCCTCTCCTCCTCATCTCCTCCTCATCTCCTCCTCTCCTCTTCCTCCTCCTCTCTTTCTCTCCTCCTCTCCTCTCCTCCTCTCCTCTCCTCCTCCTCCTCCTCTCCTCCTCATCGCCTCCTCTCCTCTCCTCCTCCTCTCCTCCTCCTCTCCTCCTCATCTCCTCCTCATCTCCTCCTCTCCTCTTCCTCCTCCTCTCTTTCTCTCCTCCTCTCCTCTCCTCCTCTCCTCCTGTCTCCTCCTCCTCTCCTCCTCCTCCTCCTCTCCTCCTCCTCTCCTCCTCCTCTTTCTGTCGTTGTAACTCTGTCTGTGTGTCTCTCTTGTCGTCAGTCCTGCCGTTGTCCTCTGGGGTCTCACACTTTGAGCTCAGTCAAACCTCTGGATCATTTGAGGTGTCTCAGTCTGAGAGCTGCACTTCGGTTTCTGTGGAGCACATGGAGCAGAACGTCTTCTCCTCCTCCGTCCTGCACAGCTCTTGTCTGGAGACCTTTAGCTCTGAGCAGATCTTTGGAGCTCCTCGTCTGGTGGAGGACATGGAGGACGTGTGTGTGTGCGCGGGGGAGGAGGCGCGCTTTCACTGCTCCTTCGTGGGCTTCAGCGCCGTGGAGTGGGCCCATAACGGCGCCGGACTGGCCCCGGACTCAGACCGGGTCCGGACCTTCAGCTCCGGTCCCGGCGTCGCTTTGGTGATCGCGGCGGTGAGGCCGGACGATCAGGGCGTGTACCGGTGCACGGCCGCCAACGCCCACGGCAGCAGCTCCGCGTCGGCTCGTCTCACGCTCCAAGGTCAAAGCTGATGTGTGTTCTGTGTGACCTCCTCATCACCTCCACCATCTGCTCCTCCACCGTCTGTTCCTCCACCGTCTGCTCCATCAAACCAACCACCATCTGTCCTCCTCCGTCCCTCCGTCTCCTCCACCGTCTCTTCCTCCGTCCCTCCATCTCATACTCCGTCCTTCCGTCTCCTCCACCTCCTCCTCCATCTCCTCCTCCGTCTCCTCCATCTCCTCCATCCCTCGCTTCAGGGCCCATGTCCATGTCTGCGTCCTTGTCTCCACTAACCTGTTTCACCCTCTTCCCTCCGTCGCTTTCTCATTTCTGATGTCATTCACATTCAGGGGGTGTGATGCTAACTGTCGGCACTGCAGTGTCTGAGGCTGTGTTAGACTTTTTATTCAACCCAATCTGACTATAAAGACCTGACTGATCTGAGAGGATCTGTGCTGTTAAACAAGTCCCTCAAACCAACATTACAGTCACAGGCTAGCATTAGCATTAGCATTAGCATTAGCATTAGCATTAGCATTAGCCTTCAGTGACTCTCACCGTTTAGTTGAAAATCAAACTCTAAGCAAGACCATGAACGCTCGGACTGATCAGTTTTTTGTTTTTCAGTTTTCAGATGATTTTAAGTCAGTGTTTGCTCATGTGTCACCGTGGTAACTGCGGGACATTTTACCATAGACATACAAGGACATCCCCAGTGTGATGTTACTGCAAAGAATCGATTCATCTCCTCTTTCCCTGACGCCTCTCCTCTCGTGGTGGAGACAGTTTTATGGAGCACATTCTGCTTTACCATGAACTTAAGTTATTCTGAATAATATATCCCAGTATCGGTATCGGTATCGTCTGCCTCTTATATCATTATAAACAAATCCTGACAGAGATGTGTGTTTCCTCTGTGGCGTCTTCACTGATCCTTAAGAGGAGCAGGAGGTGACACTGTCGCTTCAGTAAATCTGCACATTTAGGCTGAAAAATGATTACATTAAAATCTCTCTCTTAGGAAAGAAAGTATAAATAGTGCAAAATATTTTAATACATTTAAAAACAAAAAATCTCCCTCTCACCACTAGGGAGTGCTGCAGCACCCCCACTTTCTGTGACCCCCACTTCCTGTGACCCAAACTTCCTGTGACCCAAACTTCCTGTGACCCCCACTTCCTGTGACCCCCACTTCCTGTGACCCAAACTTCCTGTGACCCCCACTTCCTGTGACCACCACTTCCTGTGACCCAAACTTCCTGTGACCCAAACTTCCTGTGACCCCCACTTCCTGTGACCCCCACTTCCTGTGACCCAAACTTCCTGTGACCCCCACTTCCTGTGACCCAAACTTACTGTGACCCCCACTTCCTGTGACCACCACTTCCTGTGACCCCCACTTCCTGTGACCCAAACTTCCTGTGACCCCCACTTCCTGTGACCACCACTTCCTGTGACCACCACTTCCTGTGACCCCCTCTTCCTGTGACCCCCACTTCCTGTGACCCCCACTTCCTGTGACCCAAACTTCCTGTGACCTCCACTTCCTGTGACCCCCACTTCCTGTGACCCAAACTTCCTGTGACCACCACTTCCTGTGACCCCCACTTCCTGTGACCCAAACTTCCTGTGACCCTCACGTCCTGTGACCCAAACTTCCTGTGACCCCCACTTCCTGTGACCCCCTCTTCCTGTGACCCCCACTTCCTGTGACCCAAACTTCCTGTGAGGTCCAAAGCAGCTGAAGCCGAAGCTCAGACGTGTTTTTGCTCCACGTGCTTCAGTTTACAGGCCTCAAACACACGCTGCCTTTAGAAACAGAGGGAACATCAGCTCAGCTCAGGAATCTGAAACACTTTATGTTTCTTTGTAAAGAAACAGCTCATTTTAATGAACATTTAAAATGTAAATATGTAGAGATTGAAACCAGTAAAGCGTCTCAGCAGGTTCAGGTCACTTTAGAACAGCAGAACATTCTAAGATTATATAAGATGAGAACATGAGAACAGCAGAACATTATAAAATATTCTAACATGAGGCTTTCTGAAGCTGGTTTAGACCCGTCCTCCTCCTTTTGAACAGGGGCCAAATCCACCACAGAATATTTCATTATTTAGACACAGCTGAAACTGGAGATAAGAAAACCCCCGCACACCGTCTCACTCTGGTTTTTCTTTTATTGATACTAAGTGCCTCTTCCTGCCACCTGTCGCACCCCCTCACTGCTGCCCCCTGCTGTTACCCCTCTGTACGACCGTCCTGTCTGTGCCCGTGTGCCCCCTGCTGTTACCCCTCTGTATGACCATCCTGTCTGTGCCCGTGTGCCCCCTGCTGTTACCCCTCTGTATGACCGTCCTGTCTGTGCCCGTGTGCCCCCTGCTGTTACCCCTCTGTATGACCGTCCTGTCTGTGCCCGTGTGCCCCCTGCTGTTACCCCTCTGTATGACCGTCCTGTCTGTGCCCGTGTGCCCCCTGCTGTTACCCCTCTGTACGACCGTCCTGTCTGTGCCCATGTGCCCGTGTGCCCCCTGCTGTTAACCCTCTGTACTACCGTCCTGTCTGTGCCCATGTGCCCGTGTGCCCCCTGCTGTTAACACTCTGTACGACCATCCTGTCTGTGCCCGTGTGCCCCCTGCTGTTACCCCTCTGTACGACCGTCCTGTCTGTGCCCGTGTGCCCCCTGCTGTTAACCCTCTGTACTACCGTCCTGTCTGTGCCCATGTGCCCGTGTGCCCCCTGCTGTTAACCCTCTGTACTACCGTCCTGTCTGTGCCCATGTGCCCGTGTGCCCCCTGCTGTTACCCCTCTGTACGACCGTCCTGTCTGTGCCCATGTGCCCGTGTGCCCCCTGCTGTTAACCCTCTGTACTACCGTCCTGTCTGTGCCCGTGTGCCCCCTGCTGTTACCCCTCTGTACAACCGTCCTGTCTGTGCCCATGTGCCCGTGTGCCCCCTGCTGTTACCCCTCTGTACGACTGTCCTGTCTGTGCCCATGTGCCCGTGTGCCCCCTGCTGTTAACCCTCTGTACTACCGTCCTGTCTGTGCCCATGTGCCCGTGTGCCCCCTGCTGTTAACCCTCTGTACTACCGTCCTGTCTGGCCCTGACTGACTTCTAACTTTGTCCCACCCAGATTTACGACCAACCCTCTCTTCAGAAACCCCCATTTCTGCCGATTCTGTCCCCCAAACTGCCCCCAAAGTCTCCGCGCTACACGGGGCTCTGCGGGCATCTAACCCACAACCACCTGAGCCCAAACCAGACCCGGACCACGTCTCCGTCCTGGAGGAGACCCTGCAGAGGTGGCTCTTCTTCCCTGATTCGGAGCCTCCGCGTTGGGCAGACTTTGTGGTGAAAGTGCCCCCGGAGCTGCTGCGGCGCTCGGGGGCAAAGCGGGCGTCTGCCGCGTTAATGCTCTGGTTTTACAATCGGATCAACATGGACGAGTTTTACGCCAACTGTCTGGGGCCTAAAGGTCTGAACCTGCATGGCTCTTTAAGGAAATCTTTTTTTCACCTTCACCAGTAAAACGCCGACACTTAAAGGACTCTCACTCACTCTGAGCAGAAGCAGGAGCAGAGAAAAGCATGGCAAACTTCACCCAACCAGAGGAGAGGGCACCGAGGGCACTGAGGGCACCGAGGACCCAAGGGCCTGAGGGCACCAAGGACCCAAGGGCACCGAGGACCTGAGGGCACCGAGGGCACTGAGGGCACCGAGGACCCGAGGGCACCGAGGGCACCAAGGACCCGAAGGCCTGAGGGTTTAAAGGGGCACAGTCAGATCACAGAGATCACCGGGCACCAGTGTGAACAGGCAAAGACTGTAAACTCTAAACCAGGTCTAAACCAGGTCTAAACCAGGTCTAAACCAGGTCTAAACCAGGTCTAAACCAGGTCTAAACCAGGTCTAAACCAGGACTAAACCAGGTCTAAACCAGGTCTAAACCAGGTCTAAACCAGGTCTAAACCAGGTCTAAACCAGGACTAAACCAGGTCTAAACCAGGTCTAAACCAGGACTGAAGTTTTTGATGACATTATACTTTTTACTGTGTCGGCGCAGCTCTGTGATTGGCCCATGTGCGGTGATGTCATCTGAAACGCCGCAGTAACGTTAAGACTCTGGTCCCAGTCTGTCCTCAGTCCGGTCCCAGTCTGTCCTCAGTCCGGTCCCAGTCTGTCCTCAGAGCCCGGTCCCAGTCTGTCCTCAGTCCGGTCCCAGTCTGTCCTCAGTCCGGTCCCAGTCTGTCCTCAGAGCCCGGTCCCAGTCTGTCCTCAGAGCCCGGTCCCAGTCTGTCCTCAGTCCGGTCCCAGTCTGTCCTCAGTCCGGTCCCAGTCTGTCCTCAGAGCCCAGTCCCGTCTCCTCTGGTCCACTTTGGCCCGGTCCACTTTGGCCCGGTTCAGTTTATATGGAGCACGACTAACCGCGTCCTGCACCATGATAAACGCGTGGGGATTTTTACACCGATTTTAACCCAGTTTTCTGTGTTCTTTTTGCAGTGACTGAAGTGGAGGGAAAACCGTCAGTTCAGGCACAAGAGGCTAAAGGTACATCTCTCTGAACACACAAGAATGTTCCGCAATACGTCTTTTTACAGCTCCTGCAGCGCACACACTGACCCTGTGAGCTTTAATCTATGTTCTAATGCTCCTCAGTCAGAGCTGGAGTTTTCTTTCATTCACACATATTTGAGTAACTCTTTTTTATTCATCTGTCTACATCTCCACTTCTCCAAATGCTCTGTTCCACCTTGTGATGTCAGGAAGTGAACAGTTCCGAGATCAGCAATGATCTGAACGTCTGAAATGATCCAGTAATTCTCATGAAGATACATGGAGTTTAAAAGCACTTCCTGGATCACCACATGGCATCAGAAGGTGGACAGAGCTCGGCCTAAATCTGAGGGTTTGTGTGAATCAGGTGCATTTGTGACGAGGAAACAACATTAGAACATTAGAACATGACTTAAAACTCACAAGAGTCCATTTTGTGGAATATAGAACCTTTAAGACTGAATGTAAAGTCATTTCACTTCAGGTTTTCTGCAGCGTTCAGACTGAGCGGGACCAAACACACTAGTGTGTGTGGATTATGTGGATTATTGTGTGTAGTGATGCGGATGTTTGAACTGTGAGTCGCACTTTCATCATGTGACAGCAGCAAACGTCTCCTGAGTTTGTGTCCTTTAATTTATATTTTTTTACAGACAGTATGACCCCAGCAAATAGGGCTGCACAATTTATTCTTTTATAGATGCCCCCCCCTGTGTCAGATGCCCTCCCTGTGTAGTGAGTGGGGGGGAAATGGGGCCGGGGGCGACATTCAGACAGTGTCCCAATACGATACGGTCACGGTCTGAACCTCACAGTACGATATTTATTGAGTTATCGTGGGAAAGCTCAATACGATATTCCGATATTCTGCAGAATAACAGACTGACTCTAAAATGCTTCAGTCATTTATTGTCATTAGGGACGGAACAAGATCCAAATCTCTCTGGACCAGATTTTCACCATAAACATCTGACTGTACCAGATTTATTACAATATAAAACTGTGAATCTGCCACTTTTTCCTCTAAAATGCTTCACAGACTTGTGAAAGTGCTTAGAACAGTTATTTCTTCATGTCGTCTGCGCTGAAACGGAGCAAAGGATCATGGTCTATGTAGTTCCCCCTGTTTTTTTTTTTTAGCTATTTCTGCATCAGAACTGTTCATTTAAGCAAAGACACTTGGGATTCAGATATTGTGATGGATCGATGTGATTATCGTGACCTTTGACTATACGATGTCCCCATATTTCAGTTACTGTTACATCCTGACAAAACATACATACAAATATCAATTATTATTCAGTGTTTCCATCTTAAATTGTGCAGCCCTGTCAGAAGCAGAAACGTGTTTCCTGTGTGTTTGTGTGTCTGTTTGTGTGTCTGTTTGTGTCTCTGTCTCTGTGTGTGTCTGTTTGTGTGTCTGTCTCTGTGTGTGTCTGTGTGTGTCTGTTTGTGTCTCTGTGTGTGTCTGTTTGTGTCTCTGTCTCTGTGTGTGTCTGTTTGTGTGTCTGTTTGTGTGTCTGTTTGTGTCTGTTTGTGTCTCTGTCTCTGTGTGTGTCTGTGTCTCTGTGTGTCTGTTTGTGTGTCTGTTTGTGTGTCTGTGTGTGTCTGTTTGTGTCTCTGTCTCTGTGTGTGTCTGTTTGTGTCTCTGTGTGTGTCTGTTTGTGTCTCTGTGTGTCTGTTTGTGTGTCTGTGTGTGTCTGTTTGTGTCTCTGTGTGTCTGTTTGTGTCTCTGTGTGTCTGTTTGTGTGTCTGTGTGTGTCTGTTTGTGTCTCTGTGTGTCTGTTTGTGTCTGTTTGTGTCTGTTTGTGTGTCTGTTTGTGTGTCTGTTTGTGTCTCTGTGTGTCTGTTTGTGTCTCTGTGTGTCTGTTTGTGTGTCTGTGTGTGTCTGTTTGTGTCTCTGTGTGTCTGTTTGTGTCTCTGTGTGTCTGTTTGTGTGTCTGTTTGTGTCTGTTTGTGTGTCTGTTTGTGTCTGTTTGTGTCTGTTTGTGTGTCTGTGTGTCTGTCTGTGTCTGTGTGTCTGTTTGTGTCTCTGTGTGTCTGTCTGTGTCTGTGTGTCTGTTTGTGTGTCTGTTTGTGTCTGTTTGTGTGTCTGTCTGTGTGTCTGTTTGTGTCTCTGTGTGTCTGTTTGTGTGTCTGTTTGTGTCTCTGTGTGTCTGTTTGTGTGTCTGTTTATGTGTCTGTGTGTGTCTGTTTGTGTGTCTGTTTGTGTGTCTGTGTCTCTGTGTGTCTGTTTGTGTCTCTGTGTGTCTGTCTGTGTGTCTGTTTGTGTCTCTGTGTGTCTGTTTGTGTCTCTGTGTGTCTGTCTGTGTGTCTGTTTGTGTCTCTGTGTGTCTGTTTGTGTCTGTTTGTGTCTGTTTGTGTGTCTGTTTGTGTGTCTGTTTGTGTGTCTGTTTGTGTCTGTTTGTGTCTCTGTGTGTCTGTCTGTGTGTCTGTTTGTGTGTCTGTGTGTCTGTTTGTGTGTCTGTGTGTCTGTGTGTCTGTTTGTGTGTCTGTTTGTGTCTCTGTGTGTCTGTTTGTGTGTCTGTTTGTGTCTCTGTGTGTCTGTTTGTGTGTCTGTTTGTGTCTCTGTGTGTCTGTTTGTGTCTGTTTGTGTGTCTGTTTGTGTGTCTGTTTGTGTCTGTTTGTGTCTCTGTGTGTCTGTCTGTGTGTCTGTTTGTGTGTCTGTGTGTCTGTGTGTCTGTTTGTGTGTCTGTTTGTGTCTCTGTGTGTCTGTTTGTGTCTCTGTGTGTCTGTTTGTGTCTCTGTCTGTGTCTCTGTATGTCTGTTTGTGTGTCTGTTTGTGTGTCTCTGTTTGCGTCTCTGTGTGTCTCTGTTTGTGTCTGTTTGTGTCTCTGTTTGTCTCTGTTTGTGTCTGTTTGTGTCTCTGTGTGTCTGTTTGTGTGTCTGTTTGTGTCTCTGTGTGTCTGTTTGTGTGTCTGTTTGTGTCTGTCTGTGTCTCTGTTTGTGTGTCTCTGTTTGCGTCTCTGTGTTTGTGTCTAACCCTGGTCTCGTCTCATCAGTGATCGACCCCAAAGACAAAATTGACCCTCGGCCCAAACGCGTCCCCTCGTCTCTGGAGCGAAAGAGAGAGAGACCGTCCTTCCTCACCGAACTGTCCCGTAGCGTCTCTGCGATCTTTGGCGAATCGTTCACCTTCAGTGTCCGCGCCGACGGGTTCCCCAAACCCACTGTGACCTGGTTTCACGACGGAAACAACATCAGTTCCTCATCTCTGTACGAATTCACTCACGAGAAAGAGGAGTTCTGCCTCGTGATCCGTGAGGTACGCGCAGAACACGGCGGCGAGTACGCGTGCACACTCAGCAACAGGTTTGGACAGGCCACGTGTAAGTCCTATTTAAACGTGGAGGTGAGAGAGACGGGTAAACCGCCGTTATTTACCAAAACCATTCAGAACGTGCAGATTTCTGAAGGAGCGGAGGCCTTGTTTGGCTTTGTCGTCATGGGAAAGCCGCTCCCTGAAGTCACATGGTTCAGAGGAAGCTCTCAGCTTCACCCAAGTGCACTCTGTGTGATGGTGGTGAACGCAGACGGCAGTGGGTTTTTGAGCGTTAAAACCGTAAAAGATGAAGATAGTGGCGTTTACGTGTGCAAGGCCGTTAACCCGTTTGGTGAAGCGTCGTGCTGCGGAGAGCTCCTAGTTATGGCAAAGATGAGTTCCGCGCTAAAGATTTCACTGACAGGTCAAAGCGAAACACGAATGAATCGCGAGCGTTCAGACCAAATGATCTACACCATCAGCACGGACGACCGTCAGATCATACAGAGCGAAGAGGTGCAGGCGCTAACTGCTGTGGACGTGTTAGCAGCGACGCTACACAAAGAAATGCTAACGCAACAAGCTGCGGTGCTACAGTCCCATGCGATACAGGAGCTTGTGTCATCAGCGCCGCCCAAACATCCGGAATCTTCCATCGCAACTCAGGGAAAACAGCTGCGGATGTCGACATTTGTGTCCTCAATTGAAGAACAGCAGAAGATTCTGGAGCAGCATTCGGAGAGGATCCTGAGTCCAGAGATCGCTGAGGTTCGTCTCATAAAAGAGGAGAGATCCAAATTGATGTCTGCTTCGTCTGAGGAGGTGGTTCCTCTGAGCAGCGTGAAGGCCGAGCTGCTCAAAGACATCACTCCGGAAAAAATAGACGTCTCCATGGAAACGCGCCATATCCTGAGTTCGACGCAGGTCACGTCCGCTTTACCGATTCAAGACGAGGGTCTGGGGCAGGTGTACCGTCCCCTAGAGGAAACCAGCTTCAGAGTCACAGAGGGGCAAAAAATTTTGTATTCGGCTCAAACTGCAGAACAGATGCTGCTAACGGAAAGTCACGCTGAGACGATTCGAGAAGCGGATAAACCCACAAAACCTCAGATTCAGAAAGAGGCGTTTAAAACTACAGTGGCTCCGGTGAGTCAATTCCAGACTGAGCTTGACAAAGAGGAAGTCTTTGATATGTTCAGACCAGAGCAGGAGAAAGCCACTCACATGAAGGACTTAGACCTGAAATCCGCTGCGACTGTGGAGGAGAGGCGTGAGATTCAGGCCGAACAGCAGGGGGCGGTGCAGAGTCTGGAGACGGGCATGAGTGTGCAGGTTCAGAAGGAGGAGGAGAGGGTGCTAAAGCTACAGGTTAGCTCCAAACACGACATCTACGAAGCAGAGGGGAGGTTTAGTGCTGAAAGACCTCATCTGGTGCAAGCAGAGGTGAGGAAAAGTCCAGTGACTTTACAAATAGTAACGCAAGAGGAACAGCGAACTTTAGTGTGCGAGAAATCAGACGAGATCAGCGAAAAACCGAACGCAGAATTGGCTCACGTCACGAAAGAGTCCCAGAAAAAGAAGCATGTGCAATGTGTCCATTCTCCGACTGCTTTACTGAAAGAAAACATGATAAAAGAGGCAAAAACTGAAGCATTTACTCCAAATTCTAAAGTAGAAAGGGCTCGGAAAAATGCAGCGATTTCAGAAGAACAGCGACAGCTAACAGCGGAGCGCGAGGAGGAGCTAAAAGTCTCAGTTTCAGGCGTTAGACCCGAGATTCGTACAGAAGCGAAACCGGTAAATGTACTTCCTGTGTCTGTTTCCACAATGCAATTGTCCAAAGAATCTCCATTTGTTAGCGACATGAAGCAGCAGCGGGCGTTGGTGCAGAAAGAGGAATTCTGGAACATTCTACAGCCGCTAAATGTGACAGAGACCCACGATTTAGTGGAGGGCCATACGGATGACATCACAGCAGAGGCGGTGCTTAAACCCATCGTCAAAACTGAGCCGAAAATTCCTAAACGTCCGATTTTTATCGAGGAGAAAGCGGTGGCGGCGGAGAGCTGCACAGTCTTAGATGCGGCCGAGAAGGATTACGCGTTTCAGATACAAGAGGGACAGGAAGTGCGGCGGTCTGTGGTTCTGGAGGAGAGACAGGTGCTTTTGGGAGAGAGGTCTGAGGAGATACGAAAGTCTGAGGAGCAAAATGTGAGTGCCGTCCAACAAAAGAAAGACCTTTTATTTGTGCACGAATCACTAGACTCTGCAGCGCTGCTTAAAGAGCTGCATTTCCACGTTCAAATCCCAAAAACGTCAAAGGGAAACCTAAGGCAGCAGGTCAAAGAGGCGCTACTGTCCGCCATTGCACAAGAGCAGCAGGTCGTGCTAGCCGACGTCGTGAACGCGCTGAAGCCAACCGAAATACAGGAAGTGAGCGTCACCAAACAGCCACAGCATGCCTCATTCTCTTACCTCATCACCATGCCAGGACATCCCATTGAAATCACACTCACCTTAGACAGCGAGTATCCACAAAAAGCAGAGCTCAAATCAGAACTTCAGGTGGTGTTACATGCTCTGCTCTTCCGCGATCAACAAAGTCTAACATCCGAACAACCGCATCGAATCCAAGCCAAACATAATCAGCAAAAGGCAAATACTGCTACAGAAACGACGAAAAAACAGGTGCAGTCGACCGTGGTGAAAGAGCTGACGATTGAAGAGAGAGCAGTAACGTTGCAGAGCGAAAACTTGCAAAAGGCCGGGCTCAAAACCGAAACTAAAGCGTCTTTTCAAACCGCAATAAAGCATGAGCGCGAGGAGTTCATCTCTGATGCCGTCATCATCAGTGAAATATCGGAAACGGCGTCCGACTCGCCCATTATCGAAGACCCGCTACAGGATGTGTTCACAGAGGAAAACGGAACAGCTGTGTTTAAATGTACGGTCAGAAATACCACAAAAACAACGTGGTTTCTGAGCGGCGACGAGGTGGCGCCGGGCCGAGGGCTGAGGAGCTCCAGAGACGGAGACACATTCTGCTTGGAGATCGGAAAAGTGTCCAAAGGGAAAGACGGAGCAAAGGTGGAGCTGCAGGCGATGAACCAGAGAGGAACAGTCCAGACCACGGCTCGACTGACCGTGGTCCAGAGAGGTTCTTGACCCATCCACGCCTCATGGTCTAACCTCAGTCTGTGGAACCTCAGACCCTGACCCTAAAGGACCACAAATATGTGAAACTGTAGACAACATCATCACACATATCACACATATGTGAGCTCCAGGGTCGGTCCATCTCTGAGGTTCCACAGACTTTCCTTCACATTCCACTCTGGCGTTTTTTTGTTTCACCTCATCCATTCCACAGGATCCACCAGAAACCGCTCCATGTTTTCACTTTTCCCCATGTCTGTCCATGTTCACCCCTTCAGCAGAACCACGCCCATCACCTGAGCCTAACCCTGACCTTTAACCTCCACCCTGACCTTAAACCTCGACCCTGACCTTCAACCCTAACCCTGACCTTTAACCTCGACCCTGACCTTTAACCTCGACCCTGACCTTTAACCCTAACCCTGACCTTTAACCTTGACCCTGACCTTTAACCCTAACCCAGACCTTTAACCTCGACCCTGACCTTTAAAGTCCACCCTGACCTTTAACCCTAACCCTGACCTTTAACCTCCACCCTGACCTTTAACCTCGACCCTGACCTTTAACCCTAACCCTGACCTTTAACCTCGACCCTGACCTTTAACCCTAACCCTGACCTTTAACCTTGACCCTGACCTTTAACCCTAACCCTGACCTTCAACCCTAACCCAGACCTTCAACCCTAACCCTGACCTTCAACCTCGACCCTGACCTTTAACCTCGACCCTGACCTTTAACCCTAACCCTGACCTTTAACCCTAACCCAGACCTTTATCTTAACCATCTCACTCTCATTTTCAGCTTCAGATCTAAAACACCTTTTGTCCACAGCTCATCTCCATCAGCACCTCTCAAGAACATATGTGGAATTATAGACCGGTTTAGTCCTGGTTAAGTCCTGGTTTAGTCCGGGTTTAGACCTGGTTTAGTCCAAGTTTAGACCTGGTTTAGTCCTGGTTTAGTCCTGGTTCAGTCTTGGTTTAATCCTGGTTCAGTCCTGGTTTAATCCTGGTTCAGTCCTGGTTTAATCCTGGTTCAGTCTTGGTTTAATCCTGGTTCAGTCCTGGTTTAATCCTGGTTCAGTCCTGGTTTAATCCTGGTTCAGTCTTGGTTTAATCCTGGTTCAGTCCTGGTTTAATCCTGGTTCAGTCCTGGTTTAATCCTGGTTCAGTCCTGGTTTAATCCTGGTTCAGTCCTGGTTTAATCCTGGTTCAGTCCTGGTTTAATCCTGGTTCAGTCCTGGTTTAATCCTGGTTCAGTCTTGGTTTAATCCTGGTTCAGTCCTGGTTTAATCCTGGTTCAGTCCTGGTTTAGTCCTGGTTCAGTCCTGGTTTAATCCTGGTTCAGTCCTGGTTTAATCCTGGTTCAGTCTTGGTTTAATCCTGGTTCAGTCTTGGTTTAATCCAGGTTCAGTCCTGATATAATTCCACATATCTTGAGCTGTAAACATTCCTTTCACCTCATCCCTTCTGACAACTCTCTTTCTCTGTTTTACACAAACTCACTTCCTTCTGTCTTTACCTTTCCAGTGAAGCCCGTCTTCCGTCACCGCATTTCTCCAGTAGAAATAAACATCGGAAACTCTGCGAAGTTTGAGTGTGAGACAGAGGACGCTCCGAACGTGACCTTCAAATGGTTTAAGGATGGAAAGCAGCTGAAGGAGGGCGAGAGAGTTCGCATCATCAGCAGAGTGAGCTCCTCCTCCCTTGAGCTGCTCAGCGCCGCCAAAGACGATGGCGGCGAATACCAGTGCCGTGCGTCCAATCAGCACGGCTCTGACGAATGCTCCGCCCCCCTGCACGTCACAGGTAAGACACGCCCACTCACCTGTCGCACCTGTCTCAGAGGAAGACTCAGGGTTAGAGGTTCAGGTGCTGTAATTAGGCTGGTTAACGCTGACATTAGATTCTGGTTTATTTTGGTGTTTTGGTGTTTCTCGCCAAAGGAAGCGTAAGGACTGGCTGCTATACTCGTATTTCGTTGTAACGAGTTTCAAATGATGCTGCAGCCGATTCAGGTCTTTCACATTGTTTTGTTTCTCCTGGTTTTGGTGTTTTTGGTGATTAATCAGTCATTGTTGTTGGATTTTTGGTTTTAATGTGACTTTCTGAAATGGCGCTGTTTGGACAAACGTTTGGTTTAGATGATTCTGGAGGCCACTCATTTGAAAGTTCTGGTGCTGGTTTGCTCCTCCACTCTCCTCACCTTCTTCTGACCCCATCTCTGACCCTCCTGTGTTTCTGACCCTCTCCTGTGTTTCTGACCCTGTAGAGAAGTGTGCTCCGGTGTTTGTGTCTAAGCCGGACAGTCCCCAGAGCGTGTTTGTGGGCCAGCAGGTGCAGTTCACCTGTGAGGTCAGAGGCTCGGCTCCTCTGGCTGTGCTCTGGTTTAAAGACGACGCACCCGCTCAGGCCCACAGCTCATTTGAGGCGGGTAAAGCGTCTCTGGCGTTGCCCCGTGTGGAGGCAGGCGATGGGGGCATGTACGTGTGCAGAGCCTCTAACCCCCTGGGGCAGGCCGAGTACAAAGTGGAGCTGTTTGCCGTGGATAAGCCGCGGTTTGTGTCACCGTTGGTGACAGCAAAGGTGGCGGTTGTGGGCGCGGCGCTGCTGCTGGAGTGCACAGTGGACGAGGACCGAGGTGTGAGCGTGACCTGGACCAGAGATGGACGAAAAGTGCACCAGTCTCCGGACTGTAAACTGTCCTTTGAACAGAAAAAGGTCACGCTCCATATTCTGAAAAGCACGCTGAAAGACTGCGGCGAATACACATGCACCGCCTCCAACCAGGCGGGCAGCGCCACCTGCCGCGCCAGCGTCAAAGTGCAAGGTAAGAGTGTGAGCTTCAGTGTGAGGCGCCAAGCTGTGACGGTGCTCATGCTGCCCGTGCTGCTGGTGACCGGGCCTCTGCCCCTGCTCTGTTTACGCTGTGTTCTACTGTACCTGCAGTCACCGTCTGCGCAGATGCTGCTCTCAACTGCGCAGACGCTCTTCATCTGTTTCTTTTCTTATTTAATGTCTCTGTGTGAATCTTTTTTATCATATTCCTGTGTTTTATGTTTAACGTTAAATCAACTCTTCTGCAGTTACTTCTCTTTCTCTCTGTGTATTTAATACAAGTACTTAAGCCTTGGACTGTACTTATACTTTCATACTGTACACTCGTACTGTAGTTAGGCCTTGTACTTCTTGGGTTAGGCTTAGTTTAGGGCTGGGGTTTTGGGGTTTTGGGGTTTTGGGGTTTTGGGGTTTTGGGGTTTTGGGGTTTGGGGGTTTGGGGGTTTTGGGGTCTTAGGGTTATGGGATGATGTCATCGTGTGGGTCTGTGGTTGCTGTTGTTAATTTCCGGTGTGGCTTCGGTGTCTCTCTTGCTCCGATCACGTAGAACCACCGGTGTTTGTGAAACGCCTGGAGAGTGCCACCGTGTGGAAGCAGGGCGCCAGTGCCCGTCTGCAGTGCTCCGTAAAAGGCTCCCCTGAACTGAAGGTTCTCTGGTTCTGTAACGACTCAGAGCTCAGACCCGGTGACAGAATCTCTATGAGCTTTAAAGAGGGTGTGGCCACTCTGGAGCTCCAGAAGGTGGTGCTGTCAGACAGTGGCACTTACAGCTGTGAGGTTCAGAACGACAGCGGCTCTGAGCTCTGCAGCACCAAAGTCACCATCAAAGGTACGCAACTTTTATCCTTGAATCTGCCCAGGACCCGTACTGCCCCTTTAACCTAAGACCGAGACCTGTACTGTCCCTTTAATCTGAGCCCGAGACCCATACTGCCCCTTTACTCGTCTCTGGTCTAGGTTCCAGTCCATCTTTTTCCCTGTGGTCCTGGTCCTGGTCTTAGTCCTGACAGTCCCTGATCTAAAATCTAGACCAGTTTTTGTCCCTAACTTGCTGGTATGGTGCAGTGCAATCCTGGTTTAGTCCTGGTTTAGTCCTGGTTTAGCCCTGGTTTAGTCCTGGTTTAGTCCTGGTTTACTCCTGGTTTACTCCTGGTTTAGTCCTGGTTTAGTCCTGGTTTAGCCCTGGTTTAGTCCTGGTTTAGTCCTGGTTTACTCCTGGTTTAGTCCTGGTTTAGTCCTAACAGTCCCTGGTCTCACTCAGAGCCCCCAGTCTTCTCGAGGCCCCTCCAGAGCGTGGAGGCCGTGCGTGGGGCCGTTGCCCAGCTGGACTGTGCCGTCTCTGGGTCGGCTCCGTTCGAAGTGTCCTGGAGGAGGAACAAAAAGCGGCTGATGTCTGGGCCGAAGTTCCGGATCGTGACTCTGGGGGCGCACTCGTGTCTGGAGATCTGCAGCTTTGAGAGCGCAGACGTGGGAGACTACGAGTGCGTCGTGTCCAATGAGGTGGGCACGGCGGCGAGCACGGGCAGCGCCAGGCAGAAAGGTCAGTGTGCCACAGACGGGCAAAAGAGGACCGTGTGCAGACGAGGAACAGACGAGGGAACAGACGAGGAACAGACGAGGGAACAGACGAGGAACAGACGAGGGAACAGACGAGAGAACAGACGAGGAACAGACAAGGAACAGATGAGGGAACAGATGAGGGAACAGACGAGAGAACAGACGAGGAACAGACGAGGGAACAGACGAGGAACAGACGAGGGAACAGATGAGGGAACAGACGAGGAACAGACAAGGAACAGATGAGGGAACAGATGAGGGAACAGACGAGAGAACAGACGAGGAACAGACGAGGAACAGACGAGGAACAGACGAGGAACAGACGAGGAACAGACGAGGAACAGACGAGGAACAGACGAGGAACAGATGAGGGAACAGATGAGGGAACAGACAAGGGAACAGACGAGGGAACAGACGAGGGAACAGACGAGGAACAGACGAGGAACAGACGAGGAACAGACGAGGAACAGATGAGGGAACAGACGAGGAACAGACGAGGAACAGACGAGGAACAGACGAGGGAACAGATGAGGGAACAGACGAGGAACAGACGAGGAACAGACGAGGAACAGACGAGGAACAGACGAGGAACAGACGAGGAACAGATGAGGGAACAGACGAGAGAACAGACGAGGAACAGACAAGGAACAGACGAGGGAACAGATGAGGGAACAGACGAGGGAACAGACGAGGAACAGACAAGGGAACAGACGAGGAACAGACGAGGGAACAGCGGTTTGAGTTGTTCCTCCATCGAACCAGCACCGGTCCGTCTTTTGCCCATTCGAAGAGTTCTAAGTTCTACCTAAATGTGTCCTAAACCCTGTGCCGCCGCCCGTAGAACCGCCCATGTTCTCAAAGCGTTTGGAGAGCGCAACCGTGGTGATGGGGAACGCTGCTAAGCTGCAGGCGGCCGTCAAAGGCTCCGCCCCCTTCTCTGTAAAATGGCTGAAAGACTCAGAGCTGCTCAGAGAAGACGACCCGAGCGTTACCATGACATTTGACAACAACACAGCCGCCATTTTGTTCTCCTGCGCTGAGCTGAAACACGGAGGGAAGTACAGCTGCGAGGTGAAGAACGAGGCCGGACAGGCCAAGTGTGAGGCGCACCTGACGGTCCAAGGTACTGCCCGTGAAGGGGGGGCTAGGGGTGGAGGGGGAGGGGCTGTGGGCAGAGGGGGAGGGGCTAGGGGGCGGAGGGCACTCTGGTCTGGAGGGCGGAGGTCCTATTACACTATTGATTGAACTCGAGCCACCGGACGCTTCTGGAAAGCTTCTCGTTAGAAAGTGGAGCTGTTGCTATAGCAACAATTAACAATTCAAAATGGTGCCCGGCTCTTTGCTCTGTCCCCGAGGCCCAAACCTGAGGAAACAAAAGTATGATTCACCTGTGACTCCTGCACAGACCAGAGACCCTCAGGTCATAGCACAATACAATCACACTTCGAACTGTATGTAACCCTTCACTCTGGACCCCCTCGCACAGAGCCGGCGCGTATCCTGGACAAAGCCGCCTCCATCAGCGTTACAGCGGGCGACACGTGCACGCTGCAGTGCACAGTGAGCGGCAGCCCTGAGCTCTACACCAAATGGTTCAAAAACGGCAAAGAGCTGTCGCAGAGCCGTAAATACAAGTCGAGTGTGAGAGGAAACACGGCTGTGCTCAAAATCACAAACGCTGAAACCAGCGACAGCGGAGAATACGTCCTGAAGGTCCAGAACCAGGTCGGACACGACCAGAGCGTCTGCACCCTGAGCGTCAGCGGTCAGTGAGACACCACGCCGCCGCTTCAGTCCTGTTTAGGCCCAGTTTAAACCTGGTTTAGTCCTGCTGTAGTCCCGGTTTAGACCTGCTGTAGTCCTGGTTTAGATCTGCTGTAGTCCTGGTTTAGATCTGCTGTAGTCCCGGTTTAGACCTGCTTTAGTCCTGCTTTAGTTCTGCTTTAGTCCTTGTTTAGAACGGCTTCAGTCCTGGTTTAGTCTCGGTTTAGTCCCTGTTGTAGTCTTGGTTTAGTCCTGTTTAGTCCTGATTTAGTCCCTGCTTTAGTCCTGGTTTAGACCTGCTGTAGTCCTGGTTTAGACCTGCTGTAGTCCTGGTTTAGACCTGCTGTAGTCCTGGTTTAGACCTGCTGTAGTCCTGGTTTAGACCTGCTGTAGTCCCGGTTTAGATCTGCTGTAGTCCTGGTTTAGACCTGCTGTAGTCCTGGTTTAGACCTGCTGTAGTCCTGGTTTAGACCTGCTGTAGTCCTGGTTTAGACCTGCTGTAGTCCCGGTTTAGACCTGCTTTAGTCCTGGTTTAGACCTGCTGTAGTCCTGGTTTAGACCTGCTGTAGTCCTGGTTTAGACCTGCTGTAGTCCTGGTTTAGACCCTGTTGTTCCTGTCCTCCCTCAGACCGTGCAGTTCCTCCCTCTTTCCCCAAAGAGCTGCAGCGTGTGGCCCAGGCTGTAGGGGGCGCCGCGGTGCTGGAGTGCCGCGTGGCCGGCTCTCAGCCTCTGACCGTTTCCTGGTTTAAGGACGGTTGTGAAATCTTGCCACATGAGCGTTTTTCCGCCGAGTTCCACGAAAACACGGCGACGCTCACGATCCACGGCCTGACCCACAGCGATGCCGGAGAGTTCTGCTGCCGGGCCCAGAACCCGTCCGGAACCAGCCAAACCTGCACACAGCTCTGCATCACAGGTCACTGCAGTAGCAGCAGCAGTAGTAGCAGTAGTAGTATTAGTAGTCATAGTAGTAGTAGTAGCAGTAGTAGTAGTAGTAGTCATAGTAGTAGTAGTAGCAGTAGTAGTAGTAGTAGTAATATTACAGACGATGTTCAGTCTCATGACCCTGACGTGTTCTTGGCGTGTTCGTGTAGAGCCTCCGGTCTTCTCGCTCACGCCTGCCGCTCAGATCAGCGCCAAATCCGGCACCAACATCGTTCTGCGGGCGGAGTTCTCAGGCTCCGCCCCCCTGGTAGTCAGGTGGTTCAGGGAGCAGCGTGAGGTTTTCTCCGGCACCAAAGCCACGATCCGGGGAGAGGTGCGGAGCGACGGCTCCTGGTCCTGCCTGGAGCTCCACGGTGTTCGACCTGCCGACTCCGCGTCCTACACCTGCCAGGTGTCCAACGAGGGCGGGAAAACGCTGTGTAGCTCCGCCCTCAGCGTGCAAGGTGTGTGATGTCACAGACACGTGATCTGCTCCCAGGTCACGTTTTAGGGGTCAGGGGTTAATCTCGTCATTCTCCAGTTTGAGTCAGAGCCGTTTGCATCTAAATGTGTTCTGCACATGCTCAGAAGCTTCTGCACAAACACGTGTCTGTTACTACGGCAACACACACGGGGACAAACTTTGTGTGATGTGCTGTGTGTGCACGACTGACGCAGATCCGGCTAGTAGGACTGACGCAGATCCGGCTAGTACGACTGACGCAGATCCGGCTAGTATGACTGACGCAGGTCCGGCTAAAACGACTGACGCAGATCCGGCTAGTATGACTGACGCAGATCCGGCTAGTACGACTGACGCAGATCCGGTAGAATGACTGACGCAGGTCCGGTAGAATGACTGACGCAGGTCCGGCTAGTACGACTGACGCAGATCCGGCTAGTACGACTGACGCAGATCCGGCTAGTACGACTGACGCAGATCCGGCTAGTACGACTGACGCAGATCCGGTAGAATGACTGACGCAGATCCGGCTAGTACGACTGACGCAGATCCGGCTAGTACGACTGACGCAGATCCGGCTAGTACGACTGACGCAGATCCGGTAGAATGACTGACGCAGATCCGGTAGAATGACTGACGCAGACCCGGCTAGTACGACTGACGCAGATCCGGTAGAATGACTGACGCAGGTCCGGTAGAATGACTGACGCAGACCCGGCTAGTACGACTGACGCAGATCCGGTAGAATGACTGACGCAGATCCGGTAGAATGACTGACGCAGGTCCGGGAGAATGACTGACGCAGATCCGGCTGTGACTCAGACTCTGGAGGATGACCCTCCTCATCCTTAAACTCTAACAGCTTCAGTCATCACGTTTCAGTCTTTTCTAACTCTGTCAGAAACTCTTCAAAAGTTTCTGTTGTAGTTCATCATATCGTTTTAATTAGGTTCATTTGTAGTCCTGGTTTGGTCCTGGTTTAGTCCTGTTTCAGTTCTGGTTTTGTCCTGGTTTAGGCCTGGTTTAGACCTGCTTTACTCCTGGTTTAGGCCTGGTTTAGATCTGCTTTACTCCTGGTTTAGGCCTGGTTTAGACCTGCTTTACTCCTGGTTTAGGCCTGGTTCAGTCCTGTTTTGTCCCGGTTTAGTCCTGCTCTTCATCTAACGTGGTCCTTTGTGCACTTCAGAATCTCCTCATTTCTCCCTCAAACTCGAGCCGGAGTGTTTGGTCCGGTTGGGGCAGAACCTCAGTCTGTCCTGTAAAGTCCAGGGCTCTGTTTCCACGGTAACCTGGTCCAAAGACGGTTCTGTGTTAGTCCCGGATCATAACCGGACTGAGAGCTTTGATGGGACCTTGGCGTCTCTGAATGTAGATTACTGCTCCGAGCAGGACAGTGGAGTGTACGAGTGTGAGGCCAGCAGTGAGGCCGGGTCAGACCGGACCAGCTGCCATGTCCGAGTCCAAGGTCAGTCCTGCTCCTGGTTCAGTCCTGGTTTAGACCTGGTTTAGATCTGTTTTAGTCCTGGTTTAGTCCTTGAATCCTTCTCATTAGTCTTGCAGTTGTGTAGCAATTGTATTGACATAAACAGACGGGTTCAGGTGTGTTTACATGTTCAGGCTCTTGGGGCTGTGTGACCCCTCACTTCTCTCTCTCTGTAGCGCCCCCTGTCTTCACAAAGCCGTTTGCATCGGCAGAGTTTGTGAAAGGAGCTGAGATGGTGCTGTGTGCAGAGGTCTTAGGCTCTGGACCTTTTGAGATGAGTTTCTATTTGAACGAGAAGCTTCAGAGGAGTGACACACGCAGAACTCTCAAAATGGAGGATGGTAAAGTGACGCTCCGCGTGAGCGAGTGTGACAGCGCTGACAGCGGCGCCTACAGAGTTCTCCTGACCAATCAGGTCGGAGAATGCAGCTGCACCAGTCATGTGACCGTCACAGGTCAGTCAACCGAGTTATTCCTGCTTCAGACCCTCTTTAGTCCTGCTTCAGACCCTCTTTAGTCCTGCTTCAGACCCTCTTTAGTCCTGCTTCAGACCCTCTTTAGTCCTGCTTCAGACTCTCTTTAGTCCTGCTTCAGACCCTCTTTAGTCCTGCTTCAGACCCTCTTTAGTCCTGCTTCAGACCCTCTTTAGTCCTGCTTCAGACCCTCTTTAGTCCTGCTTCAGACCCTCTTTAGTCCTGCTTCAGACCCTCTTTAGTCCTGCTTCAGACCCTCTTTAGTCCTGCTTCAGACCCTCTTTAGTCCTGGTTCAGTTCCCCCGTAGTCCCTCTGTAGTCCTGGTTCAGTTCCCCTGTAGTCCCTCTGTAGTCCTGGTTCAGTTCCCCCGTAGTCCCTCTGTAGTCCTGGTTCAGTTCCCCCGTAGTCCCTCTGTAGTCCTGGATCAGTTCCCCTGTAGTCCCTCTGTAGTCCTGGTTCAGTTCCCCTGTAGTCCCTCTGTAGTCCTGGTTCAGTTCCCCTGTAGTCCCTCTGTAGTCCTGGTTCAGTTCCCCTGTAGTCCCTCTGTAGTCCTGGTTCAGTTCCCCCGTAGTCCCTCTGTAGTCCTGGTTCAGTTCCCCTGTAGTCCCTCTGTAGTCCTGGTTCAGTTCCCCCGTAGTCCCTCTGTAGTCCTGGTTCAGTTCCCCCGTAGTCCCTCTGTAGTCCTGGTTCAGTTCCCCTGTAGACCCTCTTTAGTCCTGGTTCAGTTCCCCTGTAGTCCCTCTGTAGTCCTGGTTCAGTTCCCCTGTAGTCCCTCTGTAGTCCTGGTTCAGTTCCCCTGTAGTCCCTCTGTAGTCCTGGTTCAGTTCCCCTGTAGTCCCTCTGTAGTCCTGGTTCAGTTCCCCTGTAGTCCCTCTGTAGTCCTGGTTCAGTTCCCCTGTAGTCTCTCTGTAGTCCTGGTTCAGTTCCCCTGTAGTCCCTCTGTAGTCCTGGTTCAGTTCCCCTGTAGTCCCTCTGTAGTCCTGGTTCAGTTCCCCTGTAGTCCCTCTGTAGTCCTGGTTCAGTTCCCCTGTAGTCCCTCTGTAGTCCTGGTTCAGTTCCCCTGTAGTCCCTCTGTAGTCCTGGTTCAGTTCCCCCGTAGTCCCTCTGTAGTCCTGGTTCAGTTCCCCTGTAGTCCCTCTGTAGTCCTGGTTCAGTTCCCCCGTAGTCCCTCTGTAGTCCTGGTTCAGTTCCCCCGTAGTCTCTCTGTAGTCCTGGTTCAGTTCCCCCGTAGTCCCTCTGTAGTCCTGGTTCAGTTCCCCTGTAGTCCCTCTGTAGTCCTGGTTCAGTTCCCCCGTAGTCCCTCTGTAGTCCTGGTTCAGTTCCCCTGTAGTCCCTCTGTAGTCCTGGTTCAGTTCCCCTGTAGTCCCTCTGTAGTCCTGGTTCAGTTCCCCTGTAGTCCCTCTGTAGTCCTGGATCAGTTCCCCTGTAGTCCCTCTGTAGTCCTGGTTCAGTTCCCCCGTAGTCCCTCTGTAGTCCTGGTTCAGTTCCCCAGTAGTCCCTCTGTAGTCCTGGTTCAGTTCCCCCGTAGTCCCTCTGTAGTCCTGGTTCAGTTCCCCCGTAGTCTCTCTGTAGTCCTGGTTCAGTTCCCCTGTAGTCCCTCTGTAGTCCTGGTTCAGTTCCCCTGTAGTCCCTCTGTAGTCCTGGTTCAGTTCCCCTGTAGTCCCTCTGTAGTCCTGGTTCAGTTCCCCCGTAGTCCTGTTTGTTTTCGTCTCGTAGCCACTCTCTGTGTGTGACTTCCATGTGGCCTCCTCCAGACCCCCCCGTGTTCGTGGACGTTCCCCAGGACGTGAGCTCGTCCGTGGGCTCGGACGTGTGCCTCAGGGCCTTAGTGTCCGGATCTCTGCCTCTCGCTTTCGTTTGGACCAAAGACGGCGCCGAGCTGGGAGAAGACGGCCACTTTAAGGCCTCTGTCGAGAACAAGTGTTCTGTTCTGAACATTAGAGACGCACAGGCGGCTCACACGGGGACCTATGTGTGTGAGGCACGAAACCGGGCCGGGTCCCACAGAGTCCAAGTCCTGGTCCAGATCTCAGGTTGGTCCCTCTTCTGTCTGTGTCTGTCATTGTCTGAGCGAGAATGTGAACACAACATGGAGACTGCTAATGCACTCACTCTGAGCACACAACACAAAGCACCAGGAGGACTTTGGGCCTGCGTTAGTCCTGACCCAGTCCTGGTCCAGTCCTGACCCAGTCCTGGTCCAGTCCTGACCCAGTCCTGGTCCAGTCCTGATCCAGTCCTGGTCCAGTCCTGATCCAGTCCTGGTCCAGTCCTGGTTTGGAGTGCTTGGCGTGTCCACTGACTTTTGTCTGTTGTCTGTCTGTGTTTAAGCGGTTTGACCTTTGGAATTCAGCATCCTGATTCTGTCCTGGTTTAGTCCTGATTCTGTCCTGCTTTAGTCCTGATTCTGTCCTGGTTTAGTCCTGATTCTGTCCTGCTTTAGTCCTGATTCTGTCCTGGTTTAGTCCTGATTCTGTCCTGGTTTAGTCCTGATTCTGTCCTGGTTTTGTTGTGGTCCAGACTGGTTCTGGTTGAGTTTTAAATGTGTAAATGGTTTATGAATTACAAGTGGATATCATAACTGGTCAAGTCCTGGTCAAGTCCTGGTCCATTCCTGGTTTAGTCCTGGTCAAGTCCTGGTCCATTCCTGGTTTAGTCCTGGTCAAGTCCTGGTCCATTCCTGGTCCAGTCCTGGTTTAATCCGTTGTAGCATTTGTTAAATCTGCTAAATACTTTTCAAATGCTGCATCTTTTGTCTGGTTTTACTCAAGTCCTCAAGTCTGCGGTGTAAGTTCTGGTTCTGGTTCTGGTTCTGGTTGAGTCCTGGTTGAGTCCTGGTTCTGCTCGGCTGTTGGTTGGCGAAATAAAGATGCTTCTGTTACTGATTTGGTAAAATGTGTGTTTTGTTTTTGCCGTGTGGTTAATGCTGCCCTCTGCTGGTTCTCGCTGATACTGCAATGTTCATTTTTCTGTTTTTAAAATGTTCCCATGGTTTAAAACACATTTTCACGGTAAGTAACGGTTTCACGGTAAGTTCTGGCTCATGTTTGATTTTTATTTCCACCGAAAATTGTGACCCTGAAATGTTTTGAATTAACTTCTGCTGCTGAACTGGTTTAAAATCTGATTTTTATGTTTAAATCTGGATTTTCACTGGTTTGGTCATTGTGTGGTCTAGTCTTTGTCTAGTCCTGGTCTAGTCCTGTTTTAGTCCTGGTGTAGTCCTGGTCTACTCTTTGTCTAGTCCTGGTCTAGTCCTGGTCCTGGTCGAGTCCTATGTCTGGTCTATGGCTGTTGTAAAGTTCTCATACATTTCTAAACGTTCTGTAGTTTTCTCAAATTTAAACCATCTGATTTATATAATTTTAATATGATTCTGTAATATAATTATATATATATATATATATATATATATTACATAATATAAAAGTTTTATTTGTCTGCGATTCTCCACAAACTGCGTCTGTCCTTTGGCTTCAGCTTCAAAACGGCCGCTGCTTCTGCCTCATTTATTAACACAATATTTTCATTTCTGTACATATTACATTTACTGTAGTACCTCTTTAGTCCTGGTTTAGTCCTGCTTTAGTCCTGGTTTCGTCCTCTTTAGTCCTGGTTTAGTCCTCTTTAGTCCTGGTTTAGTCCTCTTTAGTCCTGGTTTAGTCCTCTTTAGTCCTGGTTTAGTCCTCTTTAGTCCTGGTTTAGTCCTCTTTAGTCCTGGTTTAGTCCTCTTTAGTCCTGGTTTAGTCCCCTTTAGTCCTGGTTTAGTCCTCTTTAGTCTTTTACTCTCCGTGTATTTCTAAAAACACAAAACCTGCCGTCTTCGGTATTTTACAGATCAATTTACAACATTTAATCTCTTTTCGTGAAGATGCAATAATCTGACGTCACGTTTGTCGAGTTTTAAAAATCAGAAATGATGAGAGTGTCGTCCCCGTCTTTGTGTCTTTTTTTCTGTTCGATCACTTCAACATTTTTCAGTTCAGTTTTTTTTTCTCTCGAAGCTCTTTTTTGTGACTAACGCTCCTCCTCCCCCCACAGCTCTACAGCGCCCCCTCTCATCCTCCCTCCACAGCTCTACAGCGCCCCCTCTCGTCCTCCCTCCACAGCTCTACAGCGCCCCCTCTCGTCCTCCCTCCACAGCTCTACAGCGCCCCCTCTCGTCCTCCCTCCACAGCTCTACAGCGCCCCCTCTCGTCCTCCCTCCACGCGCTCCTAACCTCTGACCTTTGACCCCTGCAGTGCCTCCAAAGTTCGTGGTGAAAATGCCGTCTTCTTCGTTCGTGAAGCAGCGTGAGGGACACCGTTTCGAGTGCGAGGTGGTCCCTCATGACGTCCAAGTCTGCTGGTTTAAAAATGAAACGCAGATCGCAGATGGAGGGAGCTACCGTATGGCTCTCCTCGACTCCACGGCGTATCTGCAGCTCACCACGACGCGCGATGGAGACAGCGGCGTTTACACCTGCGAGGCGAGAAACCGAGCGGGCGTGGCCAAGTGCAGCTCCGTGCTCCAAGTGCAAGGTCAGACGGCCAAACGCCGCCATCGTGAGACCAACCGGTGTAAACCACAGACTGTATGAGGAAACGGACAGAGCGCAATTGGCCTCCATGGACTCTAGCTCCAGTGAATTAGCCGCTGCAACCGCTAGCCTCGATGAGCTTCATTTGGAGCCCTGACGTCACACCCCTCGGTCCATTTCTTTATACAGTCTGTGGTGGAATTGAGTGGAAATTGTTTGGTCGTCGTCCTGCATGAACTTTGACGTCTCTGGCATGTCCGTGTATCATGTGACCCTGTCATGTGACCCTGTCATGTGACCCTGTCATGTGACCCTGTGTTAGGGCTGAGAACCTTTTAATTATTGTATCTATAAAATAAATAGAGGTGGTATCCAAAAATTGTACTCAAGTAAAAGTCAGAACCATTATTCAATACAAAAGGACTCCTGTAGGAGTAAAATCTGCTGCTAGAAAAGTATTTCTTTACAAAGCTACTTGAGTAAACGTGAGTTACTCTTCCCTCTGATACGAACAGCGCAAAACAAAAATGAAGACGATACTTTTTGGATCTGGCGTTAACGCTTTGATCACACTTTTGCGTTCCGTGGGAAATGTGTGAAAATCTCACTTTGGAAAATAAGTATTGAAAATGTTTGGAACCAGCTCCATGACTCCAAACAAACACAACTCGTTCTAAAGTCATGAAAACCCGGTCGGCCCTGTGTGTCTGTAAATCCTCTCTGTCGTCTCTGTGGCATGGATCCAGCATGACCCAAAGTCCCAGTCCTGGTCCTCGTATGAGTCTTAAACCCAGTCTAAACCTGATTTTGATCCCCAGAGCCCCCGTCGTTCACCAAAACGCCGGCGCCGGTGGAGGGGGTTGTCGGTAAAGAGATCAGTCTTTACTGTGAGTTCTGTGGGTCTCCTCCGTTCACTGTGAGCTGGTATAAGGACCAGCGCCCCCTACAGGAGAGCTATAAGTACAGGACGGTGACGGAGGGCAGGTGCAGCACCCTCCATATAATGTCGCTACAGCGCAGCGACGAGGGCACATACGAGTGCAGAGTGTCCAATAACGTTGACAGTGACTCGTGCAGAGCCAAAGTCTCTCTCCGAGGTAAAAATGACCACAAACATCCTCCCCCAGTCTGAGTCACAGCCGGATCTGCGTCAGTCACACTCAAGGATCTGCGTCAGTTACACTCAAGGATCTGCGTCGGTCACACTCAAGGATCTGCGTCGGTCACACTCAAGGATCTGCGTCAGTCACACTCAAGGATCTGCGTCAGTCACACTCAAGGATCTGCGTCGGTCACACTCAAGGATCTGCGTCGGTCACACTCAAGGATCTACGTCAGTCACACTCCTGGATCTGCGTCGGTCACACTCAAGGATCTGCGTCGGTCACACTCAAGGGTCTGCGTCAGTCACACTCAAGGATCTGCGTCAGTTACACTCAAGGATCTGCGTCGGTCACACTCAAGGATCTGCGTCAGTCACACTCAAGGGTCTGCGTCAGTCACACTCAAGGATCTGCGTCGGTCACACTCCTGGATCTGCGTCAGTCACACTCAAGGATCTGCGTCGGTCACACTCAAGGATCTGCGTCAGTCACACTCAAGGATCTGCGTCAGTCACACTCAAGGATCTGCGTCGGTCACACTCAAGGATCTGCGTCGGTCACACTCAAGGATCTGCGTCGGTCACACTCAAGGATCTGCGTCAGTCACACTCCTGGATCTGCGTCGGTCACACTCAAGGATCTGCGTCAGTCACACTCAAGGATCTGCGTCGGTCACACTCCTGGATCTGCGTCAGTCACACTCAAGGATCTGCGTCAGTCACACTCAAGGATCTGCGTCGGTCACACTCCTGGATCTGCGTCAGTCACACTCAAGGATCTGCGTCAGTCACACTCAAGGATCTGCGTCGGTCACACTCAAGGATCTGCGTCGGTCACACTCAAGGATCTGCGTCGGTCACACTCAAGGATCTGCGTCAGTCACACTCAAGGATCTGCGTCGGTCACACTCAAGGATCTGCGTCGGTCACACTCAAGGATCTGCGTCGGTCACACTCAAGGATCTACGTCAGTCACACTCCTGGATCTGCGTCGGTCACACTCAAGGATCTGCGTCAGTCACACTCAAGGATCTGCGTCGGTCACACTCCTGGATCTGCGTCAGTCACACTCAAGGATCTGCGTCAGTCACACTCAAGGATCTGCGTCGGTCACACTCAAGGATCTGCATCGGTCACACTCATGGATCTGTCACACTCAAGGATCTGCGTCGGTCACACTCCTGGATCTGCGTCGGTCACACTCAAGGATCTGCGTCGGTCACACTCAAGGATCTGCGTCGGTCACACTCAAGGATCTGCGTCGGTCACACTCAAGGATCTGCGTCAGTCACACTCAAGGATCTGCGTCGGTCACACTCAAGGATCTGCGTCAGTCACACTCAAGGATCTGCGTCGGTCACACTCAAGGATCTGCGTCGGTCACACTCAAGGATCTGCGTCGGTCGCACTCAAGGATCTCGTCGGTCACACTCAAGGATCTGGCGTCAGTCACACTCAAGGATCTCCGCCCGCCCCACTCCAGGATCTGCGTCGGTCACACTCAAGGATCTGCGTCAGTCACACTCAAGGATCTGCGTCAGTCACACTCAAGGATCTGCGTCGGTCACACTCAAGGATCTGCGTCGGTCACACTCAAGGATCTGCGTCGGTCACACTCAAGGATCTGCGTCGGTCACACTCAAGGATCTGCGTCAGTCACACTCAAGGATCTGCGTCGGTCACACTCAAGGATCTGCGTCAGTCACACTCAAGGATCTGCGTCGGTCACACTCCTGGATCTGCGTCAGTCACACTCAAGGATCTGCGTCAGTCACACTCCTGGATCTGCGTCAGTCACACTCAAGGATCTGCGTCGGTCACACTCAAGGATCTGCGTCGGTCACACTCCTGGATCTGCGTCAGTCACACTCAAGGATCTGCGTCGGTCACACTCAAGGATCTGCGTCAGTCACACTCAAGGATCTGTCACACTCAAGGATCTGCGTCAGTCACACTCAAGGATCTGCGTCAGTCACACTCCTGGATCTCGTCAGTCACACTCAAGGATCTGGCGTCGGTCACACTCAAGGATCTGCGTCGGTCACACTCCTGGATCTGCGTCAGTCACACTCAAGGATCTCGTCAGTCACACTCAAGGATCTCGTCAGTCACACTCAAGGATCTGCGTCGGTCACACTCCTGGATCTGCGTCAGTCACACTCAAGGATCTGCGTCAGTCACACTCAAGGATCTGCGTCAGTCACACTCAAGGATCTGCGTCAGTCACACTCAAGGATCTGCGTCGGTCACACTCAAGGATCTGCGTCAGTCACACTCAAGGATCTGCGTCGGTCACACTCAAGGATCTGTCACACTCAAGGATCTGCATCAGTCACACTCAAGGATCTGCGTCGGTCACACTCAAGGATCTGCGTCGGTCACACTCCTGGATCTGCGTCGGTCACACTCAAGGATCTGCGTCAGTCACACTCAAGGATCTGCGTCGGTCACACTCAAGGATCTGCGTCGGTCACACTCCTGGATCTGCGTCGGTCACACTCAAGGATCTGCGTCGGTCACACTCAAGGATCTGCGTCAGTCACACTCCTGGATCTGCGTCAGTCACACTCAAGGATCTGCGTCGGTCACACTCAAGGATCTGCGTCGGTCACACTCAAGGATCTGCGTCGGTCACACTCAAGGATCTGCATCGGTCACACTCAAGGATCTGCGTCGGTCACACTCAAGGATCTACGTCGGTCACACTCAAGGATCTGCGTCGGTCACACTCAAGGATCTGCGTCAGTCACACTCAAGGATCTGCGTCAGTCACACTCCTGGATCTGCGTCAGTCACACTCAAGGATCTGCGTCGGTCACACTCAAGGATCTGCGTCGGTCACACTCCTGGATCTGCGTCAGTCACACTCAAGGATCTGCGTCGGTCACACTCAAGGATCTGCGTCAGTCACACTCCTGGATCTGCGTCAGTCACACTCAAGGATCTCGTCGGTCACACTCAGGATCTCGCCGGTCACACTCAAGGATCTGCGTCTGTCACACTCAAGGATCTGCGTCAGTCACACTCAAGGATCTGCGTCAGTTACACTCAAGGATCTGCATCAGTCACACTCAAGGATCTGCGTCAGTCACACTCAAGGATCTGCGTCAGTCACACTCAAGGATCTGCGTCGGTCACACTCAAGGATCTGCGTCGGTCACACTCAAGGATCTGCGTCGGTCACACTCAAGGATCTGCGTCGGTCACACTCAAGGATCTGCGTCAGTCACACTCAAGGATCTGCATCGGTCACACTCCTGGATCTGCGTCAGTCACACTCAAGGATCTGCATCAGTCACACTCCTGGATCTGCGTCAGTCACACTCAAGGATCTGCGTCGGTCACACTCAAGGATCTGCGTCGGTCACACTCAAGGATCTGCGTCAGTCACACTCAAGGATCTGCGTCAGTCACACTCAAGGATCTGCGTCGGTCACACTCAAGGATCTGCGTCAGTCACACTCAAGGATCTGCGTCGGTCACACTCAAGGATCTGCGTCGGTCACACTCAAGGATCTGCGTCGGTCACACTCAAGGATCTGCGTCAGTCACACTCAGGATCTCGTCAGTCACACTCAGGATCTGCGTCAGTCACACTCCAGGATCTGCGTCGGTCACACTCAAGGATCTGCGTCGGTCACACTCAAGGATCTGCGTCGGTCACACTCAAGGATCTGCGTCGGTCACACTCAAGGATCTGCATCGGTCACACTCAAGGATCTGCGTCAGTCACACTCAAGGATCTGCGTCGGTCACACTCAAGGATCTGCGTCGGTCACACTCAAGGATCTGCGTCAGTCACACTCAAGGATCTGCGTCAGTCACACTCAAGGATCTGCGTCAGTCACACTCAAGGATCTGCGTCGGTCACACTCAAGGATCTGTCACACTCAAGGATCTGCGTCGGTCACACTCAAGGATCTGTCACACTCAAGGATCTACGTCGGTCACACTCAAGGATCTGCGTCGGTCACACTCAAGGATCTGCGTCAGTCACACTCAAGGATCTGCGTCGGTCACACTCAAGGATCTGCGTCGGTCACACTCCTGGATCTGCGTCAGTCACACTCAAGGATCTGCGTCAGTCACACTCAAGGATCTGCGTCGGTCACACTCAAGGATCTGTCACACTCAAGGATCTGCGTCGGTCACACTCAAGGATCTGTCACACTCAAGGATCTGCGTCGGTCACACTCAAGGATCTGCGTCGGTCACACTCAAGGATCTGCGTCAGTCACACTCAAGGATCTGCGTCGGTCACACTCAAGGATCTGCGTCAGTCACACTCAAGGATCTGCGTCAGTCACACTCAAGGATCTGCGTCAGTCACACTCAAGGATCTGCGTCGGTCACACTCAAGGATCTGCGTCAGTCACACTCAGGATCTCGTCGGTCACACTCAAGGATCTCGTCAGTCACACTCAAGGATCTCGTCGGTCACACTCAGGATCTGCGTCGGTCACACTCAGGCGATCTGCGTCAGTCACACTCAAGGATCTCGTCAGTCACACTCAAGGATCTGCGTCGGTCACACTCAAGGATCTGCGTCGGTCACACTCAAGGATCTGCGTCGGTCACACTCAAGGATCTGCGTCGGTCACACTCAAGGATCTGCGTCGGTCACACTCAAGGATCTGCGTCGGTCACACTCAAGGATCTGCGTCAGTCACACTCAAGGATCTGCGTCAGTCACACTCAAGGATCTGCGTCAGTCACACTCAAGGATCTGCGTCAGTCACACTCAAGGATCTGCGTCAGTCACACTCAAGGATCTGCGTCAGTCACACTCAAGGATCTGCGTCAGTCACACTCAAGGATCTGCGTCAGTTACACTCAAGGATCTGCGTCTGTCACACTCAAGGATCTGCGTCAGTTACACTCAAGGATCTGCGTCTGTCATGCACATTTAAACCAGAACACACACACAGCACATCACATGGAGTTTGTCCCTGTGTGTGTTGCCGTAGTAACGCTTGTGCATCACATTTTTCCGACTCAGACTGGGGAACGACAGCGTCTTTATGTTCCTCCATCTTGTGTCCCTCTGACCCCTCCTAATCTTTGACCTTCGGCGCTCAGAGTCCGCCTCCTTCGTGAAGAAACTGACCGACCAAACCGTACGCGTGGGCGAATCGCTCAAACTCAGCGCCACAGTGCGAGGAACAGAACCCCTGACCCTGACGTGGATCCAGGACCCCGAGCAGGTGCTGCACGAGGGCGTGAATCGAACCATCACCTTTGAGCGAAACGTGGCGACGCTCACGGTGCCCAAAGCGGAGGCGAGGAGCGGCGGCCAGTACACGCTCCGACTCAAGAGCGACGGAGACGTCGCTGAATGCAGCGCCAACGTCACCGTGCTAGGTCTGTAACCACGGCAACCACAAACACACTGCAGGCTGAGAGCTGAGGCCCGCTGGCTCTGAATGAGGGTTTACCATTATAATGATGTAATCTGGAGCTTTCTTCGGCAAAGGCCGAGTTCACTTTGGTCAAAAAGTGTTTCAAAAACACCGTGTTATTGTAAACAGTTATTTCAAAGCTTTTCATTTTTCTGCTCAGTTTTACCGGCCTCAAACACACCTGAAAACACAGATCGTTTTCATCATCTAAATAATGGAACACGTTTAAACCCTCGGAGAGCCACTGGGACCCTCTTGTTCAAACCCGGTTTATCCCCAGTCTAAACCCGGTCTAACCCAGTCCTTACCTGACCCTAGAACCGCCCCAGATCTTGGACTTCCCCGAGTCTTTGGGGGTGAAGTCCGGAGAGAGCATTTCCATCCAGGCCCGAGTGAGCGGGACTCCAGAACTCAAAACCAAATGGTTAAAGGGCGATCAGGAGTTGAAGCCTGGGCCCAAGTACCAGACCAGTTTCAGTAAGAGGACCGCAGTTCTGAAGATCCGCTCTATGGATAAACCCGACTCAGGGGAGTACCGTCTGCAGGTGTCCAACGGGGTGGGCACCGCCGTGAGTAAGACCAAGGTCACTGTGTCAGGTCAGTCTGCAGAGGGCGCTATCGCACCAGCGGGGCCTGCCCACACCAGCAGCTTCAACAAACAACTTCAAACGCCAAATGTTAGAAATGCAAAACTTTACATTTCAAATCTGCAGCTTTCTTCAGGTTCAGTCCGGATTACAGCCTCTGGGCTCTGCACCTTTAACCCCTTTAGTTAGCACCAGTTTAGTCCTGTTTTGCCCCATATTCAGTCCAATTTTAACCCAGGTTAAACCCAGCTTTAGTCCTGATTTAGTCCTGGTTTATTCCTGGTTCAGTCCTAACACTCCTGCTCCGCTCCTGCTCCGCTCTGCTCAAACTCACCTCTTTAAAATGAAAACTAAAACAACAATTTTCCCATTTGAGAAAAACAGTCCTTCTGTTCTGGTGAAGTTCTTGTTTAGTCCCTGGTGCAGTCCTGCTTTAGTCTTGGTTTAGTCCTGCTTTAGTCTTGGTTTAGTCCTGCTTTAGTCTTGGTTTAGTCCTGCTTTAGTCCCTGGTGCAGTCCTGCTTTAGTCCCTGGTGCAGTCCTGCTTTAGTCTTGGTTTAGTCCTGCTTTAGTCTTGGTTTAGTCCTGCTTTAGTCTTGGTTTAGTCCTGCTTTAGTCCCTGGTGCAGTCCTGCTTTAGTCTTGGTTTAGTCCTGCTTTAGTGCCTGGTGCAGTCCTGCTTTAGTCTTGGTTTAGTCCTGCTTTAGTCCCTGGTGCAGTCCTGCTTTAGTCCCTGGTGCAGTCCTGCTTTAGTCTTGGTTTAGTCCTGCTTTAGTCTTGGTTTAGTCCTGCTTTAGTGCCTGGTGCAGTCCTGCTTTAGTCTTGGTTTAGTCCTGCTTTAGTCTTGGTTTAGTCCTGCTTTAGTCTTGGTTTAGTCCTGCTTTAGTCTTGGTTTAGTCCTGCTTTAGTCTTGGTTTAGTCCTGCTTTAGTCTTGGTTTAGTCCTGCTTTAGTCCCTGTTTTAGTCCTGCTTTAGTCCCTGGTGCAGTCCTGCTTTAGTCTTGGTTTAGTCCTGCTTTAGTCTTGGTTTAGTCCTGCTTTAGTCCCTGGTGCAGTCCTGCTTTAGTCTTGGTTTAGTCCTGCTTTAGTCTTGGTTTAGTCCTGCTTTAGTCTTGGTTTAGTCCTGCTTTAGTCCCTGTTTTAGTCCTGCTTTAGTCCCTGGTGCAGTCCTGCTTTAGTCTTGGTTTAGTCCTGCTTTAGTCTTGGTTTAGTCCTGCTTTAGTCCCTGGTGCAGTCCTGCTTTAGTCTTGGTTTAGTCCTGCTTTAGTCCCTGGTGCAGTCCTGCTTTAGTCTTGGTTTAGTCCTGCTTTAGTCTTGGTTTAGTCCTGCTTTAGTCTTGGTTTAGTCCTGCTTTAGTCCTGTTTTAGTCCCTGTTTTAGTCCCTGTTTTAGTCACCTCTTTATCAAACTTTTCTCAACTTCCAGTCTCATTTTTCGAAACCAAACTGACAGGCAAACGTTGGCTCAGACTTTGGCAGGATCCTTGTTGGTGCGACACATTTCATTGTACGTTTATTATTGTCTTTTTAAACTTCCACCCCACTCTCCGGCCGCAGACAAATTAGTGCCTCCCTCTTTCGTGCGTAAACTCCATAACGTGCCGCTGGCGTCCGGGAGCCCGGCAGAGCTCGAGTGTCTCGTGTCCGGATCGGCTCCTCTGTCCGTGTCCTGGACTCACAACGGTAAAGAGGTCACGCCCGGGGTCAGCCACCGGCCCAGCTTCACCGACAACACCTGTCGCCTGCACCTGCCCAGCGTGAGCCAGGCCGAGGCAGGCGAATACAGGTGCGTCGCCAAAAATGCCGCCGGCAGCGCCGAGACGAAGGCTAAGGTCACGGTGACAGGTACAAAACAACAAAATATAAGAGCTCAAAAGGATCAGCATAGAACGGTTTCAGCTGTGCATTTCTGACCTCTCGTGCGCTCCAGAGCCGCCGTGTTTCATGGAGTCGCCGCAGGACGTCGTGACTCTGGCGGGAAAGAACGTGAGCTTCAGCGTGCGCTTCAGGGGCCAACAGCCTCTGGAGGTGAAGTGGTTCCGTGGCTCTCAGGAGCTGGTGTCCGGGCGCGCCGGAGTTCAGATCGAAGTCAAACCCGACGCCAGCGTTTTGAATCTGACCAAAGTCCAGATGAGTCACAGTGGAGACGTCACCTGTCGGCTCCAGAACGAGGCAGGGAAAGTCACCTGCCACGCCCACCTCTACGTCAAAGGTGTGTCCGCTAAATATGACATCATCGTCAGGTCTAATATGATGCGTGTAAACAGGCGTGTGGGTTACCTGCTCTGCTCCGGGAGAAACAGTTAGAACTACTCCGGCCCTCAAACACTTTTCTCCTCTTTTGTATTGTGGAACATTTTAAAGTTGGAGCTCCTTACGGCATTTCACACTTTTCCACTTTGTCATTTCTAATCATTGATAATAAAGATTAGAATTAAACACGTTAGATTTAAATCTGGATTGTACCTGGACGACTGAGGGACGACTGAGGAACGACTGAGGGACGACTGAGGAACGACTGAGGAACGACTGAGGGAAGACTGCGACTGAGGGAAGACTGAGGAACGACTGAGGGACGACTGAGGAACGACTGAGGGACGACTGAGGGACGACTGAGGAACGACTGAGGAACGACTGAAGAACGACTGAAGAACGACTGAAGAACGACTGAAGAACGACTGAAGAACGACTGAAGAACGACTGAGGAACGACTGAAGAACGACTGAAGAACGACTGAAGAACGACTGAAGAACGACTGAAGAACGACTGAAGAACGACTGAAGAACGACTGAAGAACGACTGAGGAACGACTGAGGAACGACTGAGGAACGACTGAGGAACGACTGAGGAACGACTGAGGGACGACTGAGGGACGACTGAGGGACGACTGAGGGAAGACTGAGGGACGACTGAGGGACGACTGAGGGAAGACTGAGAGACGACTGAGGGACGACTGAGGAACGACTGAGAGACGACTGAGGAACGACTGAGGGACGACTGAGGGACGACTGAGGGACGACTGAGGGACGACTGAGGGACGACTGAGGGACGACTGAGGGAAGACTGAGAGACGACTGAGGGACGACTGAGGAACGACTGAGAGACGACTGAGGAACGACTGAGGGACGACTGAGGGACGACTGAGGGAAGACTGAGAGACGACTGAGGGACGACTGAGGAACGACTGAGGGACGACTGAGGAACGACTGAGGGACGACTGAGGGACGACTGAGGGACGACTGAGGAACGACTGAGGGACGACTGAGGAACGACTGAGGGACGACTGAGGGACGACTGAGGGACGACTGAGGGACGACTGAGGGACGACTGAGGGACGACTGAGGGACGACTGAGGGAAGACTGAGAGACGACTGAAGAATGACTGAGGGATGACTGAAGAATGACTGAGGGACGACTGAGAGACGACTGAGAGACGACTGAAGAATGACTGAGGGATGACTGAGGGACGACTGAAGAATGACTGAAGAGCGACTGAGAGACGACTGAAGAATGACTGAGGGACGACTGAGGGACGACTGAGGGACGACTGAGGGACGACTGAGGGACGACTGAGGGACGACTGAGGGATGACTGAGAGACGACTGAAGAATGACTGAAGAGCGACTGAGGGATGACTGAAGAATGACTGAGGGACGACTGAGGGACGACTGAAAGGCTGCTGAGAGATGACTGAGGAACAGCAGTATGACATCTTAAATTAAACCAACTCCAAAAATATAAAAAAGCTGAAGTTCTTCTCGAGCAGAGGAGGTTAAACCCGCCCTGAGATCCAGACCTCAAACCTGGTCTAACCCTGATCTTCGCTCCGGTCTTTGTCTCGGTCCTGTCTCGGTCTTGTCTCGGTCCTGTCTCGGTCCTGTCTCGGTCCTGTCTCGGTCCTGTCTCGGTCATTTCTCGGTCCTCAGAGCCAGTGAAGTTCGTGAAGCGATTGAGGGACGTCTCCTCGGAGCTGGGGCGCCCGTTGCGTTTGGAGGTGATGTACTCGGGGACTCCGCCCACTCACGTGACCTGGACCAAAGACGGGAAGTTGATCTGGGCGTCGTACCAATACAACGTCCACTCCAACGGCTCCTCCTCCATCTTAGAAGTCCTGAACTCCGACCGCCTCCACGCCGCTGGCGTCTACGGCGTCACCATCGACAACGGTGTTGGAACAGACACTTGCCAGGCCACGGTCACCATGCTGGGTAAAGAGCGCCACCTACAGGGAGAGAAGCGTTTAATAGTCTGTTTAAAGAGACTTCCAAACTTTGGAAGCTGCTTTAGTCTGGTTTTAATCCTGCTTTAGTCCAGCTTTAGTCCTGGTTTAGTCCTGGTTTAGTCCAGCTTTAGTCCTAGTTTAGTCCTGGTTTAGTCTAGTTTTAGTCCTGCTTTAGTGCTGGCCTAGATCTGTCTTAGACCTTTAACCCTAACCCTGGTGCGTCCTGTAGAGCGCCCGTACTTCCCTGAGCCGCTGCGCCCCCTGGAGGTGATGGTGGGCAGGACGGTGCAGTTGTCGTGTTGCGTTCGCGGGACTCCGGAGATCTCGGTGTCCTGGTTCAAAGGAGATTGCGCTCTGTTCCCGTCCGACCGCCTAAAGATGGACTTTAAACAGGGCTGCGCCTCCTTAAGCATCACCAACGCCGCTGCGACCGACCTCGGGCAGTACACGCTCAGAGCCGCCAACGCCGTGGGGGAGAGCCGATGCAGCGCCACCCTCAGCGTGCAAGGTGAACTGCACTCAAACGCCCCTCTGTTCAACGAGAGAAACACACAGGAGACAAGATGGCTGAAAACACTTCACCACAAAATCAAACGAAACAGTTCGAACACGAAACTCTGAAGTCACTATTTGCATATTTCCCCTTTTTTTAAATTATAAAAACATCTTTGACTAAAACACGATGCGGCCTTTGATTTCACGCCCTCGTGATCCAGAAAACAGAACATTCAAAATACAGTTTTATTTCATTTACCGTGACGTAGAAATACTTTTAAAGCTCATTCTAAAAGTCGAAACATGAATATCTGCTAAAACTGTTTTTTTCACTGCGCAAGGACGAAAAGTGACTCGCAAAAGGAGAGACACAAAAAGACAGATATTTGGTGTAGTCCTGGTTTAGTCCTGGTGTAGTCCTGGTTTAGTCCTGATTTAGTCCTGATTTAGTCCTGGTTTAGTCCTGGTTTAGGTCTAATATCTTGGAGATACTGGTCCTTTTCTCTTAGACTTTCTTTAGCAGATAATTTTCATGAATTAATAGAATCTTTGTATATTTAGTAGTGGTGGGAGTTGATTTTTAAAAAATATAATTAATTACAGGCTTTGTCGATACTTCCATCGGGACGTTTTTTAATAAACGACGCTTTTGTCGATACTTCCATCGGGACGTTTTTTAATAAACGCCTTTGTCAGTATTTCTATGGGGTCATTTTACACACACCTCACATCACACTGCAGAATTTCACCTTATCCTCCATCTTAGCCGCTGTACTGACCTCTGACCTCTGACCCAGAGCGCCCACACTTCGTGCAGCCGCTCCATGACGTGTCCTTCTGCGTGGGCAAACCGCTGGTGCTGGCCTGCTCCTACACGGGCAGCCAGCCCGCCAGCGCCACCTGGAGGAAGGACGGCAAGTTCATCTGGGCCTCGTACAAATATAACGTAAAGACCACGAGCTCGCTGTGCATCCTGGGGGTCCTAAACTCCGACCGAGAGGAGGCGCAAGGCCAGTACTCCTGCGAGATCAGCAACGCGGCCGGGAGCGACGTGTGCAGTGCCACCGTCACGCTAGGTACGCTACAGGTCTCCATGGTAACTGTGGGTACACCTTTGAACTCTGTCGTTCGGAGAAGCACAATCAGAGGCGGCGCTTTCAGCACAAACACATCCACCCTCCCCATACTCACCATTCACATCCACCCTCCCCATACTCCCCATTCACATCCACCCTCCCCATACTCCCCATTCACATCCACCCTCCCCATACTCCCCATTCTCACAGTGCAGTTTAGTTTATCTCATGGCTCCATTTGAAAAAGGTTTTGTTTTGTTTTCACCAAAATTGTGAACAGGATTTTAATCGTTTTCATTTGGTTGTTTTATTTCCTTTGTTTCATCCTAAATATTTTACCGTTTTTAAGAGGAAGACGTCTCTTATATACAGATTTCTGTTGTATTTATTTCTTGTTCCTTATTTATCAATACTTAATTATCAATAATTATTATTCTTATTAACACTAACACCTTTGGTCCTTTTGCTCTTTGTACAAAAATGCATTTCTATATTTCGATTTGACCAAAAATAACCAGAGCTTTTACGGCGGCCAGTGACATCACGCGCTTGTTTCATACCGCTCTCTGATTGGTCGCTTCTCTCCTGAACCTAATGCTAAAGCTAATGCTAAAGCTAATGCTACTCTTTACTGATCTGCTCCATCACCTGTTCACCTTTCTCTCCTCTTTCACCTGTGTATTCTGCTATCTCCTTTCTCCTCACCTGCCTTCACCTGCCTTCACCTGCCTTCACCTGCCTTCACCTGCCTTCACCTGCCTTCACCTGCCTTCACCTGCCCCTCAGAGCCCCCGCGCTTCACGCAGCCTCTGCAGGATGTGTTCTTCCGCGTGCGTGAGCCGTTAGCGCTGGAGGCGTTCTTCAGCGGCAGCAAACACATTTCCGTCACGTGGAAAAAAGACGACAAACTGATCTGGGCTTCATACAAATACAACGTCAAAACCACGGACACCTCGAGCCGCCTGGAGGTGTTAAACTCCGACCGAGAGGAGGCCAAAGGAACCTACAGCTGCACCATCTCCAACCAGGCCGGCACAGACAGCTGCAGCGCCACCGTCAGGCTCGGTAAACTCCTACAGCACCAAAAGAGAGGGAAAGCACGGACTGACCACTGGTCCAGTCCTGGTTTAGTCCTGGTTTAATCCTGGTTTAATTCTGGTTTAATTCTGGTTTAGTCCTGGGTTAGTCCTGGTTCAGTCCTAGTTCAGTCCTGGTTCAGTCTTTATTTAGCCTAGTTTTAGTCCCTGTAGCTAATGTGCTAACTCTTGTAGAACCGGTGCGTTTCACGCGGCGTCTGCCCAACTCCTTCTACAAACTGGGGCGACCTTTAACCCTTGAGTGCGAGTTCGCCGGGAGCCAACGCATCTACGTGTCCTGGAGGAAAGACGGACGCCCCATCTGGGCGTCGTACAAATACAACGTAAAGACGACAGACCGTACGAGCGCACTGACCATTCTGAACTGTGACAGCCGCGATGCCATCGGGAAGTACTCGTGTGAAGTGGAGAACGCCGAGGGCAGCGCCACCTGCTGCTGCCTTGTGCGCATAGGTACCTGACAACCCCATTAACCCTGCATTATAACACCTGCCCCATTAACCCTGCATTATAACACCTGCCCCATTGACCCTGCATTATAACACCTGCCCCATTAACCCTGCATTATAACACCTGCCCCATTGACCCTGCATTATAACACCTGCCCCATTGACCCTGCATTATAACACCTGCCCCATTAACCCTGCATTATAACACCTGCCCCATTGACCCTGCATTATAACACCTGCCCCATTGACCCTGCATTATAACACCTGCCCCATTGACCCTGCATTATAACACCTGCCCCATTGACCCTGCATTATAACACCTGCCCCATTATAACACCTGCCCCATTGACCCTGCATTATAACACCTGCCCCATTGACCCTGCATTATAACATCTGCCCCATTAACCCTGCATTATAACACCTGCCCCATTATAACACCTGCCCCATTGACCCTGCATTATAACACCTGCCCCATTGACCCTGCATTATAACACCTGCCCCATTGACCCTGCATTATAACACCTGCCCCATTGACCCTGCATTATAACACCTGCCCCATTGACCCTGCATTATAACACCTGCCCCATTGACCCTGCATTATAACACCTGCCCCATTGACCCTGCATTATAACACCTGCCCCATTGACCCTGCATTATAACACCTGCCCCATTGACCCTGCATTATAACACCTGCCCCATTATAACACCTGCCCCATTAACCCTGCATTATAACACCTGCCCCATTGACCCTGCATTATAACACCTGCCCCATTAACCCTGCATTATAACACCTGCCCCATTATAACACCTGCCCCATTAACCCTGCATTATAACACCTGCCCCATTAACCCTGCATTATAACACCTGCCCCATTAACCCTGCATTATAACACCTGCCCCATTGACCCTGCATTATAACACCTGCCCCATTATAACACCTGCCCCATTGACCCTGCATTATAACACCTGCCCCATTATAACACCTGCCCCATTATAACACCTGCCCCATTGACCCTGCATTATAACACCTGCCCCATTGACCCTGCATTATAACACCTGCCCCATTAACCCTGCATTATAACACCTGCCCCATTGACCCTGCATTATAACACCTGCCCCATTGATCCTGCATTATAACACCTGCCCCATTGACCCTGCATTATAACACCTGCCCCATTGACCCTGCATTATAACACCTGCCCCATTGACCCTGCATTATAACACCTGCCCCATTATAACACCTGCCCCATTGACCCTGCATTATAAGTAACAGTAGTAACATTAAGGCCAACACTAAACCTGCTGCTAACTCACACTTACCCATAAACCCTCACTCCCACCCCACTTGTCCCCTCCCCCTCCTCTGACCCACCTGTCCCTGCCCCCTCCTCTAACCCACCTGTCCCCTCCCCCTCCTCTAACCCATCTGTCCCCTCCCCCTCCTCTAACCCACCTGTCCCCTCCCCCTCCTCTAACCCACCTGTCCCCTCCCCCTCCTCTAACCCACCTGTCCCCGCCCCCTCCTCTGACCCACCTGTCCCCGCCCCCTTCTCTGACCCACCTGTCCCCGCCCCCTCCTCTTACCCACCTGTCCCCGCCCCCTCCTCTGACCCACCTGTCCCCGCCCCCTCCTCTAACCCACCTGTCACCTCCCCCTCCTCTAACCCACCTGTCCTCGTCCCCTCCTCTAACCCACCTGTCACCTCCCCCTCCTCTAACCCACCTGTCCCTTCCCCCTCCTCTAACCCACCTGTCCTCGTCCCCTCCTCTAACCCACCTGTCCCCTCCCCCTCCTCTGACCCACCTGTCCTCGCCCCCTCCTCTAACCCACCTGTCCCCGCCCCCTCCTCTAACCCACCTGTCCCCGCCCCCTCCTCTAACCCACCTGTCCCCGCCCCCTCTCACCCTCAGAGCAGGTACACCTCACCTGTCTCCTCTAACCCTCAGAGCCCGTACACTTCACCTTTCCGCTCCGGGACACCACCTATCGCCTGGGGGGGGCGCTCTCGCTGTACTGCGCCTTCAGCGGGTCTCCGCCCGTTTACGTTTCCTGGAGGAAAGACGGCCGCCCCATCTGGGCTTCGTATAAATACAACATAAAGAAGACAGAGGACTCGTGCGTGTTGGAGGTTCTGAACGCCGACCGAGAGGAGGCGCAAGGAACCTACACCTGCGAGATCTCCAACTCTGAGTACAGCGATACCTGCTCCGCTGACGTGACGCTAGGTAACCATAGAAACCATGGTTCTTACGGCACAGACCAGACGCGGCCAAAGGAGGTTTTAGATTTACTCAGAAAACCTTAAAAAATTGATTAGAAGTGCTTCAGTCTCTCTCTGGTCAGTGAAATACACTCTGAACCGTTACTGTTTCTGATTTAAACTAAACAATGATTCTTGAGCCTCACAAAACCGTGGTTCTGTATTTGGCGTTTATTTGTAGTGAAAGTAAAAGTGGGCCAGAATGTTGCATAAACCTTGTGCTGAAGGTTTCTGTTCAGTGGTTTTGGTGCAGTGGTTTTCAGTTTGGTGGGGTCGGTGCAGTTCTACATTTGTATCGAGATGATTCCTGTTCCAGACACCTCACTCCTGATTCTTCTAACGTTTGATAAAAACTCGGCTTTGTTTTGGTTAAATCCAGACTGCGTTTTGATTCTGAACAGTATTTTATGAGAGACTTATTTGAGCTGTCATCCCAGATTGTAATTCTTTGTAGTTCTGGTTCTGTTTTTGTTTCACAGTTTTCGTTCTGTCTCTCTCAAAAAGCGATTTTATACTTTTCTTCATCATAAAAGAACCTCTTTTCATGTAAGAGCTGGATTTGAATGCCGATGTTAAAATAAGGACCGCGCTGTGTGGTTTGCTGTTTTGGTTCGTAGACGACATTGGTGTTGTGGTCTGTAGACAACATTGGTGTTTTGTTCATATTTCTGGTCTTCAGATCTGGTTTGTGGTAGGGTCCTAACAGCAGTCGCTCCATAGATCTGGTCCGTGCTCACTAGACTTTACTTTTGGCTGTGTAGTTCCCACAGACACTAACATGTGAAACTAACGTGTGTGTGATGCCAATGCTCCGCTGCCTCCGCCCAGAGCCCGTGCTGTTCTCCAGACCTCTTCAGGACGTGTGCTTCAGGGTGGGTGAGCCGCTGAGCCTCGCCGTGGGCTACACCGGCAGCCCGCGCATCCACGTCTCCTGGACCAAAGACGGAAAACCCATCTGGGCCTCGTACAAATATAACGTGAAGAAAACAGACCAATTGTGCATCCTGGAAGTGCTCAACGCCGACCGCGAGGAAGCCAAGGGGCATTATACCTGCCACATCTCCAACAGCAGCAGCCAGGCTGAGTGCAGCGCTAACGTCACGCTTGGTAACACGCCAACAACATGCTTATAACATGCTAACTCAACGCCAACAACACGATTATAACATGCTAAGACAACGGCAACAACACACTTATAACAGGCTAATACCATTCCAACAACACGCGGACACCACACCAACAACTCTCCAACAACACGCCGACACCACACCAACTACTCTCCAACAACACGCCGACACCACACCAACAACTCTCCAACAACACGGCGACACCACGCCAACAACGCGCCAACACCACGCCAACAACGCGCCAACACCATTCCAACAACACGACCAACAACTCTCCAACACCATGTCAACACAATTCCAACAACAGGCCAACAACTCTCCAACAACACACCAACACAATTCCAACAACAGGCTTATAACATGCTAACTCAACACCAACATCACGCTTATAACAGGCTAATACCATTCCAACAACGTGCCAACATTATTCCAACAACGCGCCAACATTACTCCAACAACGCGCCAACATTATTCCAACAACGCGCCAACATTATTCCAACAACGCGCCAACATTATTCCAACAACGCGCCAACAACTCTCCAACAACACGCCGACACCACACCAACAACTCTCCAACAACACGGCGACACCACGCCAACAACGCGCCAACACCACACCAACAACGCGCCAACACCATTCCAACAACACGACCAACACCATTTTAACAACACGCCAACAACTCTCCAACAACACACCAACACAATTCCAACAACACGCTTATAACATGCTAACTCAACACCAACATCACGCTTATAACAGGCTAATACCATTCCAACAACGTGCCAACATTATTCCAACAACGCGGCAACATTATTCCAACAACGCGCCAACATTATTCCAACAACACGGCAACATTATTCCAACAACGCGCCAACATTACTCCAACAACGCGCCAACATTATTCCAACAACGCGCCAACATTACTCCAACAACATGCCAACATTATTCCAACAACGCGCCAACATTATTCCAACAACGCGCCAACATTATTCCAACAACGCGCCAACATTACTCCAACAACGCGCCATTATTCCAACAACGCACCAACATTACTCCAACAACGCGCCAACACCACACCAACAACTCTCCAACAACACGCCAATACCACACCAACAACTCTCCAACAACACGGCGACACCACGCCAACAACGCGCCAACACCATTCCAACAACACGCCAACAACTCTCCAACACCATGTCAACACCATTCCAACAACACGCCAACACCATTTTAACAACACGCCAACAACTCTCCAACAACACACCAACACAATTCCAACAACACGCTTATAACATGCTAACTCAACACCAACATCACGCTTATAACAGGCTAATACCATTCCAACAACACGCCAACATTACTCCAACAACGCGCCATTATTCCAACAGCATGCCAACATTATTCCAACAACGCGCCAACATTATTCCAACAACGCGCCAACATTATTCCAACAACGCGCCAACATTATTCCAACAACGCGCCAACATTACTCCAACAACGCGCCAACATTATTCCAACAACGCGCCAACATTATTCCAACAACGCGCCAACATTATTCCAGCAACGCGCCAACATTACTCCAACAACGCGCCAACATTACTCCAACAACGCGCCAACATTATTCCAACAACGCGCCAACATTATTCCAGCAACGCGCCAACATTACTCCAACAACGCGCCAACATTACTCCAACAACACGCCAACATTATTCCAACAACGTGCCAACATTATTCCAACAATGCACCAACATTACTCCAACAACGCGCCATTATTCCAACAACGCACCAACATTACTCCAACAACGCGCCAACATTATTCCAGCAACGCGGCAACATTATTCCAACAACGTGCCAACATTACTCCAACAACGCGCCAACATTATTCCAACAACGCGCCAACATTATTCCAACAACGCGCCAACATTATTCCAGCAACGCGCCAACATTACTCCAACAACGCGCCAACATTACTCCAACAACGCGCCAACATTATTCCAACAACACGCCAACATTATTCCAACAACGTGCCAACATTACTCCAACAACGCGCCAACATTATTCCAACAACGCACCAACATTATTCCAACAACGCGGCAACATTATTCCAACAACGCGCCAACATTATTCCAACAACGCGCCAACATTATTCCAACAACGCGCCAACATTATTCCAACAACGCGCCAACATTATTCCAACAACGCGGCAACATTATTCCAACAACGCGCCATTATTCCAACAACGTGCCAACATTACTCCAACAACGCGCCAACATTACTCCAACAACGTGCCAACATTACTCCAACAACGCGCCAACATTATTCCAACAACGCGGCAACATTATTCCAACAACGCGCCAACATTATTCCAACAACGCGGCAACATTATTCCAACAACGTGCCAACATTATTACAACAACGCGCCAACATTACTCCAACAACGCGCCAACATTATTCCAACAACGTGCCAACATTACTCCAACAACGCGCCAACATTATTCCAACAACGCACCAACATTACTCCAACAACGCGCCAACATTATTCCAACAACGCGCCATTATTCCAACAACGCGCCAACATTATTCCAACAACGCGCCAACATTATTCCAACAACGCGCCAACATTATTCCAACAACGCGCCAACATTATTCCAACAACGCGCCAACATTATTCCAACAACGCGCCAACATTACTCCAACAACGCGCCATTATTCCAACAACGCGCCAACATTATTCCAACAACGCGCCATTATTCCAACAACGTGCCAACATTACTCCAACAACGTGCCAACATTATTCCAACAACACGCCAACATTATTCCAACAACGCGCCAACATTATTCCAACAACGCGCCAACATTATTCCAACAACGTGCCAACATTATTCCAACAACGCGCCAACATTATTCCAACAACGTGCCAACATTATTCCAACAACACGCCAACATTATTCCAACAACGCGCCATTATTCCAACAACGCGCCATTATTCCAACAACGCGCCAACATTATTCCAACAACGCGCCAACATTACTCCAACAACGCGCCATTATTCCAACAACGCGCCAACATTATTCCAACAACGCGCCATTATTCCAACAACGCGTAACATTATTCCAACAACGCGCCAACATTATTCCAACAACGCGCCAACATTATTCCAACAACGCGCCATTATTCCAACAACGCGCCAACATTATTCCAACAACGCGCCAACATTATTCCAGCAACGCGCCAACATTATTCCAACAACGCGCCAACATTATTCCAGCAACGCGCCAACATTACTCCAACAACGCGCCAACATTACTCCAACAACACGCCAACATTATTCCAACAACGTGCCAACATTATTCCAACAATGCACCAACATTATTCCAACAACGCGCCAACATTATTCCAGCAACGCGGCAACATTATTCCAACAACGTGCCAACATTACTCCAACAACGCGCCAACATTATTCCAACAACGCGCCAACATTAGTCCCCCATCGAGCCAACATTATTCCAGCAACGCGCCAACATTACTCCAACAACGCGCCAACATTACTCCAACAACGCGCCAACATTATTCCAACAACACGCCAACATTATTCCAACAACGTGCCAACATTACTCCAACAACGCGCCAACATTATTACAACAACGTGCCAACATTACTCCAACAACGCGCCAACATTATTCCAACAACGTGCCAACATTACTCCAACAACGCGCCAACATTATTCCAACAACGCGCCAACATTATTCCAACAACGCGCCAACATTATTCCAGCAACGCGCCAACATTACTCCAACAACGCGCCAACATTACTCCAACAACGCGCCAACATTATTCCAACAACACGCCAACATTATTCCAACAACGTGCCAACATTACTCCAACAACGCGCCAACATTATTCCAACAACGCACCAACATTATTCCAACAACGCGGCAACATTATTCCAACAACGCGCCAACATTATTCCAACAACGCGCCAACATTATTCCAACAACGCGCCAACATTATTCCAACAACGCGCCAACATTATTCCAACAACGCGGCAACATTATTCCAACAACGCGCCATTATTCCAACAACGTGCCAACATTACTCCAACAACGCGCCAACATTACTCCAACAACGTGCCAACATTACTCCAACAACGCGCCAACATTATTCCAACAACGCGGCAACATTATTCCAACAACGCGCCAACATTATTCCAACAACACGCCAACATTATTCCAACAACGAGCCAACATTATTACAACAACGCGCCAACATTATTCCAACAACGCGCCAACATTATTCCAACAACGTGCCAACATTACTCCAACAACGCGCCAACATTATTCCAACAACGCACCAACATTACTCCAACAACGCGCCAACATTATTCCAACAACGCGCCATTATTCCAACAACGCGCCAACATTATTCCAACAACGCGCCAACATTATTCCAACAACGCGTAACATTATTCCAACAACGCGCCAACATTATTCCAACAACGCGCCAACATTATTCCAACAACGCGCCAACATTACTCCAACAACGCGCCATTATTCCAACAACGCGCCAACATTATTCCAACAACGCGCCATTATTCCAACAACGTGCCAACATTACTCCAACAACGCGCCAACATTACTCCAACAACGTGCCAACATTATTCCAACAACGCGCCAACATTATTCCAACAACGCGCCAACATTATTCCAACAACGTGCCAACATTATTCCAACAACGCGCCAACATTATTCCAACAACGTGCCAACATTATTCCAACAACACGCCAACATTATTCCAACAACGCGCCATTATTCCAACAACGCGCCATTATTCCAACAACGCGCCAACATTATTCCAACAACGCGCCAACATTACTCCAACAACGCGCCATTATTCCAACAACGCGCCAACATTATTCCAACAACGCGCCATTATTCCAACAACGCGCCAACATTATTCCAACAACGCGCCAACATTATTCCAACAACGCGCCAACATTATTCCAACAACGCGCCATTATTCCAACAACGCGCCAACATTATTCCAACAACGCGCCAACATTATTCCAGCAACGCGCCAACATTATTCCAACAACGCGCCAACATTATTCCAGCAACGCGCCAACATTACTCCAACAACGCGCCAACATTACTCCAACAACACGCCAACATTATTCCAACAACGTGCCAACATTATTCCAACAATGCACCAACATTATTCCAACAACGCGCCAACATTATTCCAGCAACGCGGCAACATTATTCCAACAACGTGCCAACATTACTCCAACAACGCGCCAACATTATTCCAACAACGCGCCAACATTATTCCAACAACGCGCCAACATTATTCCAGCAACGCGCCAACATTACTCCAACAACGCGCCAACATTACTCCAACAACGCGCCAACATTATTCCAACAACACGCCAACATTATTCCAACAACGTGCCAACATTACTCCAACAACGCGCCAACATTATTACAACAACGTGCCAACATTACTCCAACAACGCGCCAACATTATTACAACAACGTGCCAACATTACTCCAACAACGTGCCAACATTACTCCAACAACGCGCCAACATTATTCCAACAACGCGCCAACATTATTCCAACAACGCACCAACATTATTCCAACAACGCGGCAACATTATTCCAACAACGCGCCAACATTATTCCAACAACGCGCCAACATTATTCCAACAACGCGCCAACATTATTCCAACAACGCGCCAACATTATTCCAACAACGCGGCAACATTATTCCAACAACGCGCCATTATTCCAACAACGTGCCAACATTACTCCAACAACGCGCCAACATTACTCCAACAACGTGCCAACATTACTCCAACAACGCGCCAACATTATTCCAACAACGCGGCAACATTATTCCAACAACGCGGCAACATTATTCCAACAACGCGCCAACATTATTCCAACAACGCGGCAACATTATTCCAACAACGTGCCAACATTATTACAACAACGCGCCAACATTATTCCAACAACGCGCCAACATTATTCCAACAACGCGCCAACATTATTCCAACAACGCGCCAACATTATTCCAACAACGCGCCAACATTACTCCAACAACGCGCCAACATTATTCCAACAACGCGCCATTATTCCAACAACGCGCCAACATTATTCCAACAACGCGCCAACATTATTCCAACAACGCGCCATTATTCCAACAACGCACCAACATTATTCCAACAACGTGCCAACATTATTCCAACAACGCGCCAACATTATTCCAACAACGCGCCAACATTATTCCAACAACGCGCCAACATTACTCCAACAACGCGCCATTATTCCAACAACGCGCCAACAATATTCCAACAACGCGCCATTATTCCAACAACGTGCCAACATTACTCCAACAACGTGCCAACATTATTCCAACAACACGCCAACATTATTCCAACAACGCGCCAACATTATTCCAACAACGCGCCAACATTATTCCAACAACGTGCCAACATTATTCCAACAACGCGCCAACATTATTCCAACAACGTGCCAACATTATTCCAACAACACGCCAACATTATTCCAACAACGCGCCAACATTACTCCAACAACGCGCCATTATTCCAACAACGCGCCAACATTATTCCAACAACGCGCCAACATTACTCCAACAACGCGCCATTATTCCAACAACGCGCCAACATTATTCCAACAACGCGCCATTATTCCAACAACGCGCCAACATTATTCCAACAACGCGCCAACATTATTCCAACAACGCGCCAACATTATTCCAACAACGCGCCATTATTCCAACAACGCGCCAACATTATTCCAACAACGCTCCAACATTATTACAACAACGCGCCATTATTCCAACAACGCGCCAACATTATTCCAACAACGTGCCAACATTACTCCAACAACGCGCCATTATTCCAACAACGCGCCAACATTATTCCAACAACGCGCCAACATTATTCCAACAACGCGCCATTATTCCAACAACGCGCCAACATTATTCCAACAACGCGCCAACATTATTCCAACAACGCGCCAACATTATTCCAACAACGCGCCAACATTATTCCAACAACGCGCCAACATTACTCCAACAACGCGCCATTATTCCAACAACGCGCCAACATTATTCCAACAACGCGCCATTATTCCAACAACGTGCCAACATTACTCCAACAACGTGCCAACATTATTCCAACAACACGCCAACATTATTCCAACAACGCGCCAACATTATTCCAACAACGCGCCAACATTATTCCAACAACGTGCCAACATTATTCCAACAACGCGCCAACATTATTCCAACAACGTGCCAACATTATTCCAACAACACGCCAACATTATTCCAACAACGCGCCAACATTACTCCAACAACGCGCCATTATTCCAACAACGCGCCAACATTATTCCAACAACGCGCCAACATTACTCCAACAACGCGCCATTATTCCAACAACGCGCCAACATTATTCCAACAACGCGCCATTATTCCAACAACGCGCCAACATTATTCCAACAACGCGCCAACATTATTCCAACAACGCGCCAACATTATTCCAACAACGCGCCATTATTCCAACAACGCGCCAACATTATTCCAACAACGCGCCAACATTATTCCAACAACGCGCCATTATTCCAACAACGCGCCAACATTATTCCAACAACGTGCCAACATTACTCCAACAACGCGCCATTATTCCAACAACGCGCCAACATTATTCCAACAACGCGCCAACATTATTCCAACAACGCGCCAACATTATTCCAACAACGCGCCAACATTATTCCAACAACGCGCCAACATTATTCCAACAACACGGCAACATTATTCCAACAACACGCCAACATTATTCCAACAACGCGCCAACATTATTCCAACAACGCGCCAACATTATTCCAACAACGTGCCAACATTATTCCAACAACGCGCCAACATTATTCCAACAACGCGCCAACATTATTCCAACAACGCGCCAACATTATTCCAACAACGCGCCAACATTATTCCAACAACGCGCCAACATTACTCCAACAACGCGCCAACATTATTCCAACAACGCGCCAACATTATTCCAACAACGTGCCAACATTACTCCAACAACGCGCCAACATTATTCCAGTCAGATACAGAACAGTTTTATGCTACTGCTTTGCGCTAACGCTGACTCTGCTTTGTACCTCCTCACTCTGGCTCCTCCCCCTCGGTCCTCCTCCTCCTCCTCCCCCTGGCTCCTCCTACTCCCCTCGCCCCCCCTCGCTCCTTCTTCTCTTCTCCCCTTGCTCCTCCCCTTGCTCCTCTCCTCTCTCCTCCCCCTCGCTCCTCCCCTCACTCTTCCCCCTGGCTCCTCCCCCTGGCTCCTCCCCCAGAGCCCGTGCGCTTCGTGACGCCCCTTCAGGACGCCTCCTTCTCGCTGGGGCAGCCATTGGCGTTGGAGTGCAGGTTCTCGGGAAGTCAGAGGATTCACGTGACTTGGACCAAAGACGACCGACCCATCTGGGCGTCGTACAAGTACAATGTTAAAACGACGCCCACTTCCTGCCGCCTCGAGGTCCTCAACTCCGACCGAGAGGAGGCGCAGGGACAGTACTGCGTCACCATCTCCAACAGCTGCAGCTCCGCCACCAGCAACGCCTACGTGCTGTGCAGAACGAGCAAGAGAGGTACTAATACTGCCACTAATACTGCGACTGTTACTGCAAGTACTACTGCGACTACTACTGCAAGTACTACTGCGACTACTACTGCAAGTACTACTGCGACTACTACTGCAAGTACTACTGCGACTACTACTGCAAGTACTACTGCGACTACTACTGCGACTACGCCTACTACTGCGACTACTACTGTGACTACTACTGCGACTACTACTGCAAGTACTACTGCGACTACTACTGCGAGTACTACTGCAAGTACTACTGCAAGTACTACTGCGAGTACTACTGCGAGTACTACTGCGAGTACTACTGCGACTACTACTGCAAGTACTACTGCGACTACTACTGCGACTACTACTGCGAGTACTACTGCAAGTACTACTGCAAGTACTATCTAGTACCACTGCAGTACCTACTCGCACTACTGCAAGTACTATAGACCACCTACTGCAAGTACCATCATGACTACTACTGCAAGTACCATACTGCGACTACTACTGCGACTACGCCTACTACCGCGACTACTACTGCGACTACTGCGACCTACTGCACCATGCTACTAGTACTACTGCAAGTACTACTGCAAGTACTACTGCGACTACTACTGCAAGTACTACTGCGACTACTACTGCAAGTACTACTGCGACTACTACTGCGACGACTACTGCAAGTACTACTGCAAGTACTACTGCGACTACTACTGCAAGTACTACTGCGACTACTACTGCGACTACTACTGCGACTACTACTGCAAGTACTACTGCGACTACTACCGCGACTACGCTACTACTACCGACTACTACTGTGACTACTACTGCGACTACTACTGCAAGTACCATCATGACTACTGAGTACTACCTGCAAGTACTATACTACTACCGCAAGCACTACCGACTACTACTGCGACTACCAAGCTACTACCGCAAGTACCACTCATCACTACTGCAAGTACTACTGCGACTACTACTGCAAGTACTACTGCGACTACTACTGCAAGTACTACTGCGACTACTACTGCGACTACTACTGCAAGTACTACTGCGAGTACTACTGCGAGTACTACTGCGAGTACTACTGCGAGTACTACTGCGAGTACTACTGCGACTACTACTGCAAGTACTACTGCGACTACTACTGCGACTACTACTGCAAGTACTACTGCGAGTACTACTGCGAGTACTACTGCGACTACTACTGCAAGTACTACTGCGAGTACTACTGCGAGTACTACTGCGAGTACTACTGCGACTACTACTGCAAGTACTACTGCGAGTACTACTGCGAGTACTACTGCGAGTACTACTGCGAGTACTACTGTGAATATGACCGACTGATAACTGCTGTAATGAGGTGAGCTCCACTGGACTTAAGGCTTCAGTACTTTTCACTAATGCTGCATCTGCTTTATAAATGCCTCCTCCTCCTCTCCTCCTCTCCTCCTCCTCATCTCCACCTCCTCTCCTCCTCACCTCCTCCTCTTCCTCTCCTCACCTCCTCCTCATCTCCACCTCCTCTCCTCCTCACCTCCTCCTCTTCCTCTCCTCACCTCCTCCTCCGCCTCCTCCTCACCTCCTCCACCTCCTCCTCCTCACCTCTACCTCCTCCTCACCTCCACCTCCTCACCTCCTCCTCTCCTCACCTCCTCCTCTTCCTCCTCCTCACCTCCTCCTCTCCTCACCTCCTCCTCTTCCTCCTCCTCACCTCCTCTCCTCACCTCCTCCTCTTCCTCCTCCTCACCTCCTCCTCTCCTCACCTCCTCCTCTTCCTCCTCCTCACCTCCTCTCCTCACCTCCTCCTCTTCCTCCTCCTCACCTCCTCCTCTCCTCACCTCCTCCTCTTCCTCCTCCACTTCCTCACCTCCTCTCCTCACCTCCTCCTCTTCCTCCTCCTCACCTCCTCCTCTCCTCACCTCCTCCTCTTCCTCTCCTCACCTCCTCCTCTCCCCCTCCTCCTCCACCTCCTCCTCTCCTCCTCCTCACCTCCTCCTCTCCTCACCTCCTCCTCTTCCTCCTCCTCTCCTCCACCTCCTCCTCCTCCTCTCCTCCTCCTCTCCTCCTCCTCTCGCTCTAACCCTCCCAGAGCCTCCTCGTTTCATGCGTAAACTGGAGAATACCACGTACGTCCTGGGGGAGGCGCTGTCGTTGCGTGTGGCGTTCCGAGCGTCGGAGCGCGTGAGCGTGAGCTGGAGGAAAGATGGCCGCCCCATTTGGGCTTCGTACAAATACAATGTGAAGACGACGGACTGCAGCTGCGTCCTGGACGTGCTCAACGCCGACCGTGAGGACGCCAGGGGGCGCTACAGCTGCGAGATCAATAACAAGGACGGCTCTGACACCTGCCACGCCTACGTCACGCTAGGTAACATGCTAACAGCCTACATCACGCTAGGTAACATGCTAACAGCCTACGTCACGCTAGGTAACATGCTAACAGCCTACGTCACGCTAGGTAACATGCTAACAGCCTACATCACGCTAGGTAACATGCTAACAGCCTACGTCACGCTAGGTAACATGCTAACAGCCTACGTCACGCTAGGTAACATGCTAACAGCCTATGTCACGCTAGGTAACATGCTAACAGCCTACGTCATGCTAGGTAACATGCTAACAGCCTACGTCACGCTAGGTAACATGCTAACAGCCTATGTCACGCTAGGTAACATGCTAACAGCCTACGTCACGCTAGGTAACATGCTAACAGCCTACGTCACGCTAGGTAACATGCTAACAGCCTACGTCACGCTAGGTAACATGCTAACACGCTACGGCAGGCCAGGTAACAGGCTAAAGTTTATTTCAAATATCACCAATCCAAAAACAGTCTGGGGCCTGTTTTAATGTTGATATTTTCTTCTCTCTGGTTTATCTGAAGGACTCACCTGAAAAATCGTTGCAGTTTTGTGGACAAACATGTCGTCTTCTTTTATAGCGACGTGTTTACTTTAGCATCTTAGAAAGTAACAGGAACAGGAAGCAGCGAGAAACTCTCCTCTGTTCAGTCGACTCTGAACTCACAGGCTTCAGATAAACCAGAGGGAATAAAATATCACACGGCTGTGATAGAAGTTAAATCCTGGGTTCGGGTAAATAGAGGTTGAAATAAGTTTTTTGTTTGACACAAGTGTTTCTCACGTCCTTTTTCCAAACCCCACTGTTCCCGTCGTTGAACCTCCGTTGCCGTCCTCAGAGCCCGTTCGCTTTGTACGTAAACTTCAAGATGTTTCTCACGATCTGGGACGACCTTTGACCCTCACGTGCACGTACGCCGGCAGCGAGCACGTGCACGCCACCTGGAGGAAGGACGGAAAACTGATCTGGGCCTCGTACCAGTACAACATCCGGACCAGCAGGGGGCGCTGTGAGCTCGACGTCCTCAACAACGACAGAGAAGCTTCGGCCGGAACCTACACCTGTGAAATCTCCAACACCGACGGCTCCGACTCCTGCCACTGCACCGTCAGGCTAGGTAACACCCGCCACCTGCCCTGCTCCCGCCGCCGGCAGGTTAAAGGGCCGCTCCCGCCGCCGGCAGGTTAAAGGGCCGCTCCCGCCGCCGGCAGGTTAAAGGGCCGCTCCCGCCGGGCGGTGGGGCGGTGGGTTGGTGGGGCGGTGGGACGGGGGGTCGGTGGGGCGGTCGGTGGGGCGGTGGGGCGGTGGGGCGGTGGGGCGGTGGGGCGGTGGGTTGGTGGGGCGGTGGGGCGGGGGGTCGGTGGGGCGGTGGGTTGGTGGGGCGGTGGGGCGGTGGGTTGGTGGGTCGGTGGGGCGGTGGGGCGGTGGGGCGGTTGTTCGGTGGGGCGGTGGGGCGGTTGGGCAGTCAGTGGATTGGTGGATTTTTTTGCACGATTATTTTGGTTTCCTGCTGAATGTTCTGCACATTTTCACACGGTTGTTTTGGTGGAAAACAATTTGCTCACCTCAAGTTTTGTGAAGGCCTCTCTCTGTTCTACAAACTGATTCTGTTTCTGTCGTCCTCGTGTTCCCGGTGTTTTGGTGAATGTCTGGTTCTTCTGGAGCATGTTCCTAAAGCTCTATTACGGAACCTGACGCGACCAGGTGTATCTAAGCATGTCTGAAACTGTATCATCCCTGAGTCCCTGTGTTCCTCTGCCTGTTCCTCTGCTTTCTTTGGTCCTGGTTTGGTCCTGGTTTGGTCCTGGTTTGGTCCTGGTTTGGTCCTGGTTTGGTCCTGGTTTGGTCCTGGTTTGGTCCTGGTTTGGTCCTGGTTTGGTCCTGGTTTGGTCCTGGTTTTGGTGAAAGTTTTCAGCTCTGTTTTTCTCTGATGGTTTTGAGTGCTCATTTTCTTTTAAACCCTCGTCGGTGTGATCCTCTGCTGCTTTATCTTGACTTTTCTCCTCCTTTTACCTCCTTTGTCCCTCGTTACCTCTCCTCCACCTCTCTCCTCCTCTCTCCTCCTCTCTCCTCCTCCCTCCTCCTCTCTCCTCCTCTCTCCTCCTCTCTCCTCCTCTCTCCTCTCTCCTCCTCCCCCTCCTCCTCCTCCTCTCTCCTCTCTCCTCCTCCTCTCTCCTCCTCCTCGTCCGCTCTCCTCCTCTCTCCTACTCTCTCCTCTCTCCTCCTCGCTCCTACTCCTCATACCTCCTCTCTCCTCCTCTCTCCTCCTCTCTCCTCCTCCATCCTCCTCTATCCTCCTCTCTCCTCCTCTCTCCTCCTCTACTCCTCCTCCTCTCTCCTCCTCCTCTCTCCTCCTCTCTCCTCCTCTCTCCTCCTCTACTCTCCCCCCTCCTCTCTCCTCCTCTCTCCTCCTCCTCTCTCCTCCTCTCTCCTCCTCCTCCTCTCTCCTCTCTCCTCCTCTCTCCTCCTCCTCCTCCTCCTCTCTCCTCCTCTCTCCTCCTCTCTCCTCCTCCTCCTCCTCTCTCCTCCTCTCTCCTCCTCTCTCCTCTCTCCTCCTTCTCCTCTCTCCTCCTCTCTCCTCTCTCCTCCTCTCTCCTCCTCTCTCCTCCTCCTCCTCTCTCCTCTCTCCTCCTCTCTCCTCCTCTCCTCCTCCTCCTCTCTCCTCCTCCTCCTCCTCCTCCTCCTCTCTCCTCCTCTCTCCTCCTCCTCTCCTCCTCTCTCCTCCTCTCCTCCTCCTCCTCTCTCCTCCTCCTCCTCTCTCCTCCTCTCCTCCTCTCTCCTCTCTCCTCTCTCCTCCTCTCTCCTCCTCCTCCTCTCTCCTCTCTCCTCCTCTCTCCTCCTCTCCTCCTCTCCTCCACAGAGCGTAAAGTCCCTCCCTCATTCACGAAGCGCCTGTCGGACTCCCTGGTGGAGGGGGTGGGGAAGGAGGTGCGTCTGGAGGCGCGTGTGTCCGGTTCTCCTCCTCTGACCGTGGCCTGGTCCAGAGACGGCGCCGAGGTCCAGACGTCAGACAAACTGGAGACGAGTTTCGAGAACAACGTGGCTCTGCTGGTGCTGAAGGACTCGGCGCCCGGAGACTCTGGAGTCTACAGCTGCACCGTGAGGAACCAGGCCGGCAAGACCTCCTGCCAGACCAGCCTCACCATCTCCGGTAAGACCTGGTCTGGGTTTAGTCCTGGGCTAGTCCTGGGCTAGTCCTGGGTTAGTCCTGGGCTAGTCCTGGGCTAGTCCTGGGTTAGTCCTGGGCTAGTCCTGGGTTTAGTCCTGGGCTAGTCCTGGGCTAGTCCTGGGTTAGTCCTGGGTTAGTCCTGGGTTAGTCCTGGGCTAGTCCTGGGTTAGTCCTGGGCTAGTCCTGGGTTTAGTCCTGGGCTAGTCCTGGGTTAGTCCTGGGCTAGTCCTGGGTTAGTCCTGGGCTAGTCCTGGGCTAGTCCTGGGCTAGTCCTGGGTTAGTCCTGGGCTAGTCCTGGGTTAGTCCTGGGTTAGTCCTGGGCTAGTCCTGGGTTAGTCCTGGGCTAGTCCTGGGTTAGTCCTGGGCTAGTCCTGGGTTAGTCCTGGGTTAGTCCTGGGTTAGTCCTGGGCTAGTCCTGGGCTAGTCCTGGGTTAGTCCTGGGTTAGTCCTGGGTTTAGTCCTGGGCTAGTCCTGGGTTAGTCCTGGGTTAGTCCTGGTTAGTCCTGGGTTAGTCCTGGGCTAGTCCTGGGTTAGTCCTGGGCTAGTCCTGGGCTAGTCCTGGGCTAGTCCTGGGTTAGTCCTGGGCTAGTCCTGGGCTAGTCCTGGGTTAGTCCTGGTTAGTCCTGGGCTAGTCCTGGGTTAGTCCTGGGTTAGTCCTGGGTTAGTCCTGGTTAGTCCTGGGCTAGTCCTGGGTTAGTCCTGGGTTAGTCCTGGTTAGTCCTGGGTTAGTCCTGGGTTAGTCCTGGTTAGTCCTGGGTTAGTCCTGGGTTAGTCCTGGTTAGTCCTGGGTTAGTCCTGGGTTAGTCCTGGTTAGTCCTGGTTAGTCCTGGGCTAGTCCTGGGTTAGTCCTGGTTAGTCCTGGTTAGTCCTGGGTTAGTCCTTGGTTAGTCCTGGGTTAGTCCTGGTTAGTCCTGGTTAGTCCTGGTTAGTCCTGGTTAGTCCTGGTTAGTCCTGGGTTAGTCCTGGGCTAGTCCTGATTAGTCCTGGTTAGTCCTGGGCTAGTCCTGGTTAGTCCTGGGTTAGTCCTGGTTAGTCCTGGGTTAGTCCTGGTTAGTCCTGGGTTAGTCCTGGTTAGTCCTGGTTAGTCCTGGGTTAGTCCTGGTTAGTCCTGGGTTAATCCTGGTTAGTCCTGGTTAGTCCTGGGCTAGTCCTGGTTAGTCCTGGTTAGTCCTGGTTAGTCCTGGGCTAGTCCTGGGTTAGTCCTGGGCTAGTCCTGGTTAGTCCTGGGTTAGTCCTGGGTTAGTCCTGGTTAGTCCTGGGCTAGTCCTGGGCTAGTCCTGGGTTAGTCCTGGTTAGTCCTGGTTAGTCCTGTTTAGTCCTGGTTAGTCCTGGGTTAGTCCTGGGTTAGTCCTGATTAGTCCTGGGTTAGTCCTGGGTTAGTCCTGGGTTAGTCCTGGGTTAGTCCTGGTTAGTCCTGGTTAGTCCTGGGTTAGTCCTGGGTTAGTCCTGGTTAGTCCTGGTTAGCCCTGGGTTAGTCCTGGGCTAGTCCTGGGTTAGTCCTGGGTTAGTCCTGGTTAGTCCTGGTTAGTCCTGGTTAGTCCTGGGTTAGTCCTGGGCTAGTCCTGGGCTAGTCCTGGGTTAGTCCTGGTTAGTCCTGGGTTAGTCCTGGTTAGTCCTGGTTAGTCCTGGTTAGTCCTGGGTTAGTCCTGGGTTAGTCCTGGTTAGTCCTGGGTTAGTCCTGGGTTAGTCCTGGTTAGTCCTGGTTAGTCCTGGGCTAGTCCTGGGTTAGTCCTGGTTAGTCCTGGGTTAGTCCTGGGTTAGTCCTGGGTTAGTCCTGGTTAGTCCTGGTTAGTCCTGGGTTAGTCCTGGGTTAGTCCTGGTTAGTCCTGGTTAGCCCTGGGTTAGTCCTGGGCTAGTCCTGGGTTAGTCCTGGTTAGTCCTGGGTTAGTCCTGGTTCGTCCTGGTTAGTCCTGGTTAGTCCTGGGCTAGTCCTGGGCTAGTCCTGGTTAGTCCTGGTTAGTCCTGGGTTAGTCCTGGTTAGTCCTGGTTAGTCCTGGGCTAGTCCTGGTTAGTCCTGGGCTAGTCCTGGGTTAGTCCTGGGCTAGTCCTGGTTAGTCCTGGGTTAGTCCTGGTTAGTCCTGGGCTAGTCCTGGGCTAGTCCTGGGTTAGTCCTGGTTAGTCCTGGGTTAGTCCTGGGTTAGTCCTGGGTTAGTCCTGGTTAGTCCTGGTTAGTCCTGGGTTAGTCCTGGTTAGTCCTGGTTAGTCCTGGTTAGTCCTGGGTTAGTCCTGGGTTAGTCCTGGTTAGTCCTGGGCTAGTCCTGGGCTAGTCCTGGGTTAGTCCTGGTTAGTCCTGGTTAGTCCTGGGTTAGTCCTGGTTAGTCCTGGTTAGTCCTGGGTTAGTCCTGGGTTAGTCCTGGGTTAGTCCTGGTTAGTCCTGGGTTAATCCTGGTTAGTCCTGGTTAGTCCTGGGCTAGTCCTGGTTAGTCCTGGTTAGTCCTGGTTAGTCCTGGGCTAGTCCTGGGTTAGTCCTGGGCTAGTCCTGGTTAGTCCTGGGCTAGTCCTGGTTAGTCCTGGGTTAGTCCTGGTTAGTCCTGGTTAGTCCTGGTTAGTCCTGGTTAGTCCTGGGCTAGTCCTGGTTAGTCCTGGGCTAGTCCTGGGCTAGTCCTGGGTTAGTCCTGGTTAGTCCTGGTTAGTCCTGGGCTAGTCCTGGTTAGTCCTGGGCTAGTCCTGGGTTAGTCCTGGGCTAGTCCTGGTTAGTCCTGGGCTAGTCCTGGGTTAGTCCTGGGTTAGTCCTGGTTAGTCCTGGGCTAGTCCTGGGCTAGTCCTGGGTTAGTCCTGGTTAGTCCTGGTTAGTCCTGGGTTAGTCCTGGGTTAGTCCTGGGTTAGTCCTGGTTAGTCCTGGGCTAGTCCTGGGCTAGTCCTGGGTTAGTCCTGGTTAGTCCTGGGCTAGTCCTGGGCTAGTCCTGGGTTAGTCCTGGTTAGTCCTGGGTTAGTCCTGGTTAGTCCTGGGCTAGTCCTGGGCTAGTCCTGGGTTAGTCCTGGTTAGTCCTGGTTAGTCCTGGGTTAGTCCTGGTTAGTCCTGGTTAGTCCTGGTTAGTCCTGGGCTAGTCCTGGTTAGTCCTGGGTTAGTCCTGGTTAGTCCTGGGCTAGTCCTGGGCTAGTCCTGGGTTAGTCCTGGTTAGTCCTGGTTAGTCCTGGGTTAGTCCTGGTTAGTCCTGGTTAGTCCTGGTTAGTCCTGGGCTAGTCCTGGTTAGTCCTGGTTAGTCCTGGGTTAGTCCTGGGTTAGTCCTGGTTAGTCCTGGTTAGTCCTGGGCTAGTCCTGGTTAGTCCTGGGCTAGTCCTGGGTTAGTCCTGGGTTAGTCCTGGTTAGTCCTGGTTAGTCCTGGTTAGTCCTGGTTAGTCCTGGTTAGTCCTGGGCTAGTCCTGGTTAGTCCTGGTTAGTCCTGGGTTAGTCCTGGTTAGTCCTGGTTAGTCCTGGTTAGTCCTGGGCTAGTCCTGGTTAGTCCTGGGCTAGTCCTGGGTTAGTCCTGGGTTAGTCCTGGGCTAGTCCTGGTTAGTCCTGGTTAGTCCTGGTTAGTCCTGGGTTAGTCCTGGTTAGTCCTGGTTAGTCCTGGTTAGTCCTGGGTTAGTCCTGGGCTAGTCCTGGTTAGTCCTGGGCTAGTCCTGGTTAGTCCTGGGTTAGTCCTGGTTAGTCCTGGTTAGTCCTGGTTAGTCCTGGTTAGTCCTGGGTTAGTCCTGGTTAGTCCTGGGTTAGTCCTGGGCTAGTCCTGGGTTAGTCCTGGTTAGTCCTGGGTTAGTCCTGGTTAGTCCTGGGTTAGTCCTGGTTTCTCTACGTGATCCTGGGTTTTTTTATTTCCATGTTTTGGCCTAAATCAGATCAATCAGATGCCGTCCCAGTTTAATCTTGTTAATCTCTCCTCGTCTCCTCCTCTCTCCTCATCTCCTTGTCTCCTCCTCTCCTCCTCTCCTCATCTCCTCGTCTCCTCATCCCTTCCTCTCCTCTCTCCTCCTCATTTCCTCCTCATCTCCTCATCTCCTCCTCTCCTCTCTCCTCCTCATTTCCTCCTCATCTCCTCGTCTCCTCGTCTCCTCCTCTCTCCTCATCTCCTTGTCTCCTCCTCTCCTCTCTCCTCCTCATTTCCTCCTCATCTCCTCATCTCCTCCTCTCCTCTCTCCTCCTCATTTCCTCCTCGTCTCCTCTCTCCTCCTCTCCTCCTCTCCTCATCTCCTCCTCATCTCCTCATCTCCTCGTCTCCTCGTCTCCTCTCTCCTCAGAGTCCGGCGCTCCTCCTCACTTCACGTCTCCTCTCAGACCGGTGTCGGTGTCAGAAGGGGATAAGCTCATCCTGCGCTGCTCGGTCTCTGGTTCTGTTCCTCTGTCGATCCAGTGGATGAAGGATCGGCGCGAGCTCGTGTCGTCCGGCACCACCCGGATCTCCTTCTCCAACGGCACCGCCACACTCGAGATCTCCGGCTGCTCCAAAACTGACGCCGGCGATTATCTGTGCAAGGCCCGGAACGCCAGCGGAGCCGACTTCTGCAAGGCCCACGTCACTGTCACAGGTACCAGCCGGATCACAACTGGTCTGCAGGGTCTGGGGAGGGTCTGGAGAGGTACCAGCTGGATCACAACTGGTCTGCAGGTCTAGAGCAAGATCCTAACCGGTTTTGAGGGGTCTGATCTTTCTTTCTCCTCAGACTCTGGCACGAAGGCTCCGGCTCCTGACACCACGGCGCCCTCTGCTGCTCCGGCGCCTGTGAAACGCCTCGACAACCTGTTCTTCATCGAAGAACCACGTAACATCTCCACCCCCGAAAGTACGAATTTAGACCGGGTTTAGTCCTGGTTTAATCCTGGTTTAGTCCTGGTTTTGTCCTGGTTTAGTCCTGGTTTTGTCCTGGTGTAGTCCTGGTGTAGTCCTGGTGTAGTCCTGGTTCAGTCCTGGTTTAGTCCCAGTTTAGACCGGGTTTAGTCCTGGTTTAGTCCTGGTTTAGTCCTGGTTTTGTCCTGGTTCAGTCCTGGTTTAGTCCTGGTTTAGTCCTGGTTCAGTCCTGGTTTAGTCCCAGGACTGAATCAATCCTGGGACTAAACCAAACCGGGTTTAGTCCTGGTTTAGTCCGGTTTAACCCGTCTCTCTTGGCAGAGGGCACAGCGACCTTCATCGCTAAACTGGGCGGGGACCCGATCCCGAGTGTGAAGTGGATGAAGGGGAAGTGGCGGCAGGTGACCCACGGCGGGCGGGTGTCGGTGGAGCAGAAAGGTCCCGACGCCCGGCTGGAGATCCGGGAGGTGACGCGCTCGGACGCCGGGCAGTACCGCTGCGTCGCCACCAACAAACACGGCGAGATCGAGACCGCCGCCGAGCTCAGCGTCACCAAGAGAGAAGAGATCAGCGGAGCCGGGGACTTCAGGGCCACGCTCAAGAAGTATGGAAACGACAAATACTACAGATACTACAAATACTACAAATACTGCAAATACTATTACAAAGACTACTACTACTACCACAACATAACAGGTTAAAGTCACACAGGAGGATGGGAGGGCATCTGGTGTAAGTGTACGTGTTTCACAGGACTCCGTCGAAGCAGAAGAGCCCAAAGCGCGAGGACGTGGACATTGTGGAGCTGCTGAGAGGCCACGACCCCAAAGACTACGAGAGGATCCTGAGAGAGCATGAGATCTACGACTACAGAGCCATCCTGCAGGCCATCGAGTTCCTGAAGAAGGAGAAGGCCATGGTCAGCGACAAACCGGTGAGGAACATGCCCAAACACCAGGAAAATATCACTGAAACATCACCGAAATAGCACTGAAATATCACCAAAACATCACTGAAATAGCACCAAAACATCACTGAAATAGCACCGAAATACTACCGAAATATCACTGAAACATCACCAAAACGTCACTGAAATATCACCTAAATATAACCGAAATATCACTGAAACATCACCGAAATATCACAGAAATATCACTGAAACATCACCGAAATATCACCAAACCGTCACTGAAATATCACCTAAATATAACCGAAATATCACTGAAATATCACCGAAACATCACGGAAATATCACGGAAATATCATTGAAATATCAACAAAACATCACCGAAATATCACAGAAATATCACCGAAACATCACTGAAATATCACCGACACATCACTGAAATATGGAAATATCACCGACACATTACCGAAATATCACCGAAACATCACCGAAAAATCACCAAAACATCACCGAAATATCACCAAACCGTCACTGAAATATCACCTAAATATAACCGAAATATCACTGAAATATCACCGAAACATCACGGAAATATCACTGAAATATCACTGAAATATCACCGAAACATCACGGAAATATCACGGAAATATCACTGAAATATCACGGAAATATCACTGAAATATCACCGACACATCACTGAAATATCACCGACACATCACTGAAACATCATCGAAATATCACCAAAACATCATCGAAATATCAATGAAACATCACCGAAATATCACCAAAATATCATGGAAATATCACCAACACATTACCGAAATATCACCGAAACATCACCGAAATATCACGGAAATATCACTGAAATATCACCGAAACATCACCGAAACATCACCGAAACATCACCGAAACATCACCGAAACATCACCGAAACATCACCGAAACATCACCGAAATATCACCGAAATATCACTGAAATATCACCGAAAAATCACAGAAACATCACTGAAATAGCACTGAAACATCACCGAAACATCAAAGAAACATCATTGAAATATCACCGAAATATCACTGAAACATCACCAAAACATCACCGAAATATCACCGTCACATCACTGTAATATCACCGAAACATCACCAGAATATCACTGAAACATCACCGAAATATCACTGAAATATTGCTGAAATATCACCAAAACATCATCGAAATATCACCAAAATATCACCGAAACATCACCGAAATAGCACTGAAATATCTCTGAAATATCACCGAAATATCACTGAAACATTACTGAAAGATCATAGAAACATGACTGAAACATCACCGATATATCACCGAAACATCACTGAAAATCACCAAAATAAAACCTTTTTATTTGTCATAATGTAGTTTAAGGAGCTGTAGCTCTATCCTGGCTCCTCATTGGCTGTGTCTGGTCTGTGTCTTGTCTGTGATTGGCTGCGTCTCGTCTGCGTCTCATCTGTGATTGGCTGCGTCTCGTCTGTGATTGGCTGTGTCTCGTCTGTGATTGGCTGTGTCTCGTCTGCGTCTCATCTGTGATTGGCTGTGTCTCGTCTGTGTCTCATCTGTGATTGGCTGTGTCTCGTCTGCGTCTCATCTGTGATTGGCTGCGTCTCGTCTGCGTCTCATCTGTGATTGGCTGCGTCTCGTCTGCGTCTCATCTGTGATTGGCTGCGTCTCGTCTGCGTCTCATCTGTGATTGGCTGTGTCTGGTCTGTGTCTTGTCTGTGATTGGCTGCGTCTCGTCTGCGTCTCATCTGTGATTGGCTGCGTCTCGTCTGTGATTGGCTGTGTCTCGTCTGTGATTGGCTGTGTCTCGTCTGTGATTGGCTGCGTCTCGTCTGCATCTCATCTGTGATTGGCTGTGTCTCGTCTGCGTCTCGTCTGTGATTGGCTGTGTCTTGTCTGCGTCTCGTCTGTGATTGGCTGCGTCTTGTCTGTGATTGGCTGTGTCTCGTCTGTGATTGGCTGTGTCTCATCTGCGTCTCGTCTGTGATTGGCTGCGTCTCGTCTGTGATTGGCTGCGTCTCATCTGTGATTGGCTGTGTCTCGTCTGCATCTCATCTGTGATTGGCTGTGTCTCGTCTGCGTCTCGTCTGTGATTGGCTGTGTCTCATCTGTGATTGGCTGCGTCTCATCTGTGATTGGCTGTGTCTCGTCTGCATCTCATCTGTGATTGGCTGTGTCTCATCTGTGATTGGCTGTGTCTCGTCTGCATCTCGTCTGTGATTGGCTGTGTCTCGTCTGTGATTGGCTGTGTCTCGTCTGCGTCTCATCTGTGATTGGCTGTGTCTCGTCTGCGTCTCATCTGTGATTGGCTGTGTCTCGTCTGCGTCTCGTCTGTGATTGGCTGTGTCTCGTCTGTGATTGGCTGTGTCTCGTCTGCGTCTCGTCTGTGATTGGCTGTGTCTCGTCTGTGATTGGCTGCGTCTCATCTGTGATTGGCTGTGTCTCGTCTGCGTCTCGTCTGTGATTGGCTGTGTCTCGTCTGTGATTGGCTGTGTCTCGTCTGTGATTGGCTGTGTCTCGTCTGCGTCTCGTCTGTGATTGGCTGCGTCTCATCTGTGATTGGCTGTGTCTTGTCTGCGTCTCGTCTGTGATTGGCTGTGTCTTGTCTGCGTCTCGTCTGTGATTGGCTGTGTCTTGTCTGCGTCTCGTCTGTGATTGGCTGCGTCTCGTCTGTGATTGGCTGTGTCTCATCTGCGTCTCATCTGTGATTGGCTGTGTCTTGTCTGCGTCTCATCTGTGATTGGCTGTGTCTCGTCTGCGTCTCGTCTGTGATTGGCTGTGTCTCGTCTGTGATTGGCTGTGTCTCATCTGCGTCTCGTCTGTGATTGGCTGTGTCTCATCTGTGATTGGCTGTGTCTCATCTGCGTCTCGTCTGTGATTGGCTGTGTCTCGTCTGCGTCTCATCTGTGATTGGCTGTGTCTCGTCTGTGTCTCGTCTGTGTCTCGTCTGTGTCTCGTCTGTGATTGGCTGCGTCTCGGTGGCGCTGAGCTCTGATTGGCTGTCTGCGCTCAGGAGGTGGAGCATGGCGGTGCCGTGGAGGAGGAAGTGATGGCGCGATTCATGCAGCAGATGGAGACGAGAGCAGGAACTGAGGTAAGAACGCCCCAAAACCAGAGGGTTTACGGTCTGATCCTCATACGCTGGAGCAGGACCGAGAGAGGACTGGTTTAGACCAGGTTTAATCCTGTTATAGTCCTGGTTTAGTCCTGGTTTAGTCCTGGTTTAGCCCTGGTTTAGCCCTGGTTTAGCCCTGGTTTAGCCCTGGTTTAGTCCTGTTTAGTCCTGTTATAGTCCTGGTTTAGACCTGGTTTAGACCTGGTTGAGTCCTGGTTTAGTCCTGTTATAGTCCTGGTTTAGCCCTGGTTTAGTCCTGGTTTAGTCCTGTTATAGTCCTGGTTTAGCCCTGGTTTAGTCCTGGTTTAGTCCTGTTATAGTCCTGGTTTAGACCCAGTTTAGACCTGTTATAGTCCTGGTTTAGCCCTGGTTTAGCCCTGGTTTAGCCCTGGTTTAGTCCTGTTTAGTCCTGTTATAGTCCTGGTTTAGACCTGGTTTAGACCTGGTTGAGTCCTGGTTTAGTCCTGTTATAGTCCTGGTTTAGACCCAGTTTAGTCCTGTTATAGTCCTGGTTTAGTCCTGGTTTAGCCCTGGTTTAGCCCTGGTTTAGCCCTGGTTTAGCCCTGGTTTAGTCCTGTTTAGTCCTGTTATAGTCCTGGTTTAGACCTGGTTTAGACCTGGTTGAGTCCTGGTTTAGTCCTGTTATAGTCCTGGTTTAGCCCTGGTTTAGTCCTGGTTTAGTCCTGTTATAGTCCTGGTTTAGACCCAGTTTAGACTTGTTATAGTCCTGGTTTAGACCTGGTTTAGTCCTGGTTTAGCCCTGGTTTAGTCCTGGTTTAGTCCTGTTATAGTCCTGGTTTAGACCCAGTTTAGACCTGGTTTAGTCCTGGTTTAGTCCTGGTTTAGTCCTGTTATAGTCCTGGTTTAGACCCAGTTTAGACCCAGTTTAGACCTGTTATAGTCCTGGTTTAGTCCTGGTTTAGCCCTGGTTTAGTCCTGGTTTAGTCCTGTTATAGTCCTGGTTTAGACCCAGTTTAGACCTGGTTTAGTCCTGGTTTAGTCCTGGTTTAGTCCTGTTATAGTCCTGGTTTAGACCCAGTTTAGACCTGGTTTAGCCCTGGTTTAGCCCTGGTTTAGTCCTGTTTAGTCCTGTTATAGTCCTGGTTTAGCCCTGGTTTAGTCCTGGTTTAGTCCTGTTATAGTCCTGGTTTAGACCCGGTTTAGACCTGTTATAGTCCTGGTTTAGCCCTGGTTTAGTCCTGGTTTAGCCCTGGTTTAGTCCTGGTTTAGTCCTGGTTTAGTCCTGTCCAGGTTCTTCACTGTGTGTTTGGTGCAGCCGGTGAATGTTCTGGAGGACATCAGGGACCAGGCGGTTGGCGTTGGTGCGGTCGCCACGTTCGAGTGTCAGATCAGCATAAATTACCCGGAGATTTCGCTCTCGTGGTACAAAGGGACGCAGAAGCTGCACCGCGGCGACAAGTTTGACATCGGCACCGCCGGAGACCGACACTGGCTCAAGGTCCTGAAGTGTGACGCCAACGACCAGGGCGACTATCGCCTGGTGTGCGGCCCACACATGTCCAGCGCCCAGCTCACCGTGGGAGGTACTGCACCTGCCGCTGTGCACCTGCCGCTGTGCACCTGTCCACCTGTCTGCCTGCCTGTCCACACACCTGTGCACACACCTGTACACACACCTGTGCACACACCTGTGCACCTGTCCACGCACCTGTCCACACACCTGTACACACACCTGTGCACCTGTCCACACACCTGTCCACACACCTGTACACACACCTGTGCACCTGTCCACACACCTGTCCACACACCTGTACGCACACCTGTACACACACCTGTGCACCTGTCCACACACCTGTACACACACCTGTGCACCTGTCCACACACCTGTACACACACCTGTACACACACCTGTGCACACACCTGTGCACCTGTCCTCACACCTGTGCACCTGTCCACACACCTGTACACACACCTGTACACACACCTGTCCTCACACCTGTGCACCTGTCCACACACCTGTGCACCTGTCCACACACCTGTACACAAACCTGTCCACACACCTGTCCACACACCTGTACACACACCTGTCCACACACCTGTACACAAACCTGTCCACACACCTGTCCACACACCTGTCCTCACACCTGTGCACCTGTCCTCACACCTGTGCACCTGTCCACCACACCTCCCTTTACCTTCACCTGTCAAATACACCTGCCATGTTTCACAGTCGCGTCCTCTTCCTGTCCGCACCTGTCCGTACTCACCTGCCTGTAGGAGACACCTGTCCTCTCATGTAGGACACTCGTCTCTGTTGCTTTGTGTCCTTGCGTCCTAACTCCTTATTTTGTTTCCTTTTCCTTTGCTCGTTAATCTCTTCCATTGTTCATAAACTCCTCCCCCATGGTCCCTACCTCCTTCTATACTCGCTTCCTTACATGTCTCCTGGCCTCCTTCGTTGTCTCCTTGCCTCCTTAGTTGCCTCCTTGCCTCCTTAGTTGCCTCCTTGCCTCCTTAGTTGTCTCCTTGCCTCCTTAGTTGCCTCCTTGCCTCCTTGCCTCCTTCGTTGCTCTTACATTTCCATGTGTCGTGTTTCTGTATATTCGTGTTTCTCTGTGTCTCTTTGGTCCAGTATCTTCAGTGTGTTTCTGTATCTTTGTTTTGTTTTGATCCTTTCGACCCAAACGTTCAGCGTTCGATCGATTTGAGGTAAAAGAGGAAAGAGTCTGTGAGACCGAAGGTAGAACAGAAAACAGAACTCAAAACGTCACTATAAACGTTCAATCTAAACGCTGTGTTTCGGTGGAAGAATGGAGCGAGTTTTACTCTGTGGAGGAGCAGACTCACGCCGCAGGTATCGCTCGCTTTCACTTTCACTTTCACTGCTTTAAACGAGTGAGTTTTTAAACCGTCGTTAAGTCGAGTTCACCCCTTTATCTCCAAAGCAGCCAATAATATGACCTTCATCCCGGAATAATTAATGACGCACGAAACCTTTTCAGTTCCAATGCCGATCACTGCCGATCCTCGGCAGTGATCGGCATTGGCATCGGCATCTCTCCTCCTCTCCTCCTCCTCCCTTTGGCCCCGCCCCTCGCGTCCATTTGGCCCCGCCCCTCGTCCTTATATGGTCATGTGACTGACGGGTGTTTCTCACACAGACGACAGGAAGCGAGTGGAAGAGATGATGGAGAGGAAAGAAGCTGATGCAGCCCGAGCTCCAGGTACTGTTCACCTGTCAGCCCTGCTTCACCTGTCAGCCCTGCTTCACCTGTCAGCCCTGCTTCACCTGTCTGCTCCTGTAGAGTAGAGCTTCACCTGTCTCTCTCTGTTTAAATCTTTGGGGCTGTTTCTCGTCTTTATGAGTTCATTGCTTCTTTCTGCTGTTTTGTAGATGTCAGATTTTCATTCTCTTGAGTAAGAAGTTTGCTGCTTTTGCTTCCATTAAAATGTTTTAAATATGTAACACAACGCTTTTTCAGTTTAAGTCTTATTTTATTAGAACAGATTCAGATGGCTGTAGTTTGTGCATGTGTGAAAATGAACCTGATCTTTAAGTCATTCTTAAAAGTTCTTTCACTTCAAAATAAGGCGCTGTCCTTTCTGTTTGTGATTGTCTGTCTGTCATGTTTCTCTCCTCATTCGTGTATGTTTCTTATTTTTCTTTAATTCTTGTGAAAAGCTTTTGGCCGGGAGAAGGAGTGGCCTGGTGATGTCACAGCGCCTGCCCCGCCCACCACCACAGGTAATCGATCAGGTCCCGTGTCTTTGCTCAGTCACAAAGGAAAGGCTGAGCTGGTTCTGCGCTTAGGCCCAGAAAATGTTCAAATCAGAAACCACTGTCGGCTTTTAGTACAACTAGAATCACGTTTATTCTGCCGGATTCTTCTGTGACAACAAAACATGAATCAAATCTTTGGCTCTGATTAAACTTCTGCCTCTGCAGAACCAGGTCCGAGTCTGACTTTTGTGACCCTTTGTCTTCCGCAAAACCGTTTCTCTTCTGTTTATTCTGCACTTTCTGGATTTGTGTTTGACTCTCGCTCTTCTCCCAAAGTCCGACCCGAGGAGCGTCTCCAGGAAGTGCTCCCAGAGAAACAAGTCCCGTCCAAAGGTACAGCACCTGTCTCTCTTTACGCTGCACCTGTCTCTCTCTTTAAGATGCACCTGTCTCTCTCTTTAAGCTGCACCTGTCTCTCTCTTTAAGCTGCACCTGTCTCTCTCCTTAAGCTGCACCTGTCTCTCTCTTTAAGCTGCACCTGTCTCTCTTTAAGCCTGTTGAACCTGTCTCTGTTCCATGTCTTGTCTCTTCTGCATTCGTCAGAGTGCACTGTGTAAATCTTGTGAATCGTCTTATTCTTCTTAAGTTGCTTCAGAATCTTCCGGACCCGAGTTTCCGAAACAAATTGAGAAGATTCAAGAAACAAAAGTTGAAATTTCCAAAATGGAGGACGGGAAGAAAATGGTGGAATCTCGTAAAGTCGTTTTGGAAGAAGAGACGACACGGACAGTTTTAGAACCAAAACACAAAATTCAAGTTCAAGAAATTATCTTTGAGGAGGAGAAGAAGACGAGAGGTGTCAGGAAAGCAGAAATATTTGAGGAGTTTGTCACAGAAACACCAAAAATAATCCACGAAGAACCAAAGAGGAGCCTAGAAACAGAACATCTGACTCAAGCTAGAACTTTAGTGCTACAGACCAGAGAAGAGCCGTCTGCTCAGGTTAAGACCATTCAGAAAGAAGAGGTGATCTCAGAGGTTAGACAGGTCCAGAGGTCTTTGGAGCAAGCTGAGGTCATAGTGCAGAAGGTGATGCCAAAACTAGAGCCAGAAGAACCAAAGAAACTAGAACAGACGCAAACCGTGGTTAAGGATTCTGAGTTGAGACTAGAACAGAAGATACTCAAAAAGGAGCAGGTGATCTCAGAAGTTATGGAGGTGAAAGTGACACAGAAGTCTTATAGTGAGACGAAACAGATGAAGGTGGAGAAGGTAGAGACAAGGAAAGCTCCAGAAACTCAAAAAGCAGTGACAGAAAAACCAAAAGAACTGGAAACATCTGCACAAATTCAGATTAAAGATTTAGATTCGAGGCAGAAACAGGTTATCACAGAAGTCAGAGAGATTCAGGTGAAACAGGACTCTTATGTCGAGGCTAAACCAGCAGTGGCAGATGTGCCAGTCAAGGTAGAACCAAAGAAGGCTCCAGAACCACCAAAACCTGCGCCGGAGAAGCCAAAGGAAATGGCAAAACCTGCGCCGGAGAAGCCAAAGGAAATGCCAAAACCTGCGCCGGAGAAGCCAAAGGAAATGCCAAAACCTGCGCCGGAGAAGCCAAAGGAAATGCCAAAACCTGCGCCGGAGAAGCCAAAGGAAATGCCAAAACCTGCGCCGGAGAAGCCAAAGGAAATGCCAAAACCTGCGCCAGAGAAGCCAAAGGAAACACCAAAACTAAAAGAACCAGTTCAGAAAGTTCCAGAGTTAAAAGCTGAGAGTCGACGCGAGGAGAAAGTGAAACCACCTCAAACCGCTGAAGGTAAAGTCTGAGCGGACGGCCATCTTGTCACTAACCCCCATCTTTCACAATAAGAGCCTGTGTGTGTCCATCTTTCACAATAAGAGCCTGTGTGTGTCCATCTTTCACAATAAGAGCCTGTGTGTGTCCATCTTTCACAATAAGAGCCTGTGTGTGTCCATCTGTGTCGTGTGTGTCTGTGCTGCTGCTTTTATTTTGAATTACACAGGATTAGGAATAACTCTCGACCACTACAAACCCTTTGAAATTAAACTTATCTGGTTTCCACAGTTTTAACATTTCATCTTTTTTGTTTTGGACCTTTTACCCAAATAATCTCTTACCTTCTTAACTTTGTCTTTTTTGTCTTGGGTTCGATCTTTCTTTTAAATCAGAAAAACAAAGAGTGAAAGAAAAAACTGATGAAGATTTGAACAGGACATTTAAGAAGAACGGTGTTTTAGAAGGAGCTGCTAAAAGAACTCAGAAGATTTTAGTTTCTGAGGAAAAGTCCGTTTCTCAACTGGAAGAAAAGGTAAAAATGTCCAAACGTGACGATAAACCCAAAACTTTCAGAGGAATCAAAGCCGGGACTGCCCCAGAAACTGCCCCAGAAACTGCCCCAGAACTGCCCCAGACTGACAACGATGGCAGAACAATCGAAGACCAGCTGGAGTCCAGGACGTCTGAAGCGGAAGTGTCTTTAGTCAAAAGTAAAACTCCAAAACAAGATTCAAACATTTTAAGGGAAATTACAGATGTGGAAGAAAACATTTGTCCTGAAATTGTTGAAGAAACTGTAGTAAAAACACCAAAGAAGAAGAAAAAAGCTGCTCCACAACATGAGGAACTAGAAACAAAACGAAAAGAAACAACTAAAGACAAAAGACCAACTGCCCCCGATCTGCCCCAGAGTGACCGCAGAGAGGAGCCACCACCAGGGGGCGCTGTTCACCAAACAGAACCAAAGTGTGGAACTGAAGAGACTGAAGCTGGACTCAAAATAGAAGAGAAGAAAGATTCAAAAAAACCTAAAATGTCTGAGTTAAAATTGTCAAAACTGAAAACCAAAGATGTGATTTTAGCTCAGGAGATTTCAGAAAAAGTCCGTCTAAAACCTGATCTGAAAGAAGGAGGAGAACGAAGAGCAGAGCCACCAGAAGCATCTGGAGAGGTTCTGGATGTGACCAAAGAGTCATCACACGTTAGAAGATTTGCATCACATGAAGGAAGACGAGCTCCATCTCAAACCGAAATATTCACTGAAGAAAGACGAGAGTTTGGTTCAAACAAAGAGGAAAACTGTGGACGAGAAGAGCGTTTGAAATCTGTGGATGTGCCCCAAAGTTCAGCTGAAGATCGAATCATTTCAGCACAAATTAAATCAGAGAAGACAGAAGGTTCAGATGTCACCAAAAAGATGAAAACAGCTCTGGAAGCAGCTATAGTTTTATCTGAAGGAGCGATTTCAGAAGAACCTGAAACAGAAGAGTGGACAGAAGGTGCAGAGGATTCCACCATCTTACACCAAACTGAGATAGAAACAGCTCCAAAAGATTCACCACAGCTCGTTTCTGAAGGACGAGAGGAAGAAGAAGCGATGATCCCACAGAAAACCAAACTGAGACCCAAAATGGAGGTTAGAGATGAAACATCAGCTAAACCTTCTCGCCCTCAGACCATAAGGCCAATGGTTCAAACTCGAAAAGATGAAGAAAGTGTGCAGACACACAAGTTAAAACGTGATGAGGAGAGTGGGAAGGAAAGTGAGCAGCTCCAGGCTCTGTCCACAGGGGGCGCTCTCTTGGAAGGTACTCTTTAAATCAGCTCCATTTCAACACAAACCTCTTTTTTGGTCATTCTTAAAGTCACTTCATTTGGGGTTTTCAAAAATTCTCCATTAGTCTTGTATTTTATGCAGTAGCAGCAGCAGCAGTAGCAGTAGTAGTAGCAGTAGTAATAGTAGTAGTAGTAGTAGTAGCAGTAGTAGTAGTAGCAGTAGTAGTAGTAGCAGTAGTAGTAATAATAGTGACCTCCATGTTTGTTTGTCCTGTCTGACCTTTAACCTCTTCATTACCTCTCGTTGCCTCCGTCGCTCCATCGGGCTTCTTCATCCCTTCATCTTCATCCTCCTCACCGCTCCATCGTCTCTCTCACGTTTTACTCTTTTAAATATTTAATCGTTTCATTTTCAATCTTCTCTTTCCATCCCTCCATAATCATCACCCCTCCATCTTCACCCCCATCCCTCCATAATCATCACCCCTCCATCTTCATCCCCATCCCTCCGTTGTGTTTCTCTTAAATGTTTCCTGTTTTTGTGATTTCGTTGAAGTTGAGGAGAGGGTCCGTCCTGAGCCTCCTGCAGGTATTTCTCTCTTTCCGTCTCTTTAAGATCTGTTTGTTTTCCTTTCTTTAATGTTTCATGTTTTTGTCGGCCGTTTCTTCCTCTTCCTCTTGGTGAAGTGCCTGAACCCAAGCGGCCCCCTGTGCCCGCCCCCGCAGCGCCCGCGCCCCCGGCGCCCGCGCCCCCGGCGCCCGCCCCCGCGGCGCCCCCTGTGGTTCAGGAAGGTACTGCCCGGCTGGCCTCTTTAAACGTGCCCTGTTTGTGTTTCTCTGTCTCATTTTAGTTTCAATTTTATATTTTTCCTCTTAAAGTTTCTCACCCTGAACCCAAACGGCCGTCTTTGCCCACAGCGCCCCCTGTGGTTCAGAAAGGTAAATGCTCTTTGGAGTCCTTTGTCCCGGTTTGTAGTTTTTACTCTTGAAATGTGTTGAATGTTGTTGTGTGTCTGCAGTACTTCCTGTCTGCGTTTGTAGTTCTTTTTGGAGCCTTTTTGTATTTTTTGTTTGATGTTGTGGTTTTGTTTATTCTTAAGTTGCTGCTGTAGAAGAACAGAAGCCTGTTCCTAAACCAGCCCCAGAAAAAGTGGCGCCTCCCGCAGGTACAGCAAGGAACAGCATCTTTATAAATGTCACTAAAACTAACAGAGGCTAAACCAGGACTGAACCGGGACTGAACCGGGACTGAACCAGGACTGAACCGGGACTGAACCAGGACTGAACCGGGACTGAACCGGGACTGAACCGGGACTGAACCGGGACTGAACCAGGACTGAACCGGGACTGAACCAGGACTGAACCGGGACTCCAGACACAACACCAAGTCTCTTAACAGTTTGTCTTTATGTTCTTTCTGTGTCACTCTCTGATTGGCCGGAGTCTGTCAGGGTTCACTCTGATTGGCCGGAGTCAGGCCTCGCTCTGATTGGCCGGAGTCAGTCAGGGTTCGCTCTGATTGGCCGGAGTCAGGCCTCGCTCTGATTGGCCGGTCAGTCAGGGTTCCCTCTGATTGGTCGGAGTCAGGCCTCGCTCTGATTGGCCGGAGTCTGTCAGGGCTTGCTCTGATTGGCCGGAGTCAGGCCTCGCTCTGATTGGCCGGAGTCTGTCAGGCCTCGCTCTGATTGGTCGGAGTCTGTCAGGGCTCACTCTGATTGGCTGGAGTCAGGCCTCGGTCTGATTGGCTCTTGTTGTTCTTTGCTGTGATTGGTGGGTTTGAGTGTTTTTCTTCTTCTTCTTTTCTTAAGCCGCTCATGTGGAAGCACCGAAGCCCGCAGCCCCACCCCCTGCAGGTACAGCTGCTCTCTGATTGGCTACAGTCTCTCAGGGCTCGCTCTGATTGGCTCGCTGGATCTTGTGTGTTGTTCTGATTGGTTTGTTTTTGTTCCGAAGTCCCTCCTCCTGAAGAGAAGAAGCCTGCCCCCAAACCCGCCCCAGAGAAAGTGGCGCCTCCTGCAGGTAGAGCTGGGCCTCTTTACTCAGATCAACTTTGTGTTCTTTAAAGAGGGAGTATTCTGCAAAATGGGTTAGGGTTAGTAAATACCCCCTCTTTAATACCCCAGGGCAGTAAATACCCCCTCTTTAATACCCCAGGGCAGTAAATACCCCCTCTTCAATACCCCAGAGCAGTAAATACCCCCTCTTTAATACCCCAGGGCAGTAAATACCCCCTCTGTAAACAGCTTTGTGTCTGTTGTTGTTTTCTTCTGTAACTCACCTCTTATTGGTCAGAGTCAGTCACGGCTCGCTCTCATTGGTCCGTTTGAATGTTTGATGTTTTGTTTGTGACTTCTGCTCATTTTGTCCCTAAGTGTCGCCTGTGGAAGCGCCAAAACCTGCCTCCAAACCTGCCCCCAAACCTGCCCCCAAACCCGCCCCTGAGACGGTGGCGCCTCCTGCAGGTAGAGCTCAGGCCTCTTTAAACCACATGGACTTTATTTCACTGAATGTTTCTGTTTGGTGTCACTCACCTCTCATTGGACAGAGTCTCACGGCTCGCTCCCATTGGTCCGTTTATGTTTAATGCTTCTCTTCTTCTTCTCCATCTTAAAGTCACACCTCCAGAAGAAAAGAAGCCCGTCCCCAAACCCGCCCCAGAGAGAGTGGCGCCGCCTGCAGGTACAGGCCGGAATAACCTCTCAGAATAGACCTTTTCCCCACAGTCTGAAGTGTCCCACTGTGGGCCTGAGGAGCACATTTACACACACATTTACACACACCTTTACACATTTACACACACATTTACACACACCTTTACACATTTACACACACATTTACACACACCTTTACACATTTACACACACATTTACACACACCTTTACACATTTACACACACATTTACACACACCTTTACACATTTACACACACATTTACACACACATTTACACACACGTTTACACACACATTTACACACACATTTACACATTTACACACACATTTACACACACATTTACACACACGTTTACACACACATTTACACACACATTTACACACACATTTTTAAGATCATCTGAAAACATCCCAGAGTGATTCTGGTCAAATTGTGTTCAAATAAAACTCAGATTAAAGTCTAACAGAGCCTCAGACAGAGCAGTGCCTCCAGTTAGCACCTCACCCCCAGAGAATGTGAAGTAGGACGATGTCTCTTGTGACAGAAACAGGACGTGTTCATCTAATCTCACCTCTGATTGGCCAGGGTCCGTCAGGGCTCGCTCTGATTGGCTCGTTGGATCTTGTGCGTTGTTCTGATTGGTCTGTTTTTGTTCTGAAGTCCCGCCTCCTGAAGAGAAGAAGCCTGCCCCCAAACCCGCCCCTCAGAAAGTGGCGCCTCCTGCAGGTAGAGCTCCGTCATGTTTCTGTCCCTCACCTCTTATTGCTCAGAGTCTCACGGCTCGCTCTCATTGGTCTGTCTCTGTGTCTTGTCCTGATTGGTCCATTTGAATCTGTTTGTTTGTCCCTAAGTGGCTCCTGTAGAAGAGAAGAAGCCCGAGCCTAAACCTGCCCCAGAGAGAGTGGCGCCCCCTGCAGGTAGAGCTCAGAACAGACTTAATATAATAAATAAAAACTGTTCTCACGCTGTGAGCTTCTCACAAACACTTGGAGTCGGGTTTGTTTTATTCATGTTTGAGGAACTCTTTATTATTCACCTGTCGACATCTCCAAAGCTCCAGGTGCTCTGTTCCACCTCGTGATGTCATGAAGTGGTAGTTTTCTAGTGGACAGCTCCTTTTACCTTTAGTTCAGTCTAGATCGGCAATCAGACACATGACATCACAAGGTGGAACAGAATGTTTTGAGTTTTCAAACACAACTCCAGGTCTGTTTGTGATGAGCAGAGGATTATGGGACATGGAGTCTCAGGATAAACTACATTAGAGCAGAGGATTATGGGACATGGAGTCTCAGGATAAACTACATTAGAGCAGAGGATTCTGGGACATGGAGTCTCAGGATAAACTACATTAGAGCAGAGGATTATGGGACATTTAACGTGGGGATGGGCTTGCGTGAGAGAGCGTCTGATTTGGCTGCTCGTCTCCATGGAGATGCTTGTTTTGTCTGGAATGTTCCGCAGTGTGACTTCATGGGCACGAGTCTGTGGAGTCACACGTCCTTCTTTACTCACCTCTGATTGGCCAGGGTCCGTCAGGGCTCGCTCTGATTGGCTCGTTGGATCTTGTGCGTTGTTCTGATTGGTCTGTTTTTGTTCTGAAGTCCCGCCTCCTGAAGAGAAGAAGCCTGCCCCCAAACCCGCCCCTCAGAAAGTGGCGCCTCCTGCAGGTAGAGCTCCGTCATGTTTCTGTCCCTCACCTCTTATTGCTCAGAGTCTCACGGCTCGCTCTCATTGGTCTGTCTCTGTGTCTTGTCCTGATTGGTCCATTTGAATCTGTTTGTTTGTCCCTAAGTGGCTCCTGTAGAAGAGAAGAAGCCCGAGCCTAAACCTGCCCCAGAGAGAGTGGCGCCCCCTGCAGGTAGAGCTCAGAACAGACTTAATATAATAAATAAAAAGTCTAATGTTCTCACACTGTGTCCGGATCAGTCTGTAGGAACTCATATTGGACTTTTCCACAGCCTCTGGTCGTTTCTCTTCATGAGTTTTGTGGAGATTTGCTAAAGCTGCTGCTTCAGCTGAGCAGAAATGACCTCATGTAATTTCCACAAAAATACTAATGAATAATTTTAGAAATAAATTCACACAAATGAAAACGGTCACAGCACAAACCAAACACAAACGTTTGGTGTAATTTTCTGCTGATTGGAGGCTGTTTCTGAAGGGCCGGATGACGTCATCAGCCCAAAATAAAATGGAATATCTGAACAACCAGAACTGCACAAACTAAACTTTCTGCAGCACAAACGAAACACAAACAAGGGCCATAGTTTTTGTGCAGGTTTGAGTTCTGACTTCCCGCAGGAATCTCTTTGTTGTTGTTTTGCTGTTTTCATGTCTTTTGTTCGTTTAGTTTTGTGATTTTTGGTTCTTTCTCATCTTAAAGTTCCCACAGTGGAAGAGAAGAAGCCTGCCCCCAAACCCGCCCCTCAGAAAGTGGCGCCTCCTGCAGGTAGAGCTCCGTCATGTTTCTGTCCCTCACCTCTTATTGCTCAGAGTCTCACGGCTCGCTCTCATTGGTCTGTCTCTGTGTCTCGTCCTGATTGGTCCGTTTGAATCTGTTTGTTTGTGGCTCTTGTAGAAAAGAAGAAGCCCGAGCCTAAACCTGCCCCAGTGGCGCCCCCTGCAGGTAGAGGACTAAACTCATCCTTACCATTTCTTATTGGTCAGAGTCTGTCAGGGCTCGTTGTGATTGGTTGTTGTCTTTGTCTCTTGTTCTCATTGGTCCATTCAAATCTTGTGTTTTAAATGTTTTTGTTTGTTTTCGTTTATCTTCTGGTTCTTTTTTACTCTTAAAGCTCCTCATGTTGAAGAAAAGCGCCCGTCTCCCCCCAAACCTGCAGCTCTCCCTGCTGCTCGTGAAGGTAAACTGCACTCACCACTTCTTACTATTTAAACATTTTGTATTTTGACGTCAGAACATGTCTCTGATCCTCCATTTTTGTAGTTTTTGTATGTTTGTCCATGCTGTTTGTAGTCCTTGATTTAAAATGTGGTTATAATCCTGTCCTGTTATAATCCTTCCTGTCCTGTTTTGTAGTTTTTTATTCTGTGGTTGTAGTCCTTTTATATTTGAGGATTTATGTGCTTTCATTCTAGTCTCTTCCTGTCCAGATTTGTCGTTTTCCTGTTTCAGTTTGTAGTCCTATAGTTGATCTTGGCTCTTCCTCTCTTCGTCTGTGTCACTTCCTGTCCTCGTCTGTGTCACTTCCTGTCCTTGTCTGTGTCACTTCCTGTCCTCGTCTGTGTCACTTCCTGTCCTTGTCTGTGTCACTTCCTGTCCTTGTCTGTGTCACTTCCTGTCCTTGTCTGTGTCACTTCCTGTCCTCGTCTGTGTCACTTCCTGTCCTGTCTTGTAGTTTTTCCCCTCTTTACTTGTAGTCCTCCTGGTTTAGCTCCACTGTGTAGTTCTGGTTGTGATCTTGGTTCTTTTCGTTCTTAAGTGTCGCCCGTTGAAGACAAAATGGCCGCTCGCAAACCATCTCCGCCCAAAGTCGCTGCTCCGCCTGAGGAGGTCCAAGGTACTTCTCTTCTCGTCTGTGGTCCAGTTTTCTTCTGAATGTCTCTTTATGTTCTGATTCTTCTCGTGCTTCTCCTAAAATCTTGTGTTTTGTCCCAATCCGTCAATGGATATTTTATCGTCCAACACATCTGAACCAAGAGAAAGACCAAGTCCAGACCAGACTAGGACTGAACCAGGACTGAACCAGGACTGAGCTAGGACTGAACCAGGACTGAACCAGAACTGAACCAGGACAGAACCAGGACTGAACCAGGACTGAACCAGGACTGAGCTAGGACTGAACCAGGACTGAACCAGGACTGAACCAGAACTGAACCAGAACTGAACCAGGACTGAGCTAGGACTGAACCAGAACTGAACCAGAACTGAACCAGGACTGAGCCAGAACCAAACATTAACTAAACAGGACCAAACCAGGACTGAACCAGGACTCAATCAGGATTCGACCAGAACTGGACTTGGTCTTTCTTGGTTCTGGTCTAAACCTGGTTTAAACCTGGTCCAGCCCTGGTCTAACCCTGGTCTTCTTGTAGCTCCAGTGGAGCCCAAACCGACCAAAGTAGTGTCTCCAGCGGCCTCTCCTCCTGAAGGTACCTCCTACACCAGCTACTGGCTTTTATTATGAAATATACGTGTGTGAGGGCTTTTATTGTGAAATATATGTGTGTGAGGGCTTTTATTATGAAATATACATGTGTGAGGGCTTTTATTGTGAAAGTCTTACTGTTCTGTGAAATGTACACGTACAGTCTTTTAATGTGAAGGTCTACACTTCTTGTTTGTTTTATTCTTGCTCCTTTTCTGTGATATTCTGTCCATTGTTAATCTCTTCTCTTGTGGACCTCTTGCAGACAAAGGGCCCGTCTCTGCCCCTGGACCCACTAAAGGTATAGCACATTTCACTCTCTCCACACTCAAACCAAACCACAGTATTTCAGCAGATGCAGCAGTAGAAAACACTTTAACATTTTAAACCTTTAGGGGTTATTATTTATTTTAAATATTTCTTTTTCTAGACTTAAAGTGGGGGTATGATGCTTATGAAGCTTTCTCCTGTGTTCTAACGTTGTTCCTCATCACAAACCTGTCCGAGGAGGTTTTAGAGACCTCCATGTTTGAGTCATCTAGTGATCTCTCCTGGGCTCTATTTAAATCCTCCTTATAGTTTGGACGTTGCAAAAAAAGTTTAAGATATAAACACGTAAAAGTAGTGAAATGATCTTGCTGCATGGACAGATCATTTTATAAATAAACAACTTCTAGACTAGAATGAAGCAGCCTCACAGTGAGTAAGTAGAGAATAAATCTGAAAACAAGATGAAGAACCTGATATAAGTTTTAAAATCTTGACCAGATGAGATTGTGTGGGGTCTGTGTGGGTTCTGTGTGGGTTCTGTGTGGGTTCTGTGTGGGTTCTGTGTGGGTTCTGTGTGGGGTCTGTGTGGGTTCTGTGTATTCTTGAAGTTCTGTTGTTCCCAAACACAGTTCCACCTTTAGAAGCAAAAGTTCCACTTCGCCCTGAGCCTGAGCAGAGCAAAAACACAGACAAAATTAAACAGCTGCCCAAAGAAAAACTGGACAAACAGGCAGAAACGAAAGAGAGAGCCAAGAAAAGAGAGGAGGAGACAAAGGAGCAGATTAAACTTAAACCGGTGCAAAAGTCTCCCAAACCTGCCGAGCCAGAGATGGAGAAAGTGACACTGAAAAAGGTGCCGACAAAACCCAAAGAACTGGAGAAAGAGGTGATCAGCCACAAGAGCAAAGTGACCAGAGTCTACGACGAACAACTGACAGTTAAAAAACTGCACGAGAGAGAGGACAGAGAGATCCTGAGCATCGACCGGATGGAGCGCGTGTTTACAGCAGAAGAACACACGGAGGTGCTAGGGGAGGCCGAGGAGGCGCAGAGGGAGGTCCGCGAGGAGGAGGTGCCATCATGGAAACAAGAAAAAATAACTCTCAAAGAAACTGAAACTAAAACTGAAGAGGTGCAGAAAAAGAGGATCTCAAAATTACCGAAAGAGGAGGAAAAGGCAGAGGAAGTGAAACTTAAACCGGTGCAAAAATCTCCCAAAACACAACAAGAAAAATCTGAAATCATTGACAAGCCGAAGGTTCTTAAGCCACAGAAAGACGGAGCGAAGAGAGAAATGTCCCCGAAAGCCGAGATCGAAAAAGTGATGCTTAAAAAAGTCCCGTCGAAACCAAAAGAACCGGAGAAGGAGGTGGAGACGGTGACGGCGAAAATCACAAAACTCACAGACACGGAAATGTTTGTGCATCACCTCCGAGAGAGAGAAGACAGAGAGATCCTGAGCATCGGCCGAATGGAGCGTGTGTTTACAGCAGAAGAACACACGGTGGCGCTAGAGCAGGCTGAGGAGGCGCGGAGGGAGGTGCGCGAGGAGGAGGTGCCACAGAAAGAACCATGGAAACGAGCGGAGAAAAGTCCAAAAGAAAAGACAGAAACGCCAGAGGGAAAAATAGAAAGAAAGAAGATTTCAAAATTGCCCCAAGAGGAGGAGACAAAGGAGGAGGTGAAACTTAAACCGGTGCAAAAGTCTCCCAAACCTGCCGAGCCAGAGATGGAGAAAGTGACGCTGAAAAAGGTGCCGACAAAACCGAAAGAACCGGAGAAAGAGGTGATCAGCCACAAAAGTGAAGTGACCAGATTCTACGATGAAGAACTGACGGTTAAAAAACTTCACGAGAGAGAAGACAGAGAGATCCTGACTGTGGAGAGGAGGGTCAGGGAGGAGAGAGGAAGAGAGGAGACGATCAGAGCACACGAAGAGGAGAAAACTGAACCAGAGGCCAAAGAGGAGGAGCGAGGGAGGTGGGAGAGGACACCAAAAACTGAGAAAGAGCCAGAACCAGAGCCAGATTTAACCAAGCGCAAAATCAAACTGTTACCAAAGAAACCAGAGGAGCAGGAAGTGGTGACGCTCAAACCATTCGAGAAACAGAAACAAGATAAAGAGAAGGAGAGAGGGAGGGAGGAGGGAGGAGAGGCAGTCGTGACGGAGGAGAGGAAAGAGAGGGAGAGGGTAGAGAGAGAGAGGGAGATGGAGGAGAGGGTTCATTTGTCAAAAACCCAGGACTCCGCTAAACCAGAGGAGGTTAAGATGATGGAGCTGACAAAACCAAGTCTGAAAGAAGTTCAACCACACGATGAACCAGAGCAGAAGAAGGTTGAGAAGATCCCTAAACCAGAGCCTAAACCTGCACCCAAGGCAGAAGAACCAACCAAAACTAAACCAGAGGAGAAGGCAGCACCAAAAGTCCCTAAACCAGAGCCTAAACCTGCACCCAAGGCAGAAGAACCAACCAAAACTAAACCAGAGGAGAAGGCAGCGCCAAAAGTCCCTAAACCAGAACCTAAACCTGCACCGAAGGCAGAAGAACCAACCAAAACTAAACCAGAGGAGAAGGCAGCACCAAAAGTCCCTAAACCAGAGCCTAAACCTGCACCCAAGGCAGAAGAACCAACCAAAACTAAACCAGAGGAGAAGGCAGCGCCAAAAGTCCCTAAACCAGAACCTAAACTCAAGTCTCAACCACAGAAAGAGGAACTGCCCGAGACTAAACTGGTTCAGTTAAAGAAGACACCGGTGCAAAAACTGTCCCCCAAAGAAAAAGAAGAGATTAAACCAGTGGAGCTGAGGAGGACTCCAGAGAAGAAAGCGTCTCCCACAGAGTCTGAAAAAGTCCCTAAACTACAACCCAGACCAGAGCCAAAACCAGAGCCTAAACCAGCCACTAAACCAGAACCTGAACCCAAACCAGCACCAAAGCTCAGAGCGGCTCCAAAGAAACAGGAACCATCTGAGGCCAAACCGGTGGAGCAGAGGAAATCTCCACCCAAACCCAGCGACGAGAGCAGGCTCCCTCTGGTGAAGGAGGTGTCACCGAGGAGCATCCAGATGGAGAAGGTCCCCACCCAACCAGAGGAGGAGGTGTCTGAGGAGCAGGCCCAGGAACCAGACCAAGACCAGGACGAGGTCTGGGCCTGGGAGATGGTACCAGACCAGGACTGGACCCAGACCGATGGTGCCAGAGAGGTCCCGGGGCCGACGGGAGCAAAACGAGGTGATCAGGGAGCCATCCAGAACATCTCACCTGCTTTTTCTCCATCTCCACAAATCCATTTCATCCTCAACCGACTGTGAATAAACGTCTCATTTGGTCATTTCATTTGCTTTCTCGGCCAAAGCCTGCTCAGATATGAACTGCTCTGTTGTTTGATTTGTTCAGTACCTAAAGTTCATATCTCCATCTCCACCCAGCTGCATCATGTTTCTAACAGTAAAGCTCCTGCAGCTGTCATTTCACTCTCATCGCTTTCAGGTCAACCATATCCTCCGTTTAACAAAAGAATTCTCCATCCAAACCTTTAAAATAATCCTTGTCTCGCTTTGTATCCACCATCTTGTCTCCGTCCTGTTTCCATCTCCATCCTTCTGTTCCAGTGTCATGATCTGTGTCTTTGTCATGTTGTTGACTGTCCTCCATCTTGTTTTCTTCATCAAAAATGTCCAGATATCATGTCTTCATCCATTAACCGTAAACTATACTCATCTTTTGGTTCATGTAATCTTAGAACTGCAATAGGAAAACTCGATGTGCCGTTTGAAAAGGTTTATTGTTCTCCATCTTGTCTTCTTCATCAGTAAAGCTGTTTGTCCTCATTGTCTCTCAGCTGAAGCCCATTTTAGTTCATAGTGAAGTGTCTGTTCATTTGACTCTGTTTTAATCCTTGTCCATCTTGTTTAACCCTCCATAATCTCGTCTTCATCCTAAAACACCTTGATAAACATGTGTCTCCTGTCTGTCCTCCATCTTGGCTCCTTTTCCATCCTTCTCTCCTTTGCCCTTTCATTTTTTCCTCTTTTTAAAACATTTTCACCCTCATTTCAGATGGTAAACCTGCCGAGGAGCCTCCGAAAGGACGTGGCAGAGGATTTGGTGGTGAGACTTGCATTAAAAAACATCTCGAATAACTCCTTATCTCTTCATATTACCCTGGTGTAGCCTGTAGTCCAGGTTTAGTCCTGGTTTAGTCCTGGTTTAGTCCTGGTTTAGTCCTGGTTTAGTCCTTGTTTGTCTTGGTCTCATGCTAACCCAAACCCTTTGAAATTGTTTTTTTTTTTCATTTTCTTTTCTAACCCTGTTGTCTCATTAACCCTTTAATAACTAAATCCATCTTGAACTTCACATCTTTACTCAGAAACAGCTTTGTTTACATTTCACACTAACCACTTCCTGTACTTCCTGTTCATTGCGGACGCCATTTTGACGTTTCCTCATGGCAGCCAGGTCCTGACCCAGAGCCGGTCCAGGTCCTGACCCAGGTCCTGACCCAGAGCCGGTCCAGGTCCTGACCCAGGTCCTGACCCAGAGCCGGTCCAGGTCCTGACCCAGGTCCTGACCCAGAGCCGGTCCAGGTCCTGACCCAGGTCCTGACCCAGAGCCTGTCCAGGTCCTGACCCAGGTCCTGACCCAGAGCCTGTCCAGGTCCTGACCCAGGTCCTGACCCAGAGCTGGTCCAGGTCTTGACCAGGTCCTGGGACAGTGTTTAGTTTTAGAGCTGGTTCAAAACTAGTTTAGATTTGGATTAGTCTGGTATAGGCTCAGGCATAGTCCTGGTTTAGTTTTTGTTTAAACCTGATTTAGTTCATGTTTACATCATTCTAAATTCCTGTGTTTAGTTCAGATTTGGATTATCTTTGGTTTAGTCCTAGTTTAGATCTTGTAGACCTGGTTTAGGCCACCTGTAGTCCTAGTTTAGACCTGGTATAGTCCTGAGATGAGATTGAGTTAGTCCTGGTTGTGAGTCAGACCTGGTTTAAGTCTAGTTTAGACATGGTTTCAATTTCCTGACCCACTGAAACCTGGTCCTGGTTCAAACCCCAAGTCCTGGTTAGTCCTGGCTCTAACCCGGATGCCCTGCCTCTCCCACAGCCCGGCAGACCCCGTCTCCTGGAGACCGTGGTCGGGGACTCAAACCTGGAGGTAAGGGTCCCTCTCCACCAGAGGAACCCTTTGGAGGATTCAAGCTCAAGGCCGTGCCCCTCAAGTTCGTCAAGAAAATTCAAGACATTGTGCTCAAGGTTTGTCCTGTTTTAGACCTGGTTTAGTCCTGATTTAGACCTGGTTTGGTCCATGTTTACGTTGCTTTGAATCCTTGTTTTTTATCCTCCTCCCCTCTATTCTTCCCTTCTCTCTCTCTCCTTCTCTCCCTTCAGGAAGCTGAGTCCATTGGTTCCTCTGCGGTGTTTGAGTGTGAGATTTCTCCTTCCACCGCGGTCACGTCTTGGATGAAGGACGGAGGAAACATCAGAGAAGGTCCCAAACACAAGTTCTACTCAGACGGAAAAGACCGGAAACTCCACATCATCGATGTTCAGTTGTCCGACACCGGCGAGTACACGTGCGTCGGCCGCAACGCTGGCAAAGAGATCACCTGCACCGCCAAGCTCATCGTAGAAGGTACCAGTCAGACCTAGGATAGTCCTACTTTAGACCTGGTTCAGACCTGCTTTAGTCCTGGTTTACACCTGCTTTAGTTCTGGTTCAGACCTGGTTTCTTTCCCTCTCAGAGCTGCCGTTGAAATGGTTGAAGGAGCTGGAGCCGGAGACTTCCTGTATGAAAGGGCAGCCCATGTATTTGACATGTGAACTGAACAAAGAGCGCGACGTCGTCTGGAAATGTGACGGCGCCCCCATCAAGAAGAAGGCAGGAAAGATCGCCATCAACGTGATCGGAATGCAGCACGCCATCACCATCCAGAACGCCACGGAGGAGGAGGCGGGGCTCTACACCTGCGCCGTAGACGGACAGGAGGAGGTGGTCACCTCCACCAACGTCAAGGTCATCGGTTAGTACTCTGGTTTCAAACTGCTCCATCTGCTCCTCAGAGATCTTCTGCATGGTTTGCAGTCTCTCCTCACAGTCTGTAGCTCTAACTCCTTCATCTGCTCTTCAGAGATCATTAAGGACTGGCTGGTGAAGCCCTTGAGGGACCAGCACGTTAAGCCCAAGTCCAGTGCCACGTTCAGGGGAGAGCTCTTCAAAGACACCCCCAACTGGAAGTGGATGAAGGGAGATGTGGAGCTGCAGCCCTCAGACAAAGTCGAGATCCAGAAGGACGGACCGAACGTCACTCTGAAAATCAACAACTGTCAGCCTGGAGACGTGTCCGACTACACGCTGGAGGTGGAGGACCGGAGATACACTGCCAAGCTCACCCTGGGAGGTAAGAAAGCCAGACCAGAGCCCAGAAACAAGACCAGAGACCAGACCAGAGACCAGAAACAAGACCAGAGACCAGACCAGAGACCAGAAACAAGACCAGAGACCAGACCAGAGCCCAGAAACAAGACCAAAGACCAGACCAGAGCCCAGAAACAAGACCAGAGACCAGACCAGAGCCCAGAAACAAGACCAGAGACCAGACCAGAGCCCAGAAACAAGACCAGAGACCAGACCAGAGCCCAGAAACAAGACCAGAGACCAGACCAGAGACCAGAAACAAGACCAGAGACCAGACCAGAGCCCAGAAACAAGACCAGAGACCAGACCAGAGACCAGAAACAAGACCAGAGACCAGACCAGAGCCCAGAAACAAGACCAGAGACCAGACCAGAGACCAGAAACAAGACCAGAGACCAGACCAGAGCCCAGAAACAAGACCAGAGACCAGACCAGAGACCAGAAACAAGACCAGAGACCAGACCAGAGACCAGAAACAAGACCAGAGACTGGACCAGAAACCAGACCAGAGACCAGTAACCAGACCAGAGACCAGATCAGAGACTAGACCAGAGACCATAAACCAGACCAGAGATAAAAAACAAGACCAGAGACCAGACCAGAGACCAGAAACAAGACCAGAGACCAGACCAGAGACCAGAAACAAGACCAGAGACTGGACCAGAAACCAGACCAGAGACCAGAGACTAGTAACCAGACCAGAGACCAGATCAGAGACTAGACCAGAGACCATAAACCAGACCAGAGAAAAGAAACAAGACCAGAGACCAGACCAGAGACCAGACTGAAACCCTGATCAGAGACTAAACACAAGACCAGAGAGTAGCTCTTGGAAGATGTCTTCCTGGTGTATTCCTGGCGTGCTCTTGACATTTCGTTGTTCCTGTCTTCAGAGCGTGAGGCGGAGGTCCTGAAGCCCCTGGAGAGCATGGAGGTGATGGAGAAGGAGGAGGCCAAGTTTAACACAGAGATCTCAGAGGAGGACGTGGTTGGAGAGTGGAAGCTGAGAGGACAGGTGCTGTCACGGTCTCCGGTGAGTCCCCAATGGTGGTCCTACATCTCACCATGAAGATACTGTCCCTGTAACATCTCCACATGATCCTGACACCCTAAGCTCTAACCTCTGCTCCTCTTCAGACCGTGGATATTAAGATGGAGGGAAAGAAGAGGTTCCTGACACTGATGAACGTTCAGCTGGACCAGGCTGGAGAAGTGACCTACCAGGCTCTGAACGCCAACACCTCCGCCATGCTCACGGTCAAAGGTACTGCTCAAGGGCACAAACACACCAACACCTCTGCCATGCTCACGGTCAAAGGTACTGCTCAAGGGCACAAACACACCAACACCTCTGCCATGCTCATGGTCAGAAGTACTGAGTACACACACCTAACCCTGATCATCAGGTCCAACACCTGCCCAACACCTGCCCACCTGCCCAACACCTGTCCAACACCTGTCCAACACCTGCCCAACACCTGCCCAACACCTACCCAACACCTACCCAACACCTACCCAACACCTGTCCAACCCCTGCCCAACACCTGCCCAACGCCTGCCCAACACCTGCCCAACACCTGTCCAACACCTGCCCAACACCTGCACAACACCTGCCCAACACCTGCCCAACACCTGTCCAACACCTGTCCAAAGTGTAAAGGGCTTAGTCACAGTTGTGTCTTCATGTCGTCTGTAGTGAGACGGAGCAAAGGATCATGGTCTATGTAGTTCCCTCTGTGACTTCACGACTGCAGCAAAACACTTTAAGCAGTTTGTGATTCTGTGTTTTCTTATGAGACTTTTGATGATATGATTTGAAACGACATTGCAGAGGTCTAACCTCTCTCTGTGGAGGAATGCCCCTGCCACAGCTGCCCTGGGGCAGACTGACAGAGCAGGGTCTGTCCTGCACCAACAGCCCCTGAAACCTCCTCCACCCAAACTAGGGATGCACTGATCCAACTTTTCCAGTTCCAATACGATTCCAATAATATAACTTCTACCAATATCATTGATACCAGAGACTGAAAACAATTTATTTATTTAAAAGAAAATTCCGCAGGAGATCGAGCTGTTCTGGGACTGTTCTGGAACTGTTCTGGGACTGTTCTGGGACTGTTCTGGAACTGTTCTGGAACTGTTCTGGGACTGTTCTGGGACTGTTCTGGGACTGTTCTGGGACTGTTCTGGAACTGTTCTGGAACTGTTCTGGGACTGTTCTGGGACTGCTCTGGGACTGTTCTGGGACTGTTCTGGGACTGTTCTGGGACTGTTCTGGAACTGTTCTGGAACTGTTCTGGGACTGTTCTGGGACTGTTCTGGAACTGTTCTGGGACTGTTCTGGAACTGCTCTGGAACTGTTCTGGAACTGTTCTGGGACTGTTCTGGGACTGCTCTGGAACTGTTCTGGGACTGTTCTGGAACTGTTCTGGGACTGTTCTGGGACTGTTCTGGAACTGTTCTGGGACTGTTCTGGAACTGTTCTGGGACTGCTCTGGAACTGTTCTGGGACTGTTCTGGAACTGTTCTGGGACTGTTCTGGGACTGCTCTGGGACTGTTCTGGAACTGTTCTGGGACTGCTCTGGGACTGTTCTGGAACTGTTCTGGGACTGCTCTGGAACTGTTCTGGAACTGTTCTGGAACGATGGGTCTGGGTTTTATCTAGACCAGTAAACTGTTTTATTTAAAGTATACACTACCGTTCAAAAGTTTGGGGTCACTTAGAAATGTCCTTATTTTTTAAAGAAAAGCACTGTTTTTTTCAATGAAGATACTTTAAACTAATCAGAAATACGCTCTATACATTGCTAATGTGGTAAATGACTATTCTAGCTGCAAATGTCTGGTTTTTGGTGCAATATCTACATAGGTGTATAGAGGCCCATTTCTAGCAATAGTCACTTTAGTGTTCTAATGGTACAATATGTTTGCTCATTGTGTCAGAAGGCTTGTGCAGTCATGTTAGCACAGATGAAAACAGTTCAGCTGGATAGAGAAGCTATAAAACTGACCTTCTTTGAGCAGGTTGAGTATCGGGAGCATCACATTTGTGGGGTCGATTAAACGCTCAAAATGGCCTGAAAAAGAGAACTTTCATGTGAAACTCGACAGTCTGTTCTTGTTCTTAGAAATGAAGGCTATTCTGTGCAAGAAATTGCCCAAAAACTGAAGATTTCCTACAACAGTGTGAACTACTCCCTTCAGAGAAGAGCACAAACAGGCTCTAACCAGAGTAGAAAGAGAAGTGGGAGCTGCTGCACAACTGAGCAAGAAGATACGTACATTAATAATAAATAATAAATTTTATTTATAATGCACTTTACATTTGACATTAGAGTCTCTAGTTTGAGAAACAGATGCCTCACAGGTCCTCAACTGGCAGCTTCACTAAATAGAACCTGCAAAACGCCAGTGTGAACATCTACAGTGAAGAGGCGACTCCGGGATGCAGCTTCAGGGCAGAGCGGCAAAGGAAAAGCCACATCTGAGACTGACAATAAAAGAAACAGATGAATATGGGCAAAAGAAACAGACACTGGACAGAGGAAGAGAGGAGAGAAGTGTTATGGACAGACCCACTGAGCTGCTGTGGACAGAAGTGTTATGGACAGACCCACTGAGCTGCTGTGGACAGAAGTGTTATGGACAGAACCCCCTGAGCTGCTGTGGACAGAAGTGTTATGGACAGACCCACTGAGCTGCTGTGGACAGAAGTGTTATGGACAGACCCACTGAGCTGCTGTGGACAGAAGTGTTATGGACAGACCCACTGAGCTGCTGTGGACAGAAGTGTTATGGACAGACCCACTGAGCTGCTGTGGACAGAAGTGTTATGGACAGACCCACTGAGCTGCTGTGGAGCAGTTTGACCGTCTGGTACATAAAATGTGCCCATTCAGCCAATCCAACTTGTGGGAGAAGCTTCTAGAAGCGTGAGGTCAAATTTCTCCTTCAACAAATTAACAGCTCGAGACGAAAGTAAAGTTTGAAGGAAAAAATTATTATTTCAAATACAAATCATTATTTCTAACCTTGTCAATGTCTTGACTATAGTTTATTCAATTTACAACTCATGGTGGTAAATAAAAGTGTGACTTTTCATGGAAAACACAAACTTGTCTGGGTGACCCCAAACTTTTGAACAGTAGTGTATGTCCAACCAGGATATCGGCTGGAGCGATATTTGGACGCCGATATCCAGTAGCAGGTACCAGTATTGGATCAGTGCATCCCTAGAAGCCTTTCACTGTATTGTGTTGAATGTGAAATTTGTTTTGGCTCAGTCTTTTTTGTGCATCAGCTCAGGTCTGTGACTGGACTCAGGTGAGTACGAAACTCTTCAAAACATTTAAACCCTCTGTCCTTCACAAACTCGCTGTCTCTACCGCTCAAATCACCTCAAATCACCTCAAATCTCCTCAAATCACCTCAAATCATCTGATGAAATGTCCCAGTGAAATGGCGGGTAAGCGCAGTTGCGGCGGTGTAACCCGATGTGCTGTCGTCCAGAGTTGCCGCTGGCGTTCGTGGAGCGGCTGAAGGACGTGTCGGTGCCTGAGAACAAACAGGCCCAGTTCCAGTGCTCGGTGACGAAGGAGGTCCCGAAGGTGCTGTGGTTCAGAGGAGAGGACGTCATCACGCAGAGCCCCAAACACGACATCATCGCCGACCGCAACAGGCACCTCCTCGTCATCAACAACTGTCAGTTTGAAGACGAGGCGCAGTACACAGTGGAGGTGCAGGGGCTGAAGAGCACTGCCGAGCTCAAGGTGGAAGGTGAGGAAACGAGGAACAAGGCAAGGAGACGAAGGAGTAGGAGTAGTACTCACAGTAGCAGTAGTAGTTGTAGTACTCACAGTAGCAGTAGTAGTTGTAGTACTCACAGTAGCAGTAGCAGTAGTTGTAGTACTCACAGTAGCAGTAGTAGTTGTAGTACTCACAGTAGCAGTAGTAGTTGTAGTACTCACAGTAGCAGTAGTAGTTGTAGTACTCACAGTAGCAGTAGCAGTAGTTGTAGTACTCACAGTAGCAGTAGTAGTTGTAGTACTCACAGTAGCAGTAGTTGTAGTACTCACAGTAGCAGTAGTAGTTGTAGTACTCACAGTAGCAGTAGTTGTAGTACTCACAGTAGCAGTAGTTGTAGTACTCACAGTAGCAGTAGTTGTAGTACTCACAGTAGCAGTAGTTGTAGTACTCACAGTAGCAGTAGTTGTAGTACTCACAGTAGCAGTAGTTGTAGTACTCACAGTAGCAGTAGTAGTTGTAGTACTCACAGTAGCAGTAGTTGTAGTACTCACAGTAGCAGTAGTTGTAGTACTCACAGTAGCAGTAGTAGTTGTAGTACTCACAGTAGCAGTAGTAGTTGTAGTACTCACAGTAGCAGTAGCAGTAGTTGTAGTACTCACAGTAGCAGTAGTTGTAGTACTCACAGTAGCAGTAGTTGTAGTACTCACAGTAGCAGTAGTTGTAGTACTCACAGTAGCAGCAGTAGTTGTAGTACTCACAGTAGCAGTAGTTGTAGTACTCACAGTAGCAGTAGTTGTAGTACTCATAAGTACTCGTTTCAGGCCTGCGTCTGGGCTTCACGCGGCCTCTTCAGGACCTCACTCTAAAGGAGGGGCTGTCGGCCATGTTTGAGCTGGAGTTGAGTCACGAGGACGTTCCCGTCGTGTGGTACCGCAACGAGGTCAAGGTGCACGTGAGCCGCTCGGTGGTGACGCGCTCGGAGGGACGGCGCCACACGCTGGAGCTGCGCAGCATCAGCATGGACGACACGTGCCAGATCAAGGCGGAGGCGAGGGGCGTCAGCTGCATGGCCCGCCTCAACGTCTTAGGTAACCTGGTCGCCGTCGTCTTATCACCACGGCAACGGCAAAAGCTCCATCTGCCGGCCGTCCAAACGCCCGCCACCTCCGCCATCTTTGTCTCATCGCCATGGCAACAATTAAAGCTCCATCTGCTACCGTCTCATCACCATGGCAACAACTAAAGCTCCATCTGCTACCGTCTCATCACCGCGGCAACAATTAAAACTCCATCTGCTACCGTCTCATCACCGCGGCAACAATTAAAACTCCATCTGCTACAGCCTAATCACCATGGCAACAATTAAAGCTCCATCTGCTACAGCCTAATCACCATAGCAACAACTGTCTGCTGTTTGTCTCCACATGTCTGCTTCATCTTTTAAAACTGCAAACGCCGCCTTGTCGCCTCGATAAGCCACTGTTTTCATTTCCTCTGACGCCATCTTTGTTCCTCATCAGATCTTCACGCGCTCCTCTAACCTCAGATCCTCCATCCTGGGTCCATCTTCTGAAGCAGTGTTCACACTCAAATCTGATTTTATTTCAACTTCTTGTTTAGACAAGTCAAAAGATGGAATATTTAGTTTTTAATTGTCAATCACCATGGTAACGGGGCTAATCACACCGAAACATGGGGGGAAAGACAGGATTATTTAAAAATCAGATTCCGTTTGATTCAGTGTGAACGCTGCAGTGTCTGTACTAACATCTGATCTTCTCATGTCTGTAAAACCATCTCCACTGTTTAAGTCCTGCCTCAGCTCACGTTTGGGTCAGAAGGTCCATCCACGAAACCTTCACTGAGTCCATCTACCACCCCAGACCACCCCAGACCACCCCAGACCACCCCAGATCATCCCAGACCACCCCAGACCACCCCAGACCACCCCAGACCACCCCAGACCATCCCAGACCACCCCAGACCATCCCAGACCACCCCAGACCATCCCAGACCACCCCAGACCACCCCAGACCACCCCAGACCTTCTCAGACCACCCCAGACCATCCCAGACCACCCCAGACCATCCCAGATCATCCCAGACCATCCCAGATCATCCCAGACCACCCCAGACCACCCCAGACCATCCCAGACCACCCCAGACCACCCCAGACCATCCCAGACCATCCCAGACCACCCCAGACCATCCCAGACCACCCCAGACCATCCCAGACCACCCCAGACCACCCCAGACCACCCCAGACCACCCCAGACCATCCCAGACCATCCCAGACCACCCCAGACCACCCCAGACCACCCCAGACCATCCCAGACCATCCCAGACCACCCCAGACCATCCCAGACCACCCCAGACCATCCCAGACCACCCCAGACCACCCCAGACCACCCCAGACCTTCTCAGACCACCCCAGACCATCCCAGACCACCCCAGACCATCCCAGATCATCCCAGACCACCCCAGACCATCCCAGACCATCCCAGACCACCCCAGACCACCCCAGACCATTCCAGACCTTCTCAGACCACCCCAGACCACCCCAGACCACCCCAGACCTTCTCAGTCCATCCCTATGTCTGTAACATCTCAAACATCAGCTCCACTTACTGCTCCATCTCACGCCTCATGTTTCATCCTCATTCATGTCTCTGTTTCATCCTCTCATCATCTTCACCTCCTCTTCTCGTGGCAGAGGGAGACGCAGTCTTCATCACGAAGCTGTCAGACTTCACAGCAGTGGAGAAGGACGAGGTGGAGCTTCAGTGTGAGTTGAGTAAGGATGTGCCGGTGGTTTGGTACCGAGACCAGGTGGAGCTTACCCAGTCCAAGACTCTGGTCCTGAAGACCGAAGGAACCCGAAGAACCCTGGTCCTCAAGAAGGTGGAGATACCAGACCAAGGACAGTACTGCTGTGACTGTGGAACTGACCAGACCAAAGCCAAGCTCAGCGTGGAGGGTACGAGACCGGGATTAGACCGAATTTAGACCGGGTTTAGACCGGGTTTAGGGCGGGTTTAGGGCGGGTTTAGGGCGGGTTTAGAGTGGGTTTAGACTGGGTTTAGACCGGCTTTAGAGCGGGTTTAGAGCGGGTTTAGAGCGGGTTTAGAGTGGGTTTAGAGCGGGTTTAGAGTGGGTTTAGAGCGGGTTTAGACCGGGTTTAGACCGGGTTTAGAGCGGGTTTAGAGTGGGTTTAGAGCGGGTTTAGAGCGGGTTTGGAGCGGGTTTAGAGCGGGTTTGGAGCGGGTTTAGAGCGGGTTTAGAGCGGGTTTAGAGCGGGTTTAGACCGAATTTAGACCGGGTTTAGACCGGGTTTAGGGCGGGTTTAGAGCGGGTTTAGACTGGGTTTAGAGCGGGTTTAGAGTGGGTTTAGAGTGGGTTTAGACCGGGTTTAGACCGGGTTTAGACTGGGTTTAGACCGGGTTTAGACTGGGTTTAGAGTGGGTTTAGAGCGGGTTTAGAGCGGGTTTAGAGTGGGTTTAGAGCGGGTTTAGACCGGGTTTAGACCGGGTTTAGACTGGGTTTAGACTGGGTTTAGACTGGGTTTAGACTGGGTTTAGAGCGGGTTTAGACCGGGTTTAGACTGGGTTTAGAGCGGGTTTAGACCGGGTTTAGACCGGGTTTAGAGCGGGTTTAGAGTGGGTTTAGAGTGGGTTTAGAGCGGGTTTAGACCGGGTTTAGACCGGGTTTAGACCGGGTTTAGACCGGGTTTAGACCGGGTTTAGAGCGGGTTTAGAGCGGGTTTAGACCGGGTTTAGACCGGGTTTAGACCGGGTTTAGACCGGGTTTAGAGCGGGTTTAGAGCAGGTTTAGACCGGGTTTAGACAGGGTTTAGACCGAGTTTAGACTGGGTTTAGACCGGGTTTAGAGCGGGTTTAGAGCAGGTTTAGACCGGGTTTAGACAGGGTTTAGACCGAGTTTAAACTGGGTTTAGACCGGGTTTAGAGCGGGTTTAGACCTGTATTACTCCTTGTTCAGTCCTTGTTCAGTCCTGGTTCTGACCTGGTTCTGACCTGGTTCTGACCTGGTTCTGACCTGGTTCTGACCCGTGTTCTTGCAGCCCGGGACATTAAAGTGGTGCGTCCAATTTACGGGGTGGAGCTGTTCGATGGAGAAACCGCACGGTTTGAGGTCGAGATTTCAGCCGACGATGTTCACGGACAGTGGAGACTCAACAACGAAGTCCTCAACCCGTCCTCTGTAAGTCCAGACCTGAGCCCGGACCAAGACTGGACCAGAGACCAGACCAGAGACCAGACCAGAGACCAGAGACCAGAGACCAGAGACCAGAGACCAGAGACCAGACCAGAGACCAGAGACCAGAGACCAGACCAGAGACCAGAGACCAGATCAGAGACCAGACACTGGACCAGAGATCAGACCAGAGTCCGGACCAGAGACCAGAGACCAGACCAGAGACCAGACCAGAGACCAGACCAGAGACCAGACCAGAGACCAGAGACCAGAGACCAGACCAGAGACCAGAGACCAGAGACCAGACCAGAGACCAGACCAGAGACCAGACCAGAGACCAGAGACCAGAGACCAGACCAGAGACCAGACCAGAGACCAGACCAGAGACCAGACCAGAGACCAGAGACCAGACCAGAGACCAGAGACCAGAGACCAGAGACCAGATCAGAGACCAGACACTGGACCAGAGATCAGACCAGAGTCCGGACCAGAGACCAGAGCCAGACCTGAGCCCGGATCAAGACTGGACCAGAGACCAGGACTGTCGTAGACCTTCTTGTTCTTGGGGGTGTTGGTTCTGGTGGTTCTGACCTTTGGGTGTCGCCCCCTGCAGGATGTGGACATCATCGAGGAGGGACCCAAACACACTCTGATCCTGTACAACTGCAGAGTGCCCATGACCGGAGAGGTGGCGTTCAGCGCTGGCAACGCCAAGTGTGCCGCCAACCTCAAGGTCAAAGGTGAGAAAGCCCGCCCACACCTGAACCCCGCCCACTAACCCCGCCCACACCTGAATAAATAATAATAATACATTTTATTTATAATGCACTTTACATTTGACAGCAAATCTCAAAGTGCTACAGTGCAAAAAAAAAAGACTTAAAAAAAAAAGACAATAAAAATCAATATAAAAGCAATAAAACAATAGCAGGTATTAGCTGTAGGCCAGGGTAAAAAGGAGGTCTTTAGTCCTTTTTTAAAAGCATCCACCGTCTGTGGAGCCCTGAGGTGGTCTGGGAGGGCGTTCCACCCGCCCTGTCGCCCATGGTCTTGAGCCGTGTCCTGGGCATGACCAGACGGTGCTGTTGGCCTGACCGGGTCTTAGTGGAGGTGTGTGGTGTGAGCAGTTCAGTGAGGTAAGTGGGGGCCGCACCCTGGAGACAGTGATGGGTGTGCAAGAGGACTTTGTATTGAATACGGAAGTGGATGGGGAGCCAGTGCAGGGAGTGAAGAATGGGGGTGATGTGCTCGTGTTTACGCACCCTCATCAGGACCCTGGCAGCGCTGTTTTGGACATACTGGAGCTTTTGGATGCTCCTGCCAGGGATCCCGATGAGGAGTGCGTTACAGTAGTCCAGCCTGGAGGAGACAAAGGCCTGGATGAGCTTCTCTGCAGCAGGGAGGGAGAGAGAAGAGCGAAGTTTGGAGATGTGACGGAGGTGAAAGAAGGCAGATTTGCAGATGGAGGTGACATGATTGTCAAAGGAGAGGTGAGGGTCAAATTTGACCCCCAGGTTTGTTACAGAGGGAGAGAGGGGAACGGTGTGTCCGAAAAATGAAACAGAAGTGATTGGAGAGGAGCGGAGTTGATGAGAGGTACCAGTTTGGATGGCTTCTGTTTTGGAGCCATTTAGCTGCAGGAAATTTTGACTCAACCACACCTCTATCTCCTCCAGGCAGGAGCTGAGACGGGAGACTGTGGCAGAGGGGGTACAAGAAGGAGAGATGGTGAGGTAGAGTTGTGTGTCGTCAGCATAGCAGTGGAAATTTACTCCATGCTTCCTGACGACACGACTGAGGGGAAACGTGTAAATGGTGAAGAGGGTTGGGCCGAGCACGGAGCCCTGGGGGACCCCACAGGAAACAGTGTGGGGTCTGGATCTTGCTTCCCCCAGAGCTACGTACTCGGTTCTGTCGGCGAGGTAGGAGTGAAACCAGTGAAGGGCAGTGCCAGAGAGACCTGTGTAATGCTGGAGACGGTGTAGGAGGATGTGATGGTGTCAAACGCAGCAGAGAGGTCGAGAAGAATGAGGAGGGATGTGGAACCGGAGTCAGAGGCCCTCATCAGGTCATTGGTGACTCTGATGAGGGCCGTTTCTGTACTGTTCTGTACCAGATTGGAATTTTTCATACAGGTTATTGGATTTGAGGTGGTGGTGGAGCTGGGAGGAGACAACTCTTTCTAGGATTTTTGTGAGAAATGGGAGGTTTGATATTGGTCTGTAGTTTGACAGAGGTTTGGGGTCCAGGGTGGGTTTCTTGAGGAGGGGTTTGATCATGGCAGTTTTGAGGGTGCTGGGGACATGGCCTGTTTCAAGGGAGGTATTGATTATTTTTGTGATGAGGGGACGGATGGAGGAGCAGTAAGTTTTGAGCAGGGATGATGGGAGAGGGTCGAGTGGGCAAGTGGATGGTTTAGAATTATGGATGATCTTCTCGACCTCCTGCTGCGTTGAGACAGTGAAATGGGTGAGTATGTTTGTGACTGGTGTTAAGGGCAGTGAAATGGGTGAGTATGTTTGTGACTGGTGTTAGGGGCAGTGAAATGGGTGAGTATGTTTGTGACTGGTGTTAAGGGCAGTGAAATGGGTGAGTATGTTTGTGACTGGTGTTAAGGGCAGTGAAATGGGTGAGTATGTTTGTGACTGGTGTTAGGGGCAGTGAAATGGGTGAGTATGTTTGTGACTGGTGTTAGGGGCAGTGAAATGGGTGAGTATGTTTGTGACTGGTGTTAGGGGCAGTGAAATGGGTGAGTATGTTTGTGACTGGTGTTAGGGGCAGTGAAATGGGTGAGTATGTTTGTGACTGGTGTTAGGGGCAGTGAAATGGGTGAGTATGTTTGTGACTGGTGTTGGGGGCAGTGAAATGGGTGAGTATGTTTGTGACTGGTGTTAGGGGCAGTGAAATGGGTGAGTATGTTTGTGACTGGTGTTAGGGTGAGTATGTTTGTGACTGGTGTTAGGGGCAGTGAAATGGGTGAGTATGTTTGTGACTGGTGTTAAGGGCAGTGAAATGGGTGAGTATGTTTGTGACTGGTGTTAGGGGCAGTGAAATGGGTGAGTATGTTTGTGACTGGTGTTAGGGGCAGTGAAATGGGTGAGTATGTTTGTGACTGGTGTTAGGGGCAGTGAAATGGGTGAGTATGTTTGTGACTGGTGTTAGGGGCAGTGAAATGGGTGAGTATGTTTGTGACTGGTGTTAGGGGCAGTGAAATGGGTGAGTATGTTTGTGACTGGTGTTAGGGGCAGTGAAATGGGTGAGTATGTTTGTGACTGGTGTTAGGGGCAGTGAAATGGGTGAGTATGTTTGTGACTGGTGTTAGGGGCAGTGAAATGGGTGAGTATGTTTGTGACTGGTGTTAAGGGCAGTGAAATGGGTGAGTATGTTTGTGACTGGTGTTAAGGGCAGTGAAATGGGTGAGTATGTTTGTGACTGGTGTTAGGGGCAGTGAAATGGGTGAGTATGTTTGTGACTGGTGTTATGGGCAGTGAAATGGGTGAGTATGTTTGTTACTGGTGTTAGGGGCAGTGAAATGGGTGAGTATGTTTGTGACTGGTGTTAGGGGCAGTGAAATGGGTGAGTATGTTTGTGACTGGTGTTATGGGCAGTGAAATGGGTGAGTATGTTTGTGACTGGTGTTAGGGGCAGTGAAATGGGTGAGTATGTTTGTGACTGGTGTTAGGGGCAGTGAAATGGGTGAGTATGTTTGTGACTGGTGTTAGGGGCAGTGAAATGGGTGAGTATGTTTGTGACTGGTGTTAAGGGCAGTGAAATGGGTGAGTATGTTTGTGACTGGTGTTATGGGCAGTGAAATGGGTGAGTATGTTTGTGACTGGTGTTAGGGGCAGTGAAATGGGTGAGTATGTTTGTGACTGGTGTTAGGGGCAGTGAAATGGGTGAGTATGTTTGTGACTGGTGTTAGGGGCAGTGAAATGGGTGAGTATGTTTGTGACTGGTGTTAGGGGCAGTGAAATGGGTGAGTATGTTTGTGACTGGTGTTAGGGGCAGTGAAATGGGTGAGTATGTTTGTGACTGGTGTTAGGGGCAGTGAAATGGGTGAGTATGTTTGTGACTGGTGTTAGGGGCAGTGAAATGGGTGAGTATGTTTGTGACTGGTGTTAAGGGCAGTGAAATGGGTGAGTATGTTTGTGACTGGTGTTATGGGCAGTGAAATGGGTGAGTATGTTTGTGACTGGTGTTAGGGGCAGTGAAATGGGTGAGTATGTTTGTGACTGGTGTTAAGGGCAGTGAAATGGGTGAGTATGTTTGTTACTGGTGTTAGGGGAAGGTCAATGGGTGAGTATGTTTGTGACTGGTGTTAGGGGCAGTGAAATGGGTGAGTATGTTTGTGACTGGTGTTAAGGGCAGTGAAATGGGTGAGTATGTTTGTGACTGGTGTTAGGGGCAGTGAAATGGGTGAGTATGTTTGTGACTGGTGTTAGGGGCAGTGAAATGGGTGAGTATGTTTGTGACTGGTGTTAGGGGCAGTGAAATGGGTGAGTATGTTTGTGACTGGTGTTAGGGGCAGTGAAATGGGTGAGTATGTTTGTGACTGGTGTTAGGGGCAGTGAAATGGGTGAGTATGTTTGTGACTGGTGTTAAGGGCAGTGAAATGGGTGAGTATGTTTGTGACTGGTGTTAAGGGCAGTGAAATGGGTGAGTATGTTTGTGACTGGTGTTAGGGGCAGTGAAATGGGTGAGTATGTTTGTGACTGGTGTTAGGGGCAGTGAAATGGGTGAGTATGTTTGTGACTGGTGTTAGGGGAAGGTCAATGGGTGAGTATGTTTGTGACTGGTGTTAGGGGCAGTGAAATGGGTGAGTATGTTTGTGACTGGTGTTAGGGGCAGTGAAATGGGTGAGTATGTTTGTGACTGGTGTTAGGGGCAGTGAAATGGGTGAGTATGTTTGTGACTGGTGTTAAGGGCAGTGAAATGGGTGAGTATGTTTGTGACTGGTGTTATGGGCAGTGAAATGGGTGAGTATGTTTGTGACTGGTGTTATGGGCAGTGAAATGGGTGAGTATGTTTGTGACTGGTGTTAGGGGCAGTGAAATGGGTGAGTATGTTTGTGACTGGTGTTAGGGGCAGTGAAATGGGTGAGTATGTTTGTGACTGGTGTTAGGGGCAGTGAAATGGGTGAGTATGTTTGTGACTGGTGTTATGGGCAGTGAAATGGGTGAGTATGTTCGTGACTGGTGTTAAGGGCAGTGAAATGGGTGAGTATGTTTGTGACTGGTGTTAGGGGCAGTGAAATGGGTGAGTATGTTTGTGACTGGTGTTAAGGGCAGTGAAATGGGTGAGTATGTTTGTGACTGGTGTTAAGGGCAGTGAAATGGGTGAGTATGTTTGTGACTGGTGTTAGGGGCAGTGAAATGGGTGAGTATGTTTGTGACTGGTGTTAGGGGCAGTGAAATGGGTGAGTATGTTCGTGACTGGTGTTAAGGGCAGTGAAATGGGTGAGTATGTTTGTGACTGGTGTTAGGGGCAGTGAAATGGGTGAGTATGTTTGTGACTGGTGTTAGGGGCAGTGAAATGGGTGAGTATGTTTGTGACTGGTGTTAGGGTGAGTATGTTTGTGACTGGTGTTAGGGGCAGTGAAATGGGTGAGTATGTTTGTGACTGGTGTTAAGGGCAGTGAAATGGGTGAGTATGTTTGTGACTGGTGTTAGGGTGAGTATGTTTGTGACTGGTGTTAGGGGCAGTGAAATGGGTGAGTATGTTTGTGACTGGTGTTAAGGGCAGTGAAATGGGTGAGTATGTTTGTGACTGGTGTTAGGGGCAGTGAAATGGGTGAGTATGTTTGTGACTGGTGTTAGGGGCAGTGAAATGGGTGAGTATGTTTGTGACTGGTGTTAAGGGCAGTGAAATGGGTGAGTATGTTTGTGACTGGTGTTAGGGGCAGTGAAATGGGTGAGTATGTTTGTGACTGGTGTTAAGGGCAGTGAAATGGGTGAGTATGTTTGTGACTGGTGTTAAGGGCAGTGAAATGGGTGAGTATGTTTGTGACTGGTGTTAAGGGCAGTGAAATGGGTGAGTATGTTTGTGACTGGTGTTAAGGGCAGTGAAATGGGTGAGTATGTTTGTGACTGGTGTTAGGGTGAGTATGTTTGTGACTGGTGTTAAGGGCAGTGAAATGGGTGAGTATGTTTGTGACTGGTGTTAGGGTGAGTATGTTTGTGACTGGTGTTAGGGGCAGTGAAATGGGTGAGTATGTTTGTGACTGGTGTTAGGGGCAGTGAAATGGGTGAGTATGTTTGTGACTGGTGTTAGGGGCAGTGAAATGGGTGAGTATGTTTGTGACTGGTGTTAGGGGCAGAGAAATGGGTGAGTATGTTTGTGACTGGTGTTAGGGACAGTGAAATGGGTGAGTATGTTTGTGACTGGTGTTAAGGGCAGTGAAATGGGTGAGTATGTTTGTGACTGGTGTTAGGGGCAGAGAAATGGGTGAGTATGTTTGTGACTGGTGTTAGGGGCAGTGAAATGGGTGAGTATGTTTGTGACTGGTGTTAGGGTGAGTATGTTTGTGACTGGTGTTAGGGGCAGTGAAATGAGTGAGTATGTTTGTGACTGGTGTTAGGGTGAGTATGTTTGTGACTGGTGTTAGGGGCAGTGAAATGGGTGAGTATGTTTGTAACTGGTGTTAGGGGCAGTGAAATGGGTGAGTATGTTTGTGACTGGTGTTAGGGTGAGTATGTTTGTGACTGGTGTTAGGGGCAGTGAAATGGGTGAGTATGTTTGTGACTGGTGTTAAGGGCAGTGAAATGGGTGAGTATGTTTGTGACTGGTGTTAAGGGCAGTGAAATGGGTGAGTATGTTTGTGACTGGTGTTAGGGTGAGTATGTTTGTGACTGGTGTTAAGGGAAGGTCGAGTGTGGCGTTGTTCAGTGGTGGAAATGAGGTACGGATGTTTTCTATTTTTGCTGTGAAAGATGATGCATGAAACGGTTGCAGTTTATGTCTGTGTTGCTGTGGACTGGGGGGATATGAGCAGTGAGGATGTGATTAGTGAATAGTTGTTTTACCTGTGCTGTTATTTATTCTGGTGGAGTTGTGTTCTGACCGGGCCTCGGTGAGGGCCTCGGTGAGGGCCTTGGTGAGGGCCTTGGTGAGGGCCTCGGTGAGGGCCTCGGTGAGGGCCTCGGTGAGTGCTTTGCAGTATGTTGTGCGGTGTTCCCGATAGGCCAACTGATGCACCGTCAGGCCGTCACTGAACCCCGCCCACTAACCCCGCCCACACCTGAACCCCGCCCACTAACCCCGCCCACACCTGTGAACAAACCCCACCCACACCTGTGAACAAACCCCGCCTACGAACCCCACCCACACCTGTGAACAAACCCCGCCCACTAACCCCACCCACACCTGTGAACAAGCCCCGCCCACTAACCCCACCCATACCTGTGAACAAACCCCGCCTACGAACCCCACCCACACCTGTGAACAAACCCCGCCCACACCTGTGAACAAACCCCGCCTACGAACCCCACCCACACCTGTGAACAAACCCCGCCTACGAACCCCACCCACACCTGTGAACAAACCCCGCCCACTAACCCCGCCCACACCTGTGAACAAACCCCGCCCACTAACCCCACCCACACCTGTGAACAAACCCCGCCCACTAACCCCACCCACACCTGTGAACAAACCCCGCCCACTAACCCCACCCACACCTGTGAACAAACCCCGCCCACTAACCCCACCCACACCTGTGAACAAACCCCGCCTACGAACCCCACCCACACCTGTGAACAAACCCCGCCCACTAACCCCACCCACACCTGTGAACAAACCCCGCCCACTAACCCCACCCACACCTGTGAACAAACCCCGCCCACACCTGTCCGCCCACATTTTAACCAAAATCCCAGAAATAATTTATAACAAACTCACTTTTTTGTCAGAAACTCGCAATTCTGAAACCGTCAAAGCCAGAATATAAGTGGTGCTTCCTGTGAATCGCAGCGTTCTGTTGGTGATCGAGGCCGAAACGCAGGATTCTGTCTGAAAAGAACAAAAAGTTATTTCAAATGTTCCTTTTTACACAGTGATTAGTTACTGTTTATTTATGTATTATTACTGATATTATCTGTACATTTTTGTTCGTTCCTTTTGTTTTGCTCCTGTCTCCTCCTCTCTGTGCTGTCCGGCTCCCCCCTCAGAGCTCCCTCTGAACTTCCTCACCCCGCTGAGCGACGTGCAGGTGTACGAGAAGGACGAGGCGCGTTTCGAGCTGGAAGTTTCTCGCGTTCCGAAGACGTTCCGCTGGCTGAAGGGTTCTGCGGAAATCCAGAGCGACGAGAAGTTTGAGTGTGTCCAGGAGGGAAACGTGTTTTTACTGCGAGTGAAGTCGGCGGCGTACGAAGACGAGGCCAAGTACATGTTTGAGGCCGAGGACAAGAGGACCTCGGGCAAACTCGTGATTCAGGGTAAACGCACTTTAAACACCCTTTAAACACGCTTTAAACACGCTTTAAACATGCACTTTAAACACGCTTTAAACATGCTTTAAACACACTTTAAACATGCACTTTAAACACGCTTTAAACATGCTTTAAACACCCTTTAAACACGCTTTAAACCCTTTAAACATGCTTTAAACACGCTTTAAACACGCTTTAAACACGCTTTAAACACCCTTTAAACACGCTTTAAACATGCTTTAAACACCCTTTAAACACGCTTTAAACCCTTTAAACATGCTTTAAACACGCTTTAAACACGCTTTAAACACACTTTAAACACGCTTTAAACACGCTTTAAACACACTTTAAACACGCTTTAAACACGCTTTAAACATGCTTTAAACACGCTTTAAACACGCTTTAAACACACTTTAAACATGCTTTAAACACACTTTAAACACCCTTTAAACACGCTTTAAACACACTTTAAACACCCTTTAAACACGCTTTAAACACACTTTAAACACCCTTTAAACACGCTTTAAACCCTTTAAACATGCTTTAAACACGCTTTAAACACGCTTTAAACACACTTTAAACACGCTTTAAACATGCACTTTATACATGCACTTTATACACGCTTTAAACACACTTTAAACATGCACTTTAAACACGCTTTAAACACACTTTAAACACACTTTAAACACACTTTATACACACTTTAAACACGCTTTAAACATGCTTTAAACACACTTTAAACACACTTTAAACACACTTTATACACACTTTAAACACGCTTTAAACATGCTTTAAACACACTTTAAACACACTTTAAACACACTTTAAACACGCTTTAAACCCTTTAAACACACTTTAAACACACTTTAAACATGCACTTTAAACACGCTTTAAACACACTTTAAACACGCTTTAAACACACTTTAAACACACTTTAAACACACTTTATACACACTTTAAACACACTTTAAACAAGCTTTAAACACACTTTAAACACACTTTAAACACACTTTAAACACACTTTAAACATGCACTTTAAACACGCTTTAAACCCTTTAAACACTTTAAACACACTTTAAACATGCACTTTAAACACTTTAAACACACTTTAAACACGCTTTAAACACACTTTAAACACACTTTAAACACACTTTATACACACTTTAAACACACTTTAAACACACTTTATACACACTTTAAACACACTTTAAACACACTTTATACACACTTTAAACACACTTTAAACAAGCTTTAAACCCTTTAAACACTTTAAACACTTTAAACACACTTTATACACACTTTAAACACACTTTAAACACACTTTATACACACTTTAAACACACTTTAAACACACTTTATACACACTTTAAACACACTTTAAACACGCTTTAAACCCTTTAAACATGCTTTAAACACGCTTTAAACACGCTTTAAACACACTTTAAACACGCTTTAAACACACTTTAAACACGCTTTAAACCCTTTAAACACTTTAAACACACTTTAAACATGCACTTTAAACACACTTTAAACACACTTTAAACACGCTTTAAACACACTTTAAACACACTTTAAACACACTTTATACACACTTTAAACACACTTTAAACACACTTTATACACACTTTAAACACACTTTAAACACACTTTATACACACTTTAAACACACTTTAAACAAGCTTTAAACCCTTTAAACACTTTAAACACTTTAAACACACTTTATACACACTTTAAACACACTTTAAACACACTTTATACACACTTTAAACACACTTTAAACACACTTTATACACACTTTAAACACACTTTAAACACGCTTTAAACCCTTTAAACATGCTTTAAACACGCTTTAAACACGCTTTAAACACACTTTAAACACGCTTTAAACATGCACTTTATACATGCACTTTATACACGCTTTAAACACACTTTAAACATGCACTTTAAACACGCTTTAAACACACTTTAAACACACTTTAAACACACTTTATACACACTTTAAACACACTTTAAACACACTTTATACACACTTTAAACACACTTTAAACACACTTTAAACACGCTTTAAACATGCTTTAAACACACTTTAAACACGCTTTAAACATGCTTTAAACACACTTTAAACACACTTTAAACACACTTTATACACACTTTAAACACGCTTTAAACATGCTTTAAACACACTTTAAACACACTTTAAACACACTTTAAACACGCTTTAAACCCTTTAAACACTTTAAACACACTTTAAACATGCACTTTAAACACGCTTTAAACACACTTTAAACACGCTTTAAACACACTTTAAACACACTTTAAACACACTTTATACACACTTTAAACACACTTTAAACAAGCTTTAAACACACTTTAAACACACTTTAAACACACTTTAAACACACTTTAAACACACTTTAAACATGCACTTTAAACACGCTTTAAACCCTTTAAACACTTTAAACACACTTTAAACATGCACTTTAAACACACTTTAAACACACTTTAAACACGCTTTAAACACACTTTAAACACACTTTAAACACACTTTATACACACTTTAAACACACTTTAAACACACTTTTTACACACTTTAAACACACTTTAAACACACTTTATACACACTTTAAACACACTTTAAACACGCTTTAAACCCTTTAAACACTTTAAACACTTTAAACATGCACTTTAAACACGCTTTAAACACACTTTAAACACGCTTTAAACACACTTTAAACACACTTTAAACACACTTTATACACACTTTAAACACACTTTAAACAAGCTTTAAACACACTTCAAACACACTTTAAACACACTTTAAACACACTTTAAACATGCACTTTAAACACGCTTTAAACCCTTTAAACACTTTAAACACACTTTAAACATGCACTTTAAACACACTTTAAACACACTTTAAACACGCTTTAAACACGCTTTAAACACACTTTAAACATGCACTTTAAACACGCTTTAAACCCTTTAAACACTTTAAACACTTTAAACATGCACTTTAAACACACTTTAAACACACTTTATACACACTTTAAACACACTTTAAACAAGCTTTAAACCCTTTAAACACTTTAAACACACTTTAAACATGCACTTTAAACACGCTTTAAACCCTTTAAACCCTTTAAACACTTTAAACACACTTTAAACATGCACTTTAAACACGCTTTAAACCCTTTAAACACTTTAAACACACTTTAAACACACTTTAAACACGCTTTAAACACGCTTTAAACACGCTTTAAACACGCTTTAAACCCTTTAAACCCTTTAATCACGCCCTGTGCCCGCAGGTATCCGCCTGGAGTTTGTGAAGCCCATTAAAGACGTGACGGTGAAGGAGCGGGAGACGGCGGAGTTCTCGGTGGAGTTGTCTCACGAGAAGATCCCGGTGGTTTGGTACAAAAACGACGCGCGTCTCCACCCGTCGAAGGTGGTGCACATGTCGGACCAGGGCCGCGCCCACACGCTGTCAATCAAAGAGGCCACGATCGACGACACGTCCATGATCCGCGTGGAGGCCATGGACAAGAGCCTGACCGCCATGCTCACCGTCATAGGTACCACGAGACCACGAGGGTTTAGGCCAGGTTTAGGCCGGGTTTAGGCCGGGTTTAGGCCGGGTTTAGACCGGGTTTAGGCCAGGTTTAGGGCAGGTTTAGGCCGGGTTTAGGGCAGGTTTAGGCCGGATTTAGACCGGGTTTAGACCGGGTTTAGACCAGGTTTAGGCCGGGTTTAGGGCAGGTTTAGGCCGGGTTTAGGCCGGGTTTAGACCGGGTTTAGGCCAGGTTTAGGGCAGGTTTAGGCCGGGTTTAGGGCAGGTTTAGGCCGGGTTTAGGGCAGGTTTAGGCCGGGTTTAGACCGGGTTTAGGCCGGGTTTAGGGCAGGTTTAGGCCGGGTTTAGGGCAGGTTTAGGCCGGGTTTAGGGCAGGTTTAGGCCGGATTTAGACCGGGTTTAGACCGGGTTTAGGCCTGGTTCAGACCCGGTTTAGACCCGGTTCTGGTCTGTTGCAGAGGGAGACCTGTACTTCACGATGAAGCTGCAGAACTACACGGCGGTGGAGCGGGACGAGGTGCGTCTGGTGTGCGAGCTCAGCAAAGCCGTCGCCGACGTCAAATGGTTCAAAGACGGAAAAGAGCTGACGCCGTCCAAGAACATCGCCATGACGACGGACGGAAAGAAACGCATCCTGACTGTCCGCAAAGCCGAGAAGGCGAATATCGGAGCGTACACGTGCGACTGCGGCTCTGACAAGACCACGGCCAACCTCAATATCGAAGGTACGAGTCCGGCTGCAGGGTCCCTGAAAATAAAACTAAAAATAACCCCAGACTGGCCAAATCTGCACAGTCCTCAGCTTCATTCTGTACAAGTCTGTTTTAAGCCTGTGAAACCCTGAGCGCTCTGAGCCGGAGCGAGGACAGATCCACTCAAATCCACCGCAACTCTAAAACAAACCGACCTAAAGCGAGGAGCGAAGGCCTAAACCTAACCCCAACCCCAACCCCAACCCCAAACCCAACCCTAACCCCAACTCCAACCCCAACTCCAACTCCAACCCCAACACCAACCCCAACCCCAACCCTAACCCCAACCCCAACTCCAACACCAACCCCAACCCCAACTCCAACCCCAACCCCAACCCCAAATCCAACCCCAACTCCAACCCCAACCCCAACTCCAACCCCAACTCCAACCCCAACTCCAACCCCAACCCCAACCCCAACTCCAACCCCAACTCCAACCCCAACCCCAACCCCAACCCCAACCCCAACCCCAACTCCAACCCCAACCCCAACTCCAACCCCAACCCCAACTCCAACACCAACCCCAACCCCAACTCCAACCCCAACTCCAACCCTAACCCCAACACCAACTCCAACCCCAACTCCAACCCTAACCCCAACCCCAACTCCAACCCCAACCCCAACTCCAACCCCAACCCCAACCCCAACCCCAACTCCAACCCCAACCCTAACCCCAACCCCAACTCCAACCCTAACCCCAACCCCAACTCCAACCCCAACGCCAACCCCAACTCCAACACCAACACCAACACCAACCCCAACTCCAACCCTAACCCCAACCCTAACCCCAACCCCAACCCCAACTCCAACCCCAACCCTAACCCCAACCCCAACTCCAGCCTAACCCCAACCCCAACTCCAACCCCAACTCCAACCCCAACTCCAACCCCAACTCCAACCCCATCCCCAACACCAACCCCAACCCCAACCCCAACACCAACCCCAACCCCAACCCCAACCCCAACTCCAACCCCAACTCCATCCCCAACTCCAACCCTAACCCCAACACCAACTCCAACCCCAACTCCAACCCTAACCCCAACCCCAACTCCAACCCCAACCCCAACTCCAACCCCAACCCCAACCCCAACCCCAACTCCAACCCCAACCCTAACCCCAACCCCAACTCCAACCCTAACCCCAACCCCAACTCCAACCCCAACTCCAACCCCAACTCCAACACCAACACCAACACCAACCCCAACTCCAACCCTAACCCCAACCCTAACCCCAACCCCAACCCCAACTCCAACCCCAACCCTAACCCCAACCCCAACTCCAACCCTAACCCCAACCCCAACTCCAACCCCAACTCCAACCCCAACTCCAACCCCAACTCCAACCCCAACCCCAACCCCAACCCCAACCCCAACCCCAACCCCAACCCCAACCCCAACCCCAACTCCAACCCCAACCCCAACCCCAACCCCAACCCCAACACCAACCCCAACACCAACCCCACCCCCACCCCCAACCCCAACCCCAACCCCAACTCCAACCCCAACACCAACACCAACCCCAACCCCAACCCCAACCCCAACACCAACCCCAACTCCAACCCCAACCCCAACCCCAACTCCAACCCCAACCCCAACTCCAACCCCAACCCCAACCCCAACTCCAACCCCAACCCCAACTCCAACCCCAACCCCAACTCCAACCCCAACCCCAACTCCAACCCCAACCCCAACACCAACACCAACCCCAACCCCAACCCTAACCCCAACCCTAACCCCAACCCCAACCCCAACTCCAACCCCAAACCCAACTCCAACCCCAACCCCAACCCCAACTTCAACCCCAACCCCAAACCCAACCCCAACACCAACCCCAACTCCAACCCCAACCCCAACCCCAACTCCAACCCTAACTCCAACCCTAACCCCAACCCTAACCCCAACCCTAACCCCAACCCCAACCCCAACCCCAACCCTAACCCCAACCCCAACTCCAACCCTAACCCCAACCCCAACCCCAACTCCAACCCCAACTCCAACCCCAACTCCAACCCCAACCCCAACACCAACCCCAACCCCAACACCAACCCCAACCCCAACCCCAACTCCAACCCCAACTCCAACCCCAACCCCAACACCAACACCAACCCCAACACCAACCCCAACCCCAACTCCAACCCCAACCCCAACCCCAACCCCAACTCCAACCCCAACTCCAACCCCAACCCTAACTAACCCCAACTCCAACCTAACCCTAACCCCAACCCCAACTCCAACCCCAACCCCAACCCCAACCCCAACCCCAACTCCAACCCCAACCCCAACCCCAACTCCAACCCTAACCCCAACCCCAAGGAACTTTCCACAAATGAAAAGAGAATTCACTGTTTTTCTCTCCTCCTCTCTCCTCCTCTCTCCTCCTCTCTCCTCCTCCTCCTCTCCTCCTCCTCCTCTCTCCTCCTCTCCTCCTCCTCCTCCTCCTCCTCTCCTCAGAGCGGGACATTAAAGTGGTGCGTCCGCTCTACAGTGTGGAAGTGACAGAAACAGAAACAGCAAAGTTTGAGACGGACATTTCTGAGGAAGACGTCCACGGGAACTGGAAACTGAAGGGAGAACCTCTTCACCAATCAGCTGTGAGTATCCCAGTGACATCATCCCACCCTGACCCCGCCCCCTGACTTCTGACCCCGCCCTCTAACCCTCCTCCTCCTCTCTCCTCTCCTCCTCTCCTCCTCCTCTCCTCCTCCTCTCTCCTCTCCTCCTCCTCTCCTCTCTCCTCCTCCTCCTCTCCTCTCCTCCTCTCTCCTCTCCTTTTCCTCTCCTCCTCCTCCTCTCTCCTCTCCTTTTCCTCTCCTCCTCCTCTCCTCCTCCTCTCTCCCTCTCCTCCTCCTCTCCTCCTCTCCTCCTCCTCTCCTCCTCTCCTCTCCTCCTCCTCTCCTCCTCTCTCCTCTCCTCCTCCTCTCCTCCTCTCCTCTCCTCCTCCTCTCTCCTCTCCTCTCCTCCTCCTCTCCTCTCCTCCTCTCCTCCTCCTCTCTCCTCTCCTCCTCCTCCTCCTCTCCTCTCCTCCTCCTCTCCTCCTCCTCTCCTCCTCCTCATCCTTCGTTCTCGTTGCAGGATGTGGAGATAAAGGAGGAGGGGAAGCGTCACATGTTGATCTTGTACAATGTGAAGTTGGACATGGCCGGAGCTGTGGACTTTTCCGCCGCCAACGCCAAGTCCAACGCCCAACTGCGGGTCAAAGGTGAGTCCGGGTCCTGGTTCAGTCCTGGTCCGGTCCTGGTTCAGTCCTGGTTCAGTCCTGGTTCAGTCCTGGTTCAGTCCTGGTTCAGTCCTGGTTCAGTCCTGGTTTAGTCCTGGTTTAGTCCTGGTTTAGTCCTGGTTCAGTCCTGGTTTAGTCCTGGTTCAGTCCTGGTTCAGTTCTGGTTTAGTCCTGGTTTAGTCCTGGTTTAGTCCTGGTTCAGGCCTGGTTTAGTCCTGGTTCAGTTCTGGTTTAGTCCTGGTTTAGTCCTGGTTTAGTCCTGGTTCAGTTCTGGTTTAGTCCTGGTTCAGTCCTGATTTAGTCCTGGTTCAGTCCTGGTTTAGTCCTGGTTCAGTTCTGGTTTAGTCCTGGTTTAGTCCTGGTTTAGTCCTGGTTCAGTTCTGGTTTAGTCCTGGTTTAGTCCTGGTTTAGTCCTGGTTCGGTCCTGGTTCAGTCCTGGTTTAGTCCTGGTTCAGTCCTGATTTAGTCCTGGTTTAGTCCTGGTTTAGTCCTGGTTCAGTCCTGATTTAGTCCTGGTTTAGTCCTGGTTCAGTCCTGGTTCAGTCCTGGTTTAGTCCTGGTTCAGTCCTGGTTCAGTCCTGGTTCAGTCCTGGTTTAGTCCTGGTTCAGTCCTGGTTCGGTCCTGGTTCAGTCCTGGTTTAGTCCTGGTTCAGTCCTGATTTAGTCCTGGTTTAGTCCTGGTTTAGTCCTGGTTCAGTCCTGATTTAGTCCTGGTTTAGTCCTGGTTCAGTCCTGATTTAGTCCTGGTTCAGTCCTGGTTTAGTCCTGGTTCAGTCCTGATTTAGTCCTGGTTTAGTCCTGGTTTAGTCCTGGTTCAGTCCTGATTTAGTCCTGGTTTAGTCCTGGTTCAGTCCTGGTTCAGTCCTGGTTTAGTCCTGGTTCAGTCCTGGTTCAGTCCTGGTTCAGTCCTGGTTTAGTCCTGGTTCAGTCCTGGTTCGGTCCTGGTTCAGTCCTGGTTCAGTCCTGGTTTAGTCCTGGTTCAGTCCTGGTTCAGTCCTGGTTCAGTCCTGAGTGACAGCAGCAGGGGGGAGGGCATCAGGTTTAACCCCCTGGTGTGAAGTACAGGGACAAATGGAGAGGTGTGAGGGAGGCTCCTGATTGGCCGAGAGGCGGAGCTGTGTGTCCTCTCCTCCTCCTCTCCTCCTCTTTCTCCTCTTTCTCCTCTTTCTGCTCCTTCTCTCCATTTGAACACTTTCTCTCTTCCTGCTTTTGTTTTTTACTCCTTTTCCTTTTATACTTCCTGTTTGTCTTTCATTCCCTCTGTGATTTTAATATTTATTCCTTTAATCCTCCTCCTCCTCTCCTCCTCTCCTCCTCTCCTCCTCCTCTCCTCTCCTCCTCTCCTCCTCTCCTCCTCTCCTCCTCTCCTCCTCTTCAGCTCGCTCCATCTCGGTGATGCGCCCCCTGAAGGACGTGGAGGTCACTGCAGGAGAGACGGCCACATTTGAGTGTGAGCTGTCGTACGAGGGGATCAGTGTGGAGTGGAGCCTGAGCGGAGCGCGACTGGAGCCCAGCGACAGGGTGAGTCCTGCGGGTACTACATGTACTACTATGAATACTACTACAAATACTACTACAAATACTACTACCAGTACTACATGTACTACTACGAATACTACTACGAATACTACTACAAATACTACTACAAATACTATGAGCGGAGCGCGACTGGAGCCCAGCGACAGGGTGAGTCCTGCGGTGCTACTACCAGTACTACATGTACTACAGATACTACTACCAGTACTACATGTACTACAGATACTACTACCAGTACTACAAATACTACTACCAGTACTACAGATACTACTAATACTACTACGAATACTACAGATGCTGCTGGTTTGTTGAAGTAAACCTGTGATTTGAGACTCTGACACTTTTAGCAGGAGCGCAGTGTTTAAACCCCTCAACCTTTAGGGGCCCGGTTAGGTTCGGGTTCGGGGTTCAGGGTTCAGGGTTCAGGGTTCAGGGTTCAGGGTTCGGGGTTCAGGGTTCAGGGTTCAGGGTTCGGGGTTCGGGGTTCGGGGTTCAGGGTTCAGGGTTCAGGGTTCAGGGTTCGGGGTTCGGGGTTCGGGGTTCAGGGTTCAGGGTTCGGGGTTCGGGGTTCAGGGTTCAGGGTTCAGGGTTCAGGGTTCGGGGTTCAGGGTTCAGGGTTCGGGGTTCGGGGTTCGGGGTTCAGGGTTCAGGGTTCAGGGTTCGGGGTTCAGGGTTCAGGGTTCAGGGTTCAGGGTTCGGGGTTCGGCCTGTTTAAAATACATTTTAAATATAAATAAATAGACTGAAATTCAACGTTTTACTGATATATTCACGTTTTGTCTCAACAAAATCTCCCTCTGAGAACCCCCCACAAACATGTTTATGCTCAGTCCTCGTTTAGTCCTGGTTCAGTCCTCGTTTAGTCCTGGTTCAGTCCTGGTTTAGTCCTGGTTCAGTCCTCGTTTAGTCCTGGTTCAGTCCTGGTTCAGTCCTGGTTTAGTCCTGGTTCAGTCCTGGTTCAGTCCTGGTTTAGTCCTGGTTCAGTCCTGGTTCAGTCCTGGTTCAGTCCTGGTTTAGTCCTGGTTCAGTCCTGGTTTAGTCCTGGTTCAGTCCTGGTTCAGTCCTGGTTCAGTCCTGGTTTAGTCCTGGTTCAGTCCTGGTTCAGTCCTGGTTTAGTCCTGGTTTAGTCCTGGTTCAGTCCTGGTTCAGTCCTGGTTCAGTCCTGGTTCAGTCCTGGTTCAGTCCTGGTTTAGTCCTGGTTCAGTCCTGGTTCAGTCCTGGTTCAGTCCTGGTTTAGTCCTGGTTCAGTCCTGGTTCAGTCCTGGTTTAGTCCTGGTTCAGTCCTGGTTTAGTCCTGGTTCAGTCCTGGTTTAGTCCTGGTTCAGTCCTGGTTCAGTCCTGGTTTAGTCCTGGTTTAGTCCTGGTTCAGTCCTGGTTTAGTCCTGGTTCAGTCCTGGTTCAGTCCTGGTTTAGTCCTGGTTTAGTCCTGGTTCAGTCCTGGTTTAGTCCTGGTTCAGTCCTGGTTCAGTCCTGGTTTAGTCCTGGTTTAGTCCTGGTTCAGTCCTGGTTCAGTCCTGGTTCAGTCCTGGTTCAGTCCTGGTTCAGTCCTGGTTTAGTCCTGGTTTAGTCCTGGTTTAGTCCTGGTTTAGTCCTGGTTCAGTCCTGGTTTAGTCCTGGTTCAGTCCTGGTTCAGTCCTGGTTTAGTCCTGGTTCAGTCCTGGTTCAGTCCTGGTTCAGTCCTGGTTCAGTCCTGGTTCAGTCCTGGTTTAGTCCTGGTTCAGTCCTGGTTTAGTCCTGGTTTAGTCCTGGTTCAGTCCTGGTTTAGTCCTGGTTCAGTCCTGGTTTAGTCCTGGTTCAGTCCTGGTTCAGTCCTGGTTTAGTCCTGGTTTAGTCCTGGTTCAGTCCTGGTTTAGTCCTGGTTCAGTCCTGGTTCAGTCCTGGTTTAGTCCTGGTTTAGTCCTGGTTCAGTCCTGGTTTAGTCCTGGTTCAGTCCTGGTTCAGTCCTGGTTTAGTCCTGGTTTAGTCCTGGTTCAGTCCTGGTTCAGTCCTGGTTCAGTCCTGGTTCAGTCCTGGTTCAGTCCTGGTTTAGTCCTGGTTCAGTCCTGGTTTAGTCCTGGTTCAGTCCTGGTTCAGTCCTGGTTCAGTCCTGGTTTAGTCCTGGTTCAGTCCTGGTTCAGTCCTGGTTTAGTCCTGGTTCAGTCCTGGTTTAGTCCTGGTTCAGTCCTGGTTTAGTCCTGGTTCAGTCCTGGTTCAGTCCTGGTTTAGTCCTGGTTTAGTCCTGGTTCAGTCCTGGTTTAGTCCTGGTTCAGTCCTGGTTCAGTCCTGGTTTAGTCCTGGTTTAGTCCTGGTTCAGTCCTGGTTTAGTCCTGGTTCAGTCCTGGTTCAGTCCTGGTTTAGTCCTGGTTTAGTCCTGGTTCAGTCCTGGTTCAGTCCTGGTTCAGTCCTGGTTTAGTCCTGGTTTAGTCCTGGTTTAGTCCTGGTTTAGTCCTGGTTCAGTCCTGGTTTAGTCCTGGTTTAGTCCTGGTTTAGTCCTGGTTTAGTCCTGGTTCAGTCCTGGTTCAGTCCTGGTTTAGTCCTGGTTCAGTCCTGGTTTAGTCCTGGTTTAGTCCTGGTTCAGTCCTGGTTCAGTCCTGGTTCAGTCCTGGTTCAGTCCTGGTTCAGTCCTGGTTTAGTCCTGGAGGTTTCACAGCTGCAGCAAAAATAGAAACAGATAAGATAACCCGACCCCCGAAAACCAGACCAGAGGGACCCCAGGGACCCCACAGAGGGACCCCACAGAGGGACCCCACAGAGGGACCCCACAGAGACCCCACAGAGGGACCCCACAGAGGGACCCCAGGGACCCCACAGAGGGACCCCAGGGACCCCACAGAGGGACCCCACAGAGACCCCACAGAGACCCCACAGAGGGACCCCACAGAGGGACCCCACAGAGGGACCCCACAGAGGGACCCCAGGGACCCCACAGACGGACTCCAGGGACCCCACAGAGGGACCCCTCAGAGGGACCCCACAGAGACCCCACAGAGGGACCCCACAGAGGGACCCCAGGGACCCCACAGAGGGACCCCAGGGACCCCACAGAGGGACCCCACAGGGTTTAGTTTAGTGATGAGCGACACAGCGGCTCTTCTACCTGCACAGATGCTCCAGAGCCACTCCGGAGCCGCCCCGGAGCCGCCCCGGAGCCGCCCCGGAGCCGCCCCGGAGCCGCCCCGGAGCCGCCCCGGAGCCGCCCCGGAGCCGCCCCGGAGCCGCTCCCGTCGTCCCTCGAGCTCAGGTCACGGTTCATAAGATCAAACATACAAAGAAGTTGTGTTTATCTCGACCGCAGCATCAGTTCTGTTCCTCATTCTGCCTCTGAGCATCTGAAATCACCTTCATCAGACTCGTTCAGCTCATTCTCTCCAGAACATCTCCTCCCTCTGTGGTCTGTCCATCAGCTCTGATGTTCCACTGACACCTGCAGAGCTTCAGGTTCCTGCGTCTGTGGATCCTGCGCTCGGTGGCGTCAGAGCTCAGGGACCCAAACTGTTTTAGCAGCAGCGTCATGACGGATCTGACATAAGCCTGGGACTCTACAGGAAAAGGACTGGGACTCTACAGGAAAAGGGTGGAATGATCTTTGCATTTGGCTCCCGACGCCTCAGGGAGTTTCTGATGAATCTGAAATTGGCCAAGTTGAATTTTATAGTTTTTTATGTGCTTTTTAAAACATAAGTTTGGTTCCAGAAAAATGTCCTCGATATTTCACCTGACCAACATTCAATTTTATTTCTACAGCCCAGAATCACCAAGAGTTCATCCAGAGTCACAGTGAAAACCATGGAAACAGAATCTGACATAAACACCAGCAAACACATGGGCCCTCAGTCTGTCACTGAACACTCATTCATATCATATTAACCTTCTGCCCTTCAGTTTGTGACTATTTGTAAAAAAAAAAAAAAAAAAAAAGAAAGAAAAACATAGAAAGAATTCTGTCAATATTTAAAGTGAGACAAGAGGTTTTTAACCCAGCAGAAACTTCATGTCCAGTTTGAGCACGAGTATAAACGGCGAACGTGATTCTTTTATCATGAACTCACCGAGGGCCCCGGACAGAACCCCAATAAAAAACATTTAATTCTGATTTTAAAAGTCCCTGTAAACTCTGTAAACTCTAATTCTGCTGAAAACGATTATGTGACTTAATCTTAGTCCTGAAGTCAGTGGGTTTATTCTGATTTTAAAGCCGAATGAGTTTCTTCCTTCATCCTGTAAACGTTTCTTCTTAAAATAATCCCGGTGGTTGGAGCTCGTTGGCTCGTCCTTCGATCCGGCTCCTCCAGTCGTCTCTTGGGACTTTCCTCCACGTCTCTGTGGGTTTGTGAGCGGGATGTCCAGTCAGAACCCGTTTAGAGTTAAATAAAGGCGATTTAACATGTTCTTTTTTCATGGAAAACCAGAATTCAGAATTAGTATTTCCATGTACATGAGGTCCTGATTGGTCCTCATGTGTCTGGCTGAGGTCCTGGTTGGTCCTCATGTGTCTGGTTGAGGTCCTGGTTGGTCCTCATGTGTCTGGCTGAGGTCCTGGTTGGTCCTCATGTGTCTGGCTGAGGTCCTGGTTGGTCCTCATGTGTCTGGTTGAGGTCCTGGTTGGTCCTCATGTGTCTGGCTGAGGTCCTGGTTGGTCCTCATGTGTCTGGCTGAGGTCCTGGTTGGTCCTCATGTCTGGTTGAGGTCCTGGTTGGTCCTCATGTGTCTGGCTGAGGTCCTGGTTGGTCCTCATGTGTCTGGTTGAGGTCCTGGTTGGTCCTCATGCCTCTGGTCTGGTTGTGATCCAGGTGAAGACCCGGGTGGTGGGCAGAGTCCATGCGCTCACTGTGAGGGATGTGAAGCTTTCTGAGGCTGGAGAAGTGAAGCTCTGCGCCCAGGACTTCCAGACCCAGGCCCAGCTCATCGTGAGAGGTAAGACCTGGTTTAGACCTGGTTTAGACCTGGTTTAGACCTGGTTTAGACCTGGTTTAGACCTGGTTTAGACCTGGTTTAATCCTGTTTCTCTCTCTCTGTCTCAGAGCCGGCAGCAGAGTTCACTCAGCCTCTGGAGGATCAGTCCGTGGAGGAGGAGGCCACTGCTGTGCTGGAGTGCCAGGTTTCCCGGGAGAACGCCGAGGTACGAGTCCCGGTCCAGCCCTGGTCCAGCCCCGGTCCAGCCCCGGTCCAGCCCTGGTCCAGTCCTGGTCCAGCCCTGGTCCAGCCCTGGTCCAGCCCTGGTCCAGCCCTGGTCCAGTCCTGGTCCAGCCCTGGTCCAGTCCTGGTCCAGCCCTGGTCCAGCCCCGGTCCAGCCCCGGTCCAGCCCTGGTCCAGTCCTGGTCCAGCCCTGGTCCAGTCCTGGTCCAGCCCTGGTCCAGCCCTGGTCCAGTCCTGGTCCAGCCCTGGTCCAGCCCTGGTCCAGTCCTGGTTCTGACCCAGTTCTTGTCCGCAGGTGCGCTGGTTCAGAGAAGGACAGGAGATCAGAAAGACAAAGAAATACGACGTTGTGAGTGAGGGGCGGCGGCGGGCGCTCGTGATCCACGGCTGCTCGCCCGACGACGCCAAACTGTACACGTGCGACGCACAACAGTTCAAGACGTCCTGCTACCTCGAGGTCCTGCGTAAGTACCCCAAGACCGGGGTTAGTCCGGGTTTAGACCTGGTTTAGACCTGGTTTGGACCTGGTTTAGACCTGGTTTAGACCTGCTTTAGTTCTGGTTTAGACCTGGTTTAGACCTGGTTTAGACCTGGTTTAGACCTGCTTTAGTTCTGGTTTAGACCTGGTTTAGACCTGCTTTAGTTCTGGTTTAGACCTGGTTTAGACCTGGTTTAGACCTGCTTTAGACCTGCTTTAGTTCTGGTTTAGACCTGGTTTAGACCTGGTTTAGACCTGGTTTAGACCTGGTTTAGACCTGGTTTAGACCTGGTTTAGACCTGGTTTAGTCCGGGTTTAGTTCTGGTTTAGACCTGGTTTAGTTCTGGTTTAGACCTGGTTTAGACCTGGTTTAGTTCTGGTTTAGACCTGGTTTAGTTCTGGTTTAGACCTGGTTTAGTCCGGGTTTAGTTCTGGTTTAGACCTGGTTTAGTCCTGGTTTAGACCTGGTTTAGACCCGGTTTAGACCTGCTTTAGTCCTGGTTTAGACCTGGTTTAGACCTGGTTTAGACCCGGTTTAGACCTGGTTTAGTCCGGGTTTAGTTCTGGTTTAGACCTGGTTTAGACCTGGTTTAGACCTGGTTTAGACCTGGTTTAGTTCTGGTTTAGACCTGGTTTAGACCTGGTTTAGACCTGGTTTAGACCTGCTTTAGTTCTGGTTTAGACCTGGTTTAGACCTGGTTTAGACCTGGTTTAGACCTGGTTTAGACCTGGTTTAGACCTGGTTTAGACCTGGTTTAGACCTGGTTTAGACCTGCTTTAGTTCTGGTTTAGACCTGGTTTAGACCTGCTTTAGTTCTGGTTTAGACCTGCTTTAGTCCTGGTTTAGACCTGGTTTAGACCTGGTTTAGTTCTGGTTTAGACCTGGTTTAGACCTGGTTTAGACCTGGTTTAGACCTGGTTTAGTTCTGGTTTAGACCTGGTTTAGACCTGGTTTAGACCTGGTTTAGACCTGGTTTAGACCTGCTTTAGTTCTGGTTTAGACCTGCTTTAGTCCTGGTTTAGACCTGGTTTAGACCTGGTTTAGTTCTGGTTTAGACCTGGTTTAGACCTGGTTTAGACCTGGTTTAGACCTGGTTTAGACCCGGTTTAGACCTGGTTTAGACCTGGTTTAGACCTGGTTTAGTTCTGGTTTAGACCTGGTTTAGACCTGCTTTAGTTCTGGTTTAGACCTGGTTTAGACCTGGTTTAGACCTGGTTTAGACCTGGTTTAGTTCTGGTTTAGACCTGGTTTAGACCTGGTTTAGACCTGGTTTAGACCTGGTTTAGTTCTGGTTTAGACCTGGTTTAGACCTGCTTTAGTTCTGGTTTAGACCTGGTTTAGACCTGGTTTAGACCTGGTTTAGACCTGGTTTAGTTCTGGTTTAGACCTGGTTTAGACCTGGTTTAGACCTGGTTTAGACCTGGTTTAGTTCTGGTTTAGACCTGGTTTAGACCTGGTTTAGACCTGGTTTAGACCTGGTTTAGACCTGGTTTAGACCTGGTTTAGTTCTGGTTTAGACCTGGTTTAGACCTGGTTTAGACCTGGTTTAGTTCTGGTTTAGACCTGGTTTAGACCCGGTTTAGACCTGGTTTAGACCTGGTTTAGACCTGGTTTAGACCTGGTTTAGACCTGGTTTAGTCCTGGTTTAGACCTGGTTTAGTCCTGGTTTAGACCTGGTTTAGACCTGGTTTAGTCCTGGTTTAGACCCGGTTTAGACCCGGTTTAGACCTGGTTTAGACCCGGTTTAGACCTGGTTTAGACCCGGTTTAGACCTGATCTAGACCCGGTTTAGACCTGGTTTAGTCCTGGTTTAGACCTGGTTTAGACCCGGTTTAGACCCGGTTTAGACCTGATCTAGACCCGGTTTAGACCTGGTTTAGTCCTGGTTTAGACCTGGTTTAGTCCTGGTTTAGACCTGGTTTAGTTCTGGTTTAGACCTGGTTTAGACCCGGTTTAGACCTGGTTTAGACCTGGTTTAGACCTGGTTTAGACCTGGTTTAGACCCGGTTTAGACCTGGTTTAGACCCGGTTTAGACCTGGTTTAGACCCGGTTTAGACCTGGTTTAGACCTGGTTTAGACCTGGTTTAGACCTGGTTTAGACCTGGTTTAGACCCGGTTTAGACCTGGTTTAGACCTGGTTTAGACCTGGTTTAGACCTGGTTTAGACCTGGTTTAGTTCTGGTTTAGACCTGGTTTAGACCTGGTTTAGACCTGGTTTAGTTCTGGTTTAGACCTGGTTTAGACCCGGTTTAGACCTGGTTTAGACCTGGTTTAGACCTGGTTTAGACCTGGTTTAGACCCGGTTTAGACCTGGTTTAGACCCGGTTTAGACCTGGTTTAGACCCGGTTTAGACCTGGTTTAGACCTGGTTTAGACCTGGTTTAGACCTGGTTTAGACCTGGTTTAGACCCGGTTTAGACCTGGTTTAGACCTGGTTTAGACCTGGTTTAGACCTGGTTTAGACCCGGTTTAGACCCGGTTTAGACCTGGTTTAGTCCTGGTTTAGACCTGGTTTAGACCTGGTTTAGACCTGGTTTAGACCTGGTTTAGACCCGGTTTAGACCCGGTTTAGACCTGGTTTAGACCTGGTTTAGACCTGGTTTAGACCTGGTTTAGACCTGGTTTAGACCTGGTTTAGACCCGGTTTAGACCCGGTTTAGACCTGGTTTAGACCTGGTTTAGACCTGGTTTAGACCCGGTTTAGACCCGGTTTAGACCTGGTTTAGTCCTGGTTTAGACCTGGTTTAGACCTGGTTTAGACCTGGTTTAGTCCTGGTTTAGACCTGGTTTAGACCTGGTTTAGACCCGGTTTAGACCCGGTTTAGACCCGGTTTAGACCCGGTTTAGACCCGGTTTAGACCCGGTTTAGTCCTGGTTTAGACCTGGTTTAGACCTGGTTTAGACCTGGTTTAGACCCGGTTTAGACCCGGTTTAGACCCGGTTTAGACCCGGTTTAGACCTGGTTTAGACCTGGTTTAGACCTGGTTTAGACCTGGTTTAGACCCGGTTTAGACCTGGTTTAGACCTGGTTTAGACCTGGTTTAGACCTGGTTTATACCCGGTTTAGACCCGGTTTAGACCTGGTTTAGTCCTGGTTTAGACCTGGTTTAGACCTGGTTTAGACCTGGTTTAGTCCTGGTTTAGACCTGGTTTAGACCTGGTTTAGACCTGGTTTAGACCTGGTTTAGACCTGGTTTAGACCTGGTTTAGACCTGGTTTAGTCCTGGTTTAGACCCGGTTTAGACCCGGTTTAGACCCGGTTTAGACCCGGTTTAGACCCGGTTTAGACCCGGTTTAGACCTGGTTTAGTCCTGGTTTAGACCTGGTTTAGACCTGGTTTAGACCTGGTTTAGTCCTGGTTTAGACCTGGTTTAGACCTGGTTTAGACCTGGTTTAGACCTGGTTTAGACCTGGTTTAGACCTGGTTTAGTTCTGGTTTAGACCTGGTTTAGACCTGGTTTAGACCTGGTTTAGTTCTGGTTTAGACCTGGTTTAGACCTGGTTTAGACCTGGTTTAGACCTGGTTTAGACCTGGTTTAGTCCTGGTTTAGACCTGGTTTAGACCTGGTTTAGACCTGGTTTAGACCTGGTTTAGACCTGGTTTAGACCTGGTTTAGACCCGGTTTAGACCTGGTTTAGACCTGGTTTAGACCTGGTTTAGACCCGGTTTAGACCCGGTTTAGACCTGGTTTAGTCCTGGTTTAGACCTGGTTTAGACCTGGTTTAGACCTGGTTTAGTCCTGGTTTAGACCTGGTTTAGACCTGGTTTAGACCTGGTTTAGACCCGGTTTAGACCCGGTTTAGACCCGGTTTAGACCCGGTTTAGACCCGGTTTAGTCCTGGTTTAGACCTGGTTTAGACCTGGTTTAGACCTGGTTTAGACCCGGTTTAGACCCGGTTTAGACCCGGTTTAGACCTGGTTTAGACCTGGTTTAGACCTGGTTTAGACCTGGTTTAGACCTGGTTTAGACCTGGTTTAGACCCGGTTTAGACCTGGTTTAGACCTGGTTTAGACCTGGTTTAGACCTGGTTTATACCCGGTTTAGACCCGGTTTAGACCTGGTTTAGTCCTGGTTTAGACCTGGTTTAGACCTGGTTTAGACCTGGTTTAGTCCTGGTTTAGACCTGGTTTAGACCTGGTTTAGACCTGGTTTAGACCTGGTTTAGACCTGGTTTAGACCTGGTTTAGTCCTGGTTTAGACCCGGTTTAGACCCGGTTTAGACCCGGTTTAGACCTGGTTTAGACCTGGTTTAGACCCGGTTTAGACCCGGTTTAGACCCGGTTTAGACCCGGTTTAGACCTGGTTTAGTCCTGGTTTAGACCTGGTTTAGACCTGGTTTAGACCTGGTTTAGTCCTGGTTTAGACCTGGTTTAGACCTGGTTTAGACCTGGTTTAGACCTGGTTTAGACCTGGTTTAGACCTGGTTTAGACCTGGTTTAGTTCTGGTTTAGACCTGGTTTAGACCTGGTTTAGACCTGGTTTAGTTCTGGTTTAGACCTGGTTTAGACCTGGTTTAGACCTGGTTTAGACCTGGTTTAGACCTGGTTTAGTCCTGGTTTAGACCTGGTTTAGACCTGGTTTAGACCTGGTTTAGACCTGGTTTAGACCTGGTTTAGACCTGGTTTAGACCTGGTTTAGTCCTGGTTTAGACCTGGTTTAGACCTGGTTTAGACCTGGTTTAGACCTGGTTTAGACCTGGTTTAGACCTGGTTTAGACCTGGTTTAGTTCTGGTTTAGACCTGGTTTAGACCTGGTTTAGACCTGGTTTAGACCTGGTTTAGACCTGGTTTAGACCTGGTTTAGACCCGGTTTAGACCCGGTTTAGACCCGGTTTAGACCCGGTTTAGACCTGGTTTAGACCCGGTTTAGACCCGGTTTAGACCCGGTTTAGACCTGGTTTAGTCCTGGTTTAGACCTGGTTTAGTCCTGGTTTAGACCTGGTTTAGACCTGGTTTAGACCTGGTTTAGACCTGGTTTAGACCTGGTTTAGACCGGGTTTAGACCTGGTTTAGACCTGGTTTAGTTCTGGTTTAGACCTGGTTTAGACCTGGTTTAGACCCGGTTTAGACCCGGTTTAGACCTGGTTTAGACCTGGTTTCGGTCTCTTGCAGCGCCTCATGTGGAGTTCACGAAGCCGCTGCACGACGTCGAAGTCAAAGAGAAAGAATCTGCAAAGTTCGAATGTGAAGTGTCCCGAGAGTCTGCGAAGGTGAGACTACAGCTCCCACAATGCACCTGTGCCCCAACACACTACAGCTCCCACAATGCACCTGTGCCCCAACACACTACAGCTCCCACAATGCACCTGTGCCCCAACACACTACAGCTCCCACAATGCACCTGTGCCCCAACACACTACAGCTCCCACAATGCACCTGTGCCCCAACACACTACAGCTCCCACAATGCACCTGTGCCCCAACACACTACAGCTCCCACAATGCACCTGTGCCCCAACACACTACACTACAGCTCCTGTCCCTCGGTCCTTACCCGGTCCCGGCTCGGTCCTTACCCGGTCCCGGTCCAGTCCCGGCTCGGTCCTTACCCGGTCCCGGCTCGGTCCTTACCCGGTCCCGGTCCGGTCCCGGCTCGGTCCTTACCCGGTCCCGGCTCGGTCCTTACCCGGTCCCGGTCCGGTCCCGGCTCGGTCCTTACCCGGTCCCGGCTCGGTCCTTACCCGGTCCCGGTCCGGTCCCGGCTCGGTCCTGACCCGGTCCCGGCTCGGTCCTGGCTCGGTCCCGGTCCCGGCTCGGTCCTGGTCCGGTCCCGGCTCGGTCCTTACCCAGTCCCGGTCCGGTCCTGGCTCGGTCCTGACCCGGTCCTGACCCGGTCCCGGCTGTGCTCAGGTGCGCTGGTTCCGGGACGGCAGTGAGGTCCGGAAGAGTAAGAAGTACGAGATCTTATCGAAAGGCGTCCAGAGGATCCTGATCGTGCACAAGTCTGTGTTCGACGACGAGGCCGAGTACGAGTGCGACGCCCGAACCGCCAAGAGCAGCGGCATGCTGACCGTGATAGGTAACACTATACACACTATACACTACACACACTACACACACTATACACACTACACTATACACACTATACACACTATACACACTATACACACACTATACACACTATACACACTATACACACTATACACTACACACACTATACACACACACTATACACACACACTATACACACTATACACTACACACACACTATACACACTACACACTATACACACACACTATACACACACACTATACACACTATACACTACACACACTATACACACACACTATACACACACACTATACACACTATACACTACACACACACTATACACACTACACACTATACACACACACTATACACACTATACACACTATACACACTATACACACTACACACTATACACACTATACACACTATACACACTACACACTATACACACTATACACACTATACACTACACACACACTGTACACACTACACACACACACTATACACACTACACTATACACACTATACACTATACACACTACACTATACACACACTATACACACACTATACACACACTATACACACACTATACACACACTATACACACTATACACACTATACACTATACACACACTACACACACTATACACACTATACACACTATACACACACTATACACACTATACACACACTATACACACACTATACACTATACACACACTATACACACACACTATACACACACACTATACACACACTATACACACACTATACACTATACACACACTACACACTATACACTACACACACACTATACACACACACTATACACACTATACACACACTATACACACTACACACACACACTATACACACTATACACACACTATACACACTATACACTACACACTACACACACACTATACACACACTATACACACACACTATACACACTATACACACTATACACACTATACACACTATACACACTATACACACACACACTATACACACTATACACACTATACACACACACTATACACACACTATACACACTATACACACTATACACACTATACACACACTATACACACTATACACACACTATACACACACACTATACACACACTATACACACTATACACACTATACACACTATACACACACACTATACACACACTATACACACTATACACACTATACACACACACACTATACACACACTATACACACTATACACACTATACACACACTATACACACACACTATACACACACACTATACACACTATACACACTATACACACTATACACACACACTATACACACACTATACACACACACTATACACACACTATACACACTATACACACTATACACACACTATACACTATACACACACTACACACACTATACACACTATACACACTATACACTATACACACACTACACACACTATACACACTATACACACACACTATACACACACACTATACACACACTACACACTATACACTACACACACACTATACACACTATACACACACTATACACACTATACACACACTATACACACACTATACACACACTATACACACACTACACACACTATACACACTATACACACTATACACACTATACACACACACTATACACACTATACACACTATACACACACACTATACACACTATACACACACACACTATACACACACACTATACACACTATACACACTATACACACTATACACACTACACACACTATACACACTATACACACACTATACACACTATACACACTATACACACACACTATACACACAATACACACTATACACACACTATACACACACTATACACACTATACACACTATACACACTATACACTATACACACACTATACACACTATACACACACTATACACACACTATACACACTATACACACTACACACACTATACACACACTATACACACTATACACACTATACACACTACACACACTATACACACACTATACACACTATACACACACTATACACACTATACACACACACTATACACACTATACACACTATACACACACTATACACACTATACACACACTATACACACACTATACACACTATACACACTACACACACTATACACACACTATACACACTATACACACTATACACACTACACACACTATACACACACTATACACACTATACACACACTATACACACTATACACACACACTATACACACTATACACACTATACACACTATACACACACTATACACACTATACACACACTATACACACTATACACACACTACACACACACTATACACACTATACACACTGTACACACACTATACACACTATACACACTATACACACACACTATACACACTATACACACACACACTATACACACACACTATACACACTACACACACTATACACACTATACACACACTATACACACTATACACACTATACACACACACTACACACACTATACACACTATACACACACACTATACACACTATACACACACACACTGTACACACACACTATACACACTACACACACTATACACACACACACCTAATCATACGGGCCTATTCATGAGGAACACTGTGGTTCAGCCTAATCATACGGGCCTATTCATGAGGAACACTGTGGTTCAGCCTAATCATACGGGCCTATTCATGAGGAACCCTGTGGTTCAGCCTAATCATACGGGCCTATTCATGAGGAACACTGTGGTTCAGCCTAATCATACGGGCCTATTCATGAGGAACACTGTGGTTCAGCCTAATCATACGGCCTATTCATGAGGAACACTGTGGTTCAGCCTAATCATACGGGCCTATTCATGAGGAACACTGTGGTTCAGCCTAATCATACGGGCCTATTCATGAGGAACACTGTGGTTCAGCCTAATCATACGGGCCTATTCATGAGGAACACTGTGGTTCAGCCTAATCATACGGCCTATTCATGAGGAACACTGTGGTTCAGCCTAATCATACGGGCCTATTCATGAGGAACACTGTGGTTCAGCCTAATCATACGGGCCTATTCATGAGGAACACTGTGGTTCAGCCTAATCATACGGGCCTATTCATGAGGAACACTGTGGTTCAGCCTAATCATACGGCCTATTCATGAGGAACACTGTGGTTCAGCCTAATCATACGGGCCTATTCATGAGGAACACTGTGGTTCAGCCTAATCATACAGGCCTATTCATGAGGAACACTGTGGTTCAGCCTAATCATACGGGCCTATTCATGAGGAACACTGTGGTTCAGCCTAATCATACGGGCCTATTCATGAGGAACACTGTGGTTCAGCCTAATCATACGGCCTATTCATGAGGAACACTGTGGTTCAGCCTAATCATACGGGCCTATTCATGAGGAACACTGTGGTTCAGCCTAATCATACGGGCCTATTCATGAGGAACACTGTGGTTCAGCCTAATCATACGGGCCTATTCATGAGGAACACTGTGGTTCAGCCTAATCATACAGGCCTATTCATGAGGAACACTGTGGTTCAGCCTAATCATACGGCCTATTCATGAGGAACCCTGTGGTTCAGCCTAATCATACAGGCCTATTCATGAGGAACACTGTAGTTCAGCCTAATCATACAGGCCTATTCATGAGGAACACTGTGGTTCAGCCTAATCATACAGGCCTATTCATGAGGAACACTGTGGTTCAGCCTAATCATACGGGCCTATTCATGAGGAACACTGTGGTTCAGCCTAATCATACGGGCCTATTCATGAGGAACACTGTGGTTCAGCCTAATCATACGGGCCTATTCATGAGGAACACTGTGGTTCAGCCTAATCATACGGCCTATTCATGAGGAACACTGTGGTTCAGCCTAATCATACGGGCCTATTCATGAGGAACACTGTGGTTCAGCCTAATCATACGGGCCTATTCATGAGGAACACTGTGGTTCAGCCTAATCATACGGGCCTATTCATGAGGAACACTGTGGTTCAGCCTAATCATACGGGCCTATTCATGAGGAACACTGTGGTTCAGCCTAATCATACGGGCCTATTCATGAGGAACACTGTGGTTCAGCCTAATCATACGGGCCTATTCATGAGGAACACTGTGGTTCAGCCTAATCATACGGGCCTATTCATGAGGAACACTGTGGTTCAGCCTAATCATACGGGCCTATTCATGAGGAACACTGTGGTTCAGCCTAATCATACGGGCCGGGCCTATTCATGAGGAACACTGTGGTTCAGCCTAATCATACGGGCTTATTCATGAGGAACACTGTGGTTCAGCCTAATCATACGGGCCTATTCATGAGGAACACTGTGGTTCAGCCTAATCATACGGGCCTATTCATGAGGAACACTGTGGTTCAGCCTAATCATACGGGCCTATTCATGAGGAACACTGTGGTTCAGCCTAATCATACGGGCCTATTCATGAGGAACACTGTGGTTCAGCCTAATCATACAGGCCTATTCATGAGGAACACTGTGGTTCAGCCTAATCATACGGCCTATTCATGAGGAACCCTGTGGTTCAGCCTAATCATACAGGCCTATTCATGAGGAACACTGTAGTTCAGCCTAATCATACAGGCCTATTCATGAGGAACACTGTGGTTCAGCCTAATCATACAGGCCTATTCATGAGGAACACTGTGGTTCAGCCTAATCATACGGGCCTATTCATGAGGAACACTGTGGTTCAGCCTAATCATACGGGCCTATTCATGAGGAACACTGTGGTTCAGCCTAATCATACGGGCCTATTCATGAGGAACACTGTGGTTCAGCCTAATCATACGGCCTATTCATGAGGAACACTGTGGTTCAGCCTAATCATACGGGCCTATTCATGAGGAACACTGTGGTTCAGCCTAATCATACGGGCCTATTCATGAGGAACACTGTGGTTCAGCCTAATCATACGGGCCGGGCCTATTCATGAGGAACACTGTGGTTCAGCCTAATCATACGGGCTTATTCATGAGGAACACTGTGGTTCAGCCTAATCATACGGGCCTATTCATGAGGAACACTGTGGTTCAGCCTAATCATACGGGCCTATTCATGAGGAACACTGTGGTTCAGCCTAATCATACGGGCCTATTCATGAGGAACACTGTGGTTCAGCCTAATCATACGGGCCTATTCATGAGGAACACTGTGGTTCAGCCTAATCATACGGGCCTATTCATGAGGAACACTGTGGTTCAGCCTAATCATACGGGCCTATTCATGAGGAACACTGTGGTTCAGCCTAATCATACGGGCCTATTCATGAGGAACACTGTGGTTCAGCCTAATCATATGGGCCTATTCATTCGTGTTTGCAGAGGAGGACGCCCGCTTCACCAAGAACCTGGCGAACGTGGAGGGCACAGAGACGGACTCGGTGAAGCTGGTGTGTGAGGTGTCGAAGGCGTCGGCCGAGGTTCGCTGGTTCAAACAGGGGCAGGAGATCCCCGAGGGCGGGCGCTACGAGCACCTGTCTGACGGGCGCAAACGGGTCCTCATCATCCAGGACCTGCGCCTGGGTGACAGGGGCGACTACACCTGCCAACTGTCCCCCAGCGTGACCACCACGGGCAAGCTCAGCATCAACGGTGAGACTGCTTTAGTCCGGCTTTAGTCCTGCTTTAGTCCGGGTTTAGTCCGGGTTTAGTCCGGGTTTAGTTTGGGTTTAGTCCGGGTTTAGTCCTGCTTTAGTCCTGCTTTAGTCCGGGTTTAGTCCTGCTTTAGTCCGGGTTTAGTCCTGCTTTAGTCCGGGTTTAGTCCTGGTTTAGTCCTGGTTTAGTCCTGGTTTAGTCCGGGTTTAGTCCTGGTTTAGTCCTGCTTTAGTCCGGGTTTAGTCCTGGTTTAGTCCTGTTTTAGTCCTGGTTTAGTCCTGGTTTAGTCCTGTTTTAGTCCTGTTTTAGTCCTGCTTAAGTCTGGGTTTAGTCCTGGTTTAGTCCTGTTTTAGTCCTGGTTTAGTCCTGGTTTAGTCCTGTTTTAGTCCTGCTTTAGTCCTGGTTTAGTCCTGGTTTAGTCCTGGTTTAGTCCTGTTTTAGTCCTGGTTTAGTCCTGGTTTAGACCTGTTTTAGTCCTGCTTTAGTCCTGCTTAAGTCTGGGTTTAGTCCTGGTTTAGTCCTGTTTTAGTCCTGGTTTAGTCCTGGTTTAGACCTGTTTTAGTCCTGCTTTAGTCCTGGTTTAGTCCTGTTTTAGTCCTGCTTAAGTCTGGGTTTAGTCCTGGTTTAGTCCTGTTTTAGTCCTGGTTTAGTCCTGTTTTAGTCCTGGTTTAGTCCTGTTTTAGTCCTGGTTTAGACCTGTTTTAGTTCTGTTTTAGTCCTGGTTTAGACCTGTTTTAGTCCTGCTTTAGTCCTGGTTTAGTCCTGTTTTAGTCCTGGTTTAGTCCTGTTTTAGTCCTGGTTTAGACCTGGTTTAGTCCTGGTTTAGTCCTGGTTTAGTCCTGGTTTAGTCCTGTTTTAGTCCTGGTTTAGTCCTGTTTTAGTCCTGGTTTAGTCCTGTTTTAGTCCTGGTTTAGACCTGTTTTAGTCCTGGTTTAGTCCTGTTTTAGTCCTGGTTTAGTCCTGTTTTAGTCCTGGTTTAGACCTGTTTTAGTCCTGGTTTAGTCCTGTTTTAGTCCTGCTTAAGTCTGGGTTTAGTCCTGGTTTAGTCCTGTTTTAGTCCTGGTTTAGACCTGTTTTAGTCCTGGTTTAGTCCTGTTTTAGTCCTGCTTAAGTCTGGGTTTAGTCCTGGTTTAGTCCTGCTTTAGTCCTGGTTTAGTCCTGTTTTAGTCCTGGTTTAGACCTGTTTTAGTCCTGTTTTAGTCCTGGTTTAGACCTGTTTTAGTACTGTTTTAGTCCTGGTTTAGTCCTGTTTTAGTCCTGGTTTATACCTGTTTTAGTCCTGGTTTAGTCCTGTTTTAGTCCTGCTTTAGTCCTGGTTTAGTCCCTTTTTAGTCCTGCTTTAGTCCTGTTTTAGTGATTGCTCCTCGCCTCTCCGCAGAGCTGGCGGCGGAGTTCATCGCGCGGCCTCAGAACGTGGAGGTGGTGGAGGGCGAGAAGGCGGAGTTCGTTTGCTCCGTTTCTAAGGAGACGTACGAAGTGAAGTGGTTCAGAGGAGAACAGGAAGTGAGCGAAGGCGAGAAGTACGGCGTGGTGAGCGACGGCAAACGCCGCGCTCTGATCGTGAAAAGCTGCGAGAGGAAGGACGAGGGCGGATACACGGCGCACATCGGCACCGTCAAGGCCACCGCCGAGCTCTACGTCATCGGTAAGGGCCCGGGCACATTTAGCCGGCGTGTGCCAACGTACCAGAATGTCCCTAAAACGGCGGCACACGCTGAACGCTGGATGTTTTTATTTTTTATTTTGGGCGTGTACACAGCATATTCACAACGAGTTGGACGTGTACATAACGTATTTAGAACTTATATAGAACGATCACTATCCCAACCCGTCATATCAGAATCAGAATTACTTTTATTCATCCCCGAGGGGAAATTTTCTTTGTTACAGATGCAACCGACCAAGAGCATGTACATCAAACAAGTTACAAAATAAGCTAAATACAATAAGATAAAAGATAAAATAGCTCTCTCTGGTAATTATTTACATCATTGACATCTATTGACTATATACATGTGTGAACAGGGAATAGGATGAAAGGATTGAGTAGTTTGTGAGTTAAAGTGCAGAGTTCAACAGTTTGATGGCGACAGGACAGATTTCCTGTGTCTCTCAGTGGAGCAGCGGCAGCCGCAGTCTATGGCTGAAAGAGCTCCTCTGATTGGCCAGCACCTTGTGGAGGGGGTGGGAGGGAGAGTCCAGAATAGTCCAGATTTTGTCCAGCATTCTCCTGTCCAACACCACCGCCAGAGAGTCCAGCTCCTCCCCCACAACATGTCCAGCCTTCCTAATGATCTTCTCGAGTCTATGAGTGTCCCTCAGGCGCAGACTGCTGCCCCAGCAGACTACAGCGTACATGATGCACTGGCCTCCATAGACTCGTAGAACATCCTGAGCATCGTCCTGCAGATGTCAAAGGACCTCAGCCTCCTCAGGAAATAGAGGCGGCTCTGGCCCTTCTTGTAAACCGCGTCCACGTTCCCTGCTCCAGTCCAGTTTATTGTCCAAGTTCACCCCCAGGTACTTGTACTCCTCCACCACGTCCACACTGACCCCCCGGATGGAGATGGAGATATGTTACGTCTCTCGCTGTCTATGGTGCTGAACGCAGCAGATGGATCAGTAGGTGGGTTGGTACAGAGCAGTGGGATCTGCAGACCACAGGCTGTAAAGCTGTTTCCTGTCTACAGTAAAACCAGTCACTCTGAGACTCTCAAGTGTCCAAAGATCAGACTCTGCACTTCCACTGTAGACACAAGTCACACTGTGGGATTATTATGTGTGAAATGTGGAGCAACACTTCAGATCCAGGATTTTTAAAGCAGAAAAGAGGAGATAAAGTCCACAGGAAGTAGAGTCACTGTGGCTGATCTGCAGCTTCACACGCGGACGTAAACAAACACACGTGTGCTGCTCTCACCTTTTTACGCCTCACATGGGGTTAATATCACCGATTTGTGGACTGGAGTCATTATTTGCGGAGGAGAAATTCTATGGATAATGAGGGTGAGTAATAAAGTGTTTTCATTGAGCTGGAGCAGTGAAGTGATTGGTTATTTAGACAGATTCAGTTTCCAATTCCCCGAAATGTTTTAATCCGCTGTTATCCGGCAGCTGTAAGTGAGAAACGTTCAGTTCTGTGGTCGTCTGGAACATGTCGGACACGTCTGATAAGTGACACAGGTTTAAAGCTCAGAAGTTTTGGATGCGCTAGAAATGATCTCAGCGTATTTGGACTTGTGAGTAACTTATAATGAACGTCTAACGCATAACTGACCTCCAGCTTCTGTTCACGTGCCGGACGTATAAACACGCCGACATTTAAACATGTTCACATGTTTACAGCGACCTCACCGTATGTGGAGCCAGTGCGGCTCATACGACTGATACAAAACTCACTGTAACTGATCCGACGCACCACAGCCAATGTGCCAAATGTGCCATATGTCGGCAACACAGGTGTGAGAGCCGCTTAAGACCCGGACCTGCTTTAGACCCGGTTCTGACCCGGTTTAGTGCAGGTTTTGACCCGGTTCTGACCCGGTTTAGTGCAGGTTCTGACCCGGTTCTGACCCAGTTCTGACCCGGTCCCGCTCCTGTCCCCACAGAGCGCCTGCGGGTGGTGACGCCGCTCCGGGACGTGCAGGTGAAGGAGGGCGGCGAGGTCGTGTTTAACTGTGAGGTGAACTCGGACGGCGCCAAAGCCAAGTGGCTCAAACAGGACGAGACGATTTTCGAGAGCGCGAAGTTCACGGTGAGTCAGAGGGACAACGTGTTCTCCCTGCGGATCCGCGACGCCAACAAGAGCGACCAGGCGCCCTACACCGTGCTCCTGACCAACCAGCGCGGAGAGCAGGCCAAGAGCAGCGCCAACGCCACCGTCACAGGTGAGACCAGAGGACTGCTTTAGTCCTGGTTTAGTCCTGCTTTAGACCTGGTTTAGACCTGCTTTAGTCCTGGTTTAGTCCTGGTTTAGTCCTAGTTTAGACCTGGTTTAGACCTGCTTTAGTCCTGGTTTAGTCCTGGTTTAGTCCTGGTTTAGTCCTGGTTTAGTCCTAGTTTAGACCTGGTTTAGACCTGCTTTAGTCCTGGTTTAGTCCTGCTTTAGTCCTGGTTTAGTCCTGCTTTAGTCCTGGTTTAGTCCAGGTTTAGACCTGGTTTAGTCCTGCTTTAGTCCTGGTTTAGTCCTGCTTTAGTCCTGGTTTCTGACCTGGTTTAGTCCTGCTTTAGTCCTGGTTTAGACCTGCTTTAGTCCTGCTTTAGTCCTGGTTTAGACCTGCTTTAGTCCTGCTTTAGTCCTGCTTTAGACCTGGTTTAGTCCTGGTTTAGTCCTGGTTTAGTCCTAGTTTAGACCTGGTTTAGTCCTGCTTTAGTCCTGGTTTAGTCCTGGTTTAGACCTGCTTTAGTCCTGGTTTAGACCTGCTTTAGTCCTGCTTTAGTCCTGGTTTAGTCCTGGTTTAGACCTGCTTTAGTCCTGGTTTAGTCCTGGTTTAGACCTGCTTTAGTCCTGGTTTAGTCCTGCTTTAGTCCTGGTTTAGACCTGCTTTAGTCCTGGTTTAGACCTGCTTTAGTCCTGCTTTAGTCCTGGTTTAGTCCTGGTTTAGACCTGCTTTAGTCCTGGTTTAGTCCTGGTTTAGACCTGCTTTAGTCCTGGTTTAGTCCTGCTTTAGTCCTGGTTTAGACCTGCTTTAGTCCTGGTTTAGTCCTGGTTTAGTCCTGGTTTAGACCTGCTTTAGTCCTGGTTTAGTCCTGCTTTAGTCCTGGTTTAGACCTGCTTTAGTCCTGCTTTAGTCCTGGTTTAGTCCTGGTTTAGACCTGCTTTAGTCCTGGTTTAGTCCTGCTTTAGTCCTGGTTTAGACCTGCTTTAGTCCTGGTTTAGACCTGCTTTAGTCCTGCTTTAGTCCTGGTTTAGTCCTGGTTTAGACCTGCTTTAGTCCTGGTTTAGTCCTGGTTTAGACCTGCTTTAGTCCTGGTTTAGTCCTGCTTTAGTCCTGGTTTAGACCTGCTTTAGTCCTGGTTTAGTCCTGGTTTAGTCCTAGTTTAGACCTGGTTTAGACCTGCTTTAGTCCTGGTTTAGTCCTGGTTTAGTCCTGGTTTGGTCCTGGTTTAGTCCTAGTTTAGACCTGGTTTAGTCCTGCTTTAGTCCTGGTTTAGTCCTGGTTTAGACCTGCTTTAGTCCTGGTTTAGTCCTGCTTTAGTCCTGGTTTAGTCCTGGTTTAGTCCTGGTTTGGTCCTGGTTTAGTCCTAGTTTAGACCTGGTTTAGTCCTGCTTTAGTCCTGGTTTAGTCCTGGTTTAGACCTGCTTTAGTCCTGGTTTAGTCCTGCTTTAGTCCTGGTTTAGTCCTAGTTTAGACCTGGTTTAGACCTGCTTTAGTCCTGGTTTAGTCCTGGTTTAGTCCTGGTTTGGTCCTGGTTTAGTCCTAGTTTAGACCTGGTTTAGTCCTGCTTTAGTCCTGGTTTAGTCCTGGTTTAGACCTGCTTTAGTCCTGGTTTAGTCCTGCTTTAGTCCTGGTTTAGACCTGCTTTAGTCCTGGTTTAGTCCTGGTTTAGTCCTAGTTTAGACCTGGTTTAGACCTGCTTTAGTCCTGGTTTAGTCCTGGTTTAGTCCTGGTTTGGTCCTGGTTTAGTCCTAGTTTAGACCTGGTTTAGTCCTGCTTTAGTCCTGGTTTAGTCCTGCTTTAGTCCTGGTTTAGACCTGCTTTAGTCCTGGTTTAGTCCTGCTTTAGTCCTGGTTTAGACCTGCTTTAGTCCTGCTTTAGTCCTGGTTTAGTCCTGGTTTAGACCTGGTTTAGACCTGCTTTAGTCCTGGTTTAGTCCTGGTTTAGTCCTGGTTTAGTCCTGGTTTAGTCCTAGTTTAGACCTGGTTTAGTCCTGCTTTAGTCCTGGTTTAGTCCTGGTTTAGTCCTAGTTTAGACCTGGTTTAGTCCTGGTTTAGCCCTGCTTTAGTCCTGGTTTAGTCCTGGTTTAGTCCTGGTTTAGACCTGGTTTCTGACCTGGTTTAGTCCTGGTTTAGTCCTGGTTTAGTCCTGGTTTAGTCCTGGTTTCTGACCTGGTTTAGTCCTGGTTTAGTCCTGGTTTAGACCTGGTTTAGTCCTGGTTTAGTCCTGGTTTAGACCTGCTTTAGTCCTGGTTTAGTCCTGGTTTAGACCTGCTTTAGTCCTGGTTTAGTCCTGGTTTAGTCCTGCTTTAGTCCTGGTTTAGTCCTGGTTTAGTCCTGCTTTAGTCCTGGTTTAGTCCTGGTTTAGACCTGCTTTAGTCCTGGTTTAGTCCTGGTTTAGTCCTGCTTTAGTCCTGGTTTAGACCTGCTTTAGTCCTGGTTTAGTCCTGGTTTAGTCCTAGTTTAGACCTGGTTTAGACCTGCTTTAGTCCTGGTTTAGTCCTGGTTTAGTCCTGGTTTAGTCCTGGTTTAGTCCTAGTTTAGACCTGGTTTAGTCCTGCTTTAGTCCTGGTTTAGACCTGCTTTAGTCCTGGTTTAGTCCTGGTTTAGTCCTAGTTTAGACCTGGTTTAGTCCTGGTTTAGTCCTGGTTTAGTCCTAGTTTAGACCTGGTTTAGTCCTGCTTTAGTCCTGGTTTAGACCTGCTTTAGTCCTGGTTTAGTCCTGCTTTAGTCCTGGTTTAGACCTGCTTTAGTCCTGGTTTAGTCCTGGTTTAGTCCTAGTTTAGACCTGGTTTAGTCCTGGTTTAGTCCTGGTTTAGTCCTAGTTTAGACCTGGTTTAGTCCTGCTTTAGTCCTGGTTTAGTCCTGGTTTAGTCCTAGTTTAGACCTGGTTTAGTCCTGGTTTAGTCCTGGTTTAGTCCTGGTTTAGTCCTAGTTTAGACCTGGTTTAGTCCTGCTTTAGTCCTGGTTTAGACCTGCTTTAGTCCTGGTTTAGACCTGCTTTAGTCCTGGTTTAGTCCTGGTTTAGTCCTAGTTTAGACCTGGTTTAGTCCTGGTTTAGCCCTGCTTTAGTCCTGGTTTAGTCCTGGTTTAGTCCTGGTTTAGACCTGGTTTCTGACCTGGTTTAGTCCTGGTTTAGTCCTGGTTTAGTCCTGGTTTAGTCCTGGTTTCTGACCTGGTTTAGTCCTGGTTTAGTCCTGGTTTAGACCTGGTTTAGTCCTGGTTTCTGACCTGGTTTAGTCCTGGTTTAGTCCTGGTTTAATCCTGGTTTCTGACCTGGTTTAGTCCTGGTTTAGTCCTGGTTTAGTCCTGGTTTGGACCTGGTTTCTGACCTGGTTTAGTCCTGGTTTAGTCCTGGTTTAGTCCTGGTTTCTGACCTGGTTTAGTCCTGGTTTAGTCCTGGTTTAGACCTGGTTTCTGACCTGGTTTAGTCCTGGTTTAGTCCTGGTTTAGTCCTGGTTTAGTCCTGGTTTAGACCTGGTTTCTGACCTGGTTTAGTCCTGGTTTAGTCCTGGTTTAGTCCTGCTTTAGTCCTGGTTTAGACCTGCTTTAGTCCTGGTTTAGTCCTGGTTTAGTCCTAGTTTAGACCTGGTTTAGTCCTGGTTTAGCCCTGCTTTAGTCCTGGTTTACTCCTGGTTTAGTCCTGGTTTAGACCTTGTTTTAGAGCTGGTTTAGACCTGGTTTCTGACCTGGTTTAGTCCTGGTTTAGTCCTGGTTTAGTCCTGGTTTCTGACCTGGTTTAGTCCTGGTTTAGTCCTGGTTTAGACCTGGTTTAGTCCTGGTTTCTGACCTGGTTTAGTCCTGGTTTAGTCCTGGTTTAGTCCTGGTTTAATCCTGGTTTCTGACCTGGTTTAGTCCTGGTTTAGTCCTGGTTTAGTCCTGGTTTAGTCCTCGTTTAGACCTGGTTTCTGACCTGGTTTAGTCCTGGTTTAGTCCTGGTTTCTGACCTGGTTTAGTCCTGGTTTAGTCCTGGTTTAGTCCTGGTTTAGTCCTGGTTTCTGACCTGGTTTAGTCCTGGTTTAGTCCTGGTTTAGTCCTGGTTTAGACCTGGTTTCTGACCTGGTTTAGTCCTGGTTTAGTCCTGGTTTAGTCCTGGTTTAATCCTGGTTTCTGACCTGGTTTAGTCCTGGTTTAGTCCTGGTTTAGTCCTGGTTTAGACCTGGTTTCTGACCTGGTTTAGTCCTGGTTTAGTCCTGGTTTAGTCCTGGTTTAGTACTGGTTTCTGACCTGGTTTAGTCCTGGTTTAGTCCTGGTTTCTGACCTGGTTTAGTCCTGGTTTAGTCCTGGTTTCTGACCTGGTTTAGTCCTGGTTTAGTCCTGGTTTAGTCCTGGTTTCTGACCTGGTTTAGTCCTGGTTTAGTCCTGGTTTAGTCCTGGTTTAGTCCTGGTTTAGTCCTGGTTTAGTCCTGGTTTCTGACCTGGTTTAGTCCTGGTTTAGTCCTGGTTTAGTCCTGGTTTAGTCCTGGTTTAGTCCTGGTTTAGTCCTGGTTTCTGACCTGGTTTAGTCCTGGTTTAGTCCTGGTTTAGTCCTGGTTTAGTCCTGGTTTAGTCCTGGTTTAGTCCTGGTTTCTGACCTGGTTTAGTCCTGGTTTAGTCCTGGTTTAGTCCTGGTTTAGTCCTGGTTTAGTCCTGGTTTCTGACCTGGTTTAGTCCTGGTTTAGTCCTGGTTTAGTCCTGGTTTAGTCCTGGTTTAGTCCTGGTTTCTGACCTGGTTTAGTCCTGGTTTCTGACCTGGTTTAGTCCTGGTTTAGTCCTGGTTTAGTCCTGGTTTAGTCCTGGTTTAGTCCTGGTTTCTGACCTGGTTTAGTCCTGGTTTCTGACCTGGTTTAGTCCTGGTTTAGTCCTGGTTTAGTCCTGGTTTAGTCCTGGTTTCTGACCTGGTTTAGTCCTGGTTTCTGACCTGGTTTAGTCCTGGTTTAGTCCTGGTTTAGTCCTGGTTTAGTCCTGGTTTAGTCCTGGTTTAGTCCTGGTTTCTGACCTGGTTTAGTCCTGGTTTAGTCCTGGTTTAGTCCTGGTTTAGTCCTGGTTTAGTCCTGGTTTCTGACCTGGTTTCTGACCTGGTTTAGTCCTGGTTTAGTCCTGGTTTAGTCCTGGTTTAGTCCTGGTTTAGTCCTGGTTTAGTCCTGGTTTCTGACCTGGTTTAGTCCTGGTTTAGTCCTGGTTTAGTCCTGGTTTAGTCCTGGTTTAGTCCTGGTTTCTGACCTGGTTTAGTCCTGGTTTAGTCCTGGTTTAGTCCTGGTTTAGTCCTGGTTTAGTCCTGGTTTAGTCCTGGTTTAGTCCTTGTTTCTGACCTGGTTTAGTCCTGGTTTAGTCCTGGTTTCTGACCTGGTTTAGTCCTGGTTTAGTCCTGGTTTAGTCCTGGTTTAGTCCTGGTTTAGTCCTGGTTTCTGACCTGGTTTAGTCCTGGTTTCTGACCTGGTTTAGTCCTGGTTTAGTCCTGGTTTAGTCCTGGTTTAGTCCTGGTTTCTGACCTGGTTTAGTCCTGGTTTCTGACCTGGTTTAGTCCTGGTTTAGTCCTGGTTTAGTCCTGGTTTCTGACCTGGTTTAGTCCTGGTTTAGTCCTGGTTTAGTCCTGGTTTCTGACCTGGTTTAGTCCTGGTTTAGTCCTGGTTTAGTCCTGGTTTAGTCCTGGTTTAGTCCTGGTTTAGTCCTGGTTTCTGACCTGGTTTAGTCCTGGTTTAGTCCTGGTTTAGTCCTGGTTTAGTCCTGGTTTAGTCCTGGTTTCTGACCTGGTTTAGTCCTGGTTTAGTCCTGGTTTAGTCCTGGTTTAGTCCTGGTTTAGTCCTGGTTTAGTCCTGGTTTCTGACCTGGTTTAGTCCTGGTTTAGTCCTGGTTTAGTCCTGGTTTAGTCCTGGTTTAGTCCTGGTTTCTGACCTGGTTTAGTCCTGGTTTAGTCCTGGTTTAGTCCTGGTTTAGTCCTGGTTTCTGACCTGGTTTAGTCCTGGTTTAGTCCTGGTTTCTGACCTGGTTTAGTCCTGGTTTAGTCCTGGTTTAGTCCTGGTTTAGTCCTGGTTTAGTCCTGGTTTAGTCCTGGTTTCTGACCTGGTTTAGTCCTGGTTTCTGACCTGGTTTAGTCCTGGTTTAGTCCTGGTTTAGTCCTGGTTTAGTCCTGGTTTAGTCCTGGTTTCTGACCTGGTTTAGTCCTGGTTTCTGACCTGGTTTAGTCCTGGTTTAGTCCTGGTTTAGTCCTGGTTTAGTCCTGGTTTCTGACCTGGTTTAGTCCTGGTTTAGTCCTGGTTTAGTCCTGGTTTCTGACCTGGTTTAGTCCTGGTTTAGTCCTGGTTTAGTCCTGGTTTAGTCCTGGTTTAGTCCTGGTTTAGTCCTGGTTTCTGACCTGGTTTAGTCCTGGTTTAGTCCTGGTTTAGTCCTGGTTTAGTCCTGGTTTAGTCCTGGTTTCTGACCTGGTTTAGTCCTGGTTTCTGACCTGGTTTAGTCCTGGTTTAGTCCTGGTTTAGTCCTGGTTTAGTGCTGGTTTAGTCCTGGTTTCTGACCTGGTTTAGTCCTGGTTTCTGACCTGGTTTAGTCCTGGTTTAGTCCTGGTTTAGTCCTGGTTTAGTCCTGGTTTCTGACCTGGTTTAGTCCTGGTTTAGTCCTGGTTTAGTCCTGGTTTCTGACCTGGTTTAGTCCTGGTTTAGTCCTGGTTTAGTCCTGGTTTAGTCCTGGTTTAGTCCTGGTTTAGTCCTGGTTTCTGACCTGGTTTAGTCCTGGTTTAGTCCTGGTTTAGTCCTGGTTTAGTCCTGGTTTAGTCCTGGTTTCTGACCTGGTTTAGTCCTGGTTTCTGACCTGGTTTAGTCCTGGTTTAGTCCTGGTTTAGTCCTGGTTTAGTCCTGGTTTCTGACCTGGTTTAGTCCTGGTTTAGTCCTGGTTTAGTCCTGGTTTCTGACCTGGTTTAGTCCTGGTTTAGTCCTGGTTTAGTCCTGGTTTAGTCCTGGTTTAGTCCTGGTTTAGTCCTGGTTTCTGACCTGGTTTAGTCCTGGTTTAGTCCTGGTTTAGTCCTGGTTTAGTCCTGGTTTAGTCCTGGTTTCTGACCTGGTTTAGTCCTGGTTTAGTCCTGGTTTCTGACCTGGTTTAGTCCTGGTTTAGTCCTGGTTTAGTCCTGGTTTCTGACCTGGTCTTGCCTTCTCAGAGGAGAAGTTGAAGTTCTTGGAGCCCATTGAGGACCTGGAGACGCAGGAGAAGAAGACGATCGCGTTCGTGTGTAAAGTGAACCGTCCGGAGTCGACCGTTCGCTGGTTCAGAGCCGGACAGGAGCTGCCGCTGAGCAAACGTGTGGTTTACCGCGTGGACGGCCTCAAGCACACGCTGACCATCAAGGACTGTGTGATGGACGACGAGGGCGAGTACACGGCACAAGTGGGAGACGACAGGTCAGTGTGGGGTCCAGGGGGGTCCGGGGGGGTCCAGGGGGTGTGTGTTGGGGCGGGTCCAGGGGGTCTGTGGTGGGTCCAGGGGGTGTGTGTTGGGGTCCAGGGGGTGTGTGTGGGGTCCAGGGGGTGTGTGGTGGGTCCAGGGGGTGTGTGTTGGGGCGGGTCCAGGTGGTGTGTGTGGGGTCCAGGGGGTGTGTGTGGGGTCCACGGGTGTGTGTGGGGTCCAGGGGTGTGTGTGGGGTCCAGGGGGTGTGTGTTGGGTCCAGGGGGTGTGTGGTGGGTCCAGGGGGTGTGTGTTGGGGCGGGTCCAGGGGGTGTGTGTGGGGTCCAGGGGGTGTGTGTGGGGTCCAGGGGGTGTGTGTGGGGTCCAGGTGTGGTGTGTTGGGTCCAGGGGGGGGGTGTTGGGTCCAGGTGGTGGGTGGTGGGTCCAGGGGTGTGTGTTGGGGTCCAGGGGTGTGTGTTGGGTCCAGGGGGTGTGTGGTGGGTCCAGGGGGTGTGTGTTGGGGCGGGTCCAGGGGGTGTGGGTGGGGTCGAGGGGGAGTGGGTGGGGTCCAGGGGGTGTGTGTGGGGTCCAAGGGGGGTGTGTGGGGTCCAGGGGGGTCCAGGGGGTGTGTGGTGGGTCCAGGGGGTGTGTGAGGGGACCAGGGGGTGTGTGTTGGGTCCAGGGGGTGTGTGTGGGGTCCAGGGGGTGTGTGGTGGGTCCAGGGGGTGTGTGTGGGGTCCAGGGGGTGTGTGTGGGGTCCAGGGGGTGTGTGTGGGGTCCAGGGGGTGTGTGTGGGGTCCAGGGGGTGTGTGGGGTCCAGGGGGTGTGTGTGGGGTCCAGGGGGTCCAGGGGGTGTGTGGGGTCCAGGGGGTGTGTGTGGGGTCCAGGGGGTGTGTGTTGGGGCCAGGGGGTGTGTGTTGGGTCCAGGGGGTGTGTGTTGGGTCCAGGGGGTGTGTGTTGGGTCCAGGGGGTGTGTGTTGGGTCCAGGGGGTGTGTGTGGGGTCCAGGGGGTGTGTGTTGGGTCCAGGGGGTGTGTGTTGGGTCCAGGGGGTGTGTGTTGGGTCCAGGAGGTGTGTGTTGGGTCCAGGGGGTGTGTGTTGGTCCTGGGTGTGTGTGTTGGTCCAGGGGGTGTGTGTTGGGTCCAGGGGGTGTGTGTTGGGTCCAGGGGGTGTGTGTGGGGTCCAGGGGGTGTGTGTTGGGTCCAGGGGGTGTGTGTTGGGGGGTGTGTGTTGGTGTTGGGGCCGGTGTGACAGGCCACGAGGCGGCGAGTTTTATTCGCACTTTGTGTTAGCAAACCCAGATGGAGGTCTAATCGTACGTTTAATTTGTCCGGTAGTTTTCACAGCGTTTTCGGCACTTGTTAATGCTAATAAATGTAATGCTAATAAATGTAATGCTAATAAATGTAATGCTAATAAATGCGTCAGCACTGGAGAACCGTGTGCAGTGTCACTGAGGAGCTGCACTGACCCTGTTCTAACGTTCTAATGAAACGTTCTAAACGATGTTGAAGCTCACAGGAGGCTGTGGAACACTGGAGCTTTAAGGACACAGCGGGGTGGGAGAAGTCGCTGTCCGTGGTCCTTGTCATGGATACTCCGTATGTTTTGAATCGGACTTTGTTTGGTGTTTTCCTCTGGGGCATCGGTGCAGATGTGTCGGGCTTTGGCCCACCTCCTCCAAACAGGACGTCTCAGTTTCCTACAAATTGTTTTCCTTCCTGTTTACACCCAGATCGTGTCGTTTTTCTAACGTTACAGCCTTTTTAGGGGTGATGGGTTAATCGGGGGTCGTATTTCGCACACTGAACATAACGTGTATAACATCAAAATAAAAGATTTTTCAGACTCAGATAATAAATACAACGGAAATAATTCATTATTTTGTGGGCGGCCGGTGGCCCGGTACCGGTCCCCGGCCCGGGGGTTGGGAACCACTGCCCTAAAGCGAAAGGAAAGGTTCATTTCTGTCAGTGGGACGTTTTTAGGATCCAGACTGAGAAAAATGAGGATCTAGTTTCTGTTCTAGTTTTAGGATCGATTAGGGTCTGAGTTTCCGTGCGTGGCTGGGAGGGCATCTGACTCTCTGGGCTCTGGGAGGGCATCTGACTCTCTGGGCTCTGGGAGGGCATCTGACTCTCTGGACTCTGTGTGGTGCAGGTGCGCGGCGGAGCTGATCATCAGCGAGGCGCCCACAGACTTCACGGTGTCGCTCAAAGACCAAACCGTCACCGAGTTCGAAGACGCCGAGTTCAGCTGCAAAGTCAACAAAGAGAAAGCTTCAGTCAAGTGGTACCGAGCCGGACGGGAGATCCGAGAGGGACCCAGGTGAGTCCGGACCGGGACTGGGACCGGGGCTGGGACCGGGACTGAGACCGGGACTGAGACCAGGACTGAGACTGAGACCGGGACTGAGACCGGGACTGAGACCGGGACTGAGACCGGGACTGAGACTGAGACCGGGACTGAGACCGGGACTGAGACTGAGACCGGGACTGAGACCGGGACTGAGACCGGGACTGAGACTGAGACTGTTTTTGTGGTTCTGACCCGGCGGTTCTGACCCGTTGCAGGTATCAGATGCAGCGTGAGGGGAAAACGTGTCGTCTGATCGTGAAGACGTGTCGTCCGGACGATGAGTGTGAGTACGGCTGCGGCGTCGACGAGCGGCGCTCACGAGCACGACTCTTCGTGGAGGGTAAGAGTTTAGACTGGGGTTAGACCGGGTTCAGACCGGGTTTAGACCGGGGTTAGACCAGGTTTAGTCCTGGTTTAGACTGGGGTTAGACCGGGTTTAGTCCTGGTTTAGACCCAGTTTAGTCCTGGTTCAGACCTGCTTTAGTCCAGGTTTAGTCCTGGTTCAGACCTGTTTCAGTCCGGCTTCAGTCCTGGTTTAGTGCTGGTTTAGTCCTGGTTCAGTCCTGGTTTAGTCCTGGTTCAGTCCTGGTTCAGTCCTGGTTTAGTCCTGGTTCAGTCCTGGTTTAGTCCTGGTTCAGTCCTGGTTTAGTCCTGGTTCAGTTCTGGTTCAGTCCGGCTTCAGTCCGGCTTCAGTCCGGCTTCAGTCCGGCTTCAGTCCGGCTTCAGTCCTGGTTCAGTCCTGGTTCAGTCCTGGTTTAGTGCTGGTTCAGTCCTGGTTTAGTGCTGGTTCAGTCCTGGTTCAGTCCTGGTTCAGTCCTGGTTCAGTCCTGGTTTAGTCCTGGTTCAGTTCTGGTTCAGTCCGGCTTCAGTCCGGCTTCAGTCCGGCTTCAGTCCGGCTTCAGTCCGGCTTCAGTCCTGGTTCAGTCCTGGTTCAGTCCTGGTTTAGTCCTGGTTTAGTCCTGTTTCAGTCCTGGTTCAGTCCTGGTTCAGTCCTGGTTCAGTCCTGGTTCAGTCCTGGTTTAGTCCTGGTTCAGTCCTGGTTCAGTCCTGGTTCAGTCCTGGTTCAGTCCTGGTTCAGTCCTGGTTCAGTCCTGGTTTAGTCCTGGTTTAGTCCTGGTTTAGTCCTGGTTCAGTCCTGGTTTAGTCCTGGTTTAGTCCTGGTTTAGTCCTGGTTCAGTCCTGGTTCAGTCCTGGTTCAGTCCTGGTTCAGTCCTGGTTTAGTCCTGGTTTAGTCCTGGTTCAGTCCTGGTTCAGTCCTGGTTCAGTCCTGGTTCAGTCCTGGTTTAGTCCTGGTTCAGTCCTGGTTCAGTCCTGGTTCAGTCCTGGTTTAGTGCTGGTTTAGTCCTGTTTCAGTCCTGGTTCAGTCCTGGTTCAGTCCTGGTTCAGTCCTGGTTTAGTCCTGGTTCAGTCCTGGTTTAGTCCTGGTTCAGTCCTGGTTCAGTCCTGGTTCAGTTCTGGTTCAGTCCGGCTTCAGTCCGGCTTCAGTCCGGCTTCAGTCCGGCTTCAGTCCGGCTTCAGTCCGGCTTCAGTCCTGGTTCAGTCCTGGTTCAGTCCTGGTTTAGTGCTGGTTCAGTCCTGGTTTAGTGCTGGTTTAGTCCTGTTTCAGTCCTGGTTCAGTCCTGGTTCAGTCCTGGTTCAGTCCTGGTTTAGTCCTGGTTCAGTCCTGGTTCAGTCCTGGTTCAGTCCTGGTTCAGTCCTGGTTCAGTCCTGGTTCAGTCCTGGTTTAGTCCTGGTTTAGTCCTGGTTCAGTCCTGGTTCAGTCCTGGTTCAGTCCTGGTTCAGTCCTGGTTTAGTCCTGGTTTAGTCCTGGTTCAGTCCTGGTTCAGTCCTGGTTCAGTCCTGGTTCAGTCCTGGTTCAGTCCTGGTGTTCTGGTGCTCTCAGAAACGCCGGTGGAGATCGTGCGTCCGCCTCAGGACCTGTTCGAGGCTCCGGGCTCAGACGTGGTGTTCGAGGCGGAGCTGAACAAAGACCGGGTGGAGGTTCGGTGGATGCGGAACAACATGATCATTGTCCAGGGAGACAAATACCAGATGATCAGTGAAGGCAAAGTTCACCGGCTGCAGGTCTGCGAGATCCGGCCCCGAGACCAGGGCGAGTACCGGATCGTGGCCAAGGACAAGGACGCCCGCGCCAAGCTCGAGCTGGCAGGTGAGACCGGGGTTAGTCTGGGTTTAGTCCTGGTTTAGTCCGGGTTTAGTCCGGGTTTAGTCCGGGTTTAGTCCGGGTTTAGTCCGGGTTTAGTCTGGGTTCAGTCTGGGTTTAGTCCTGGTTTAGTCCGGGTTTAGTCCGGGTTTAGTCCGGGTTCAGTCCGGGTTCAGTCCGGGTTCAGTCCGGGTTTAGTCCGGGTTTAGTCCGGGTTTAGTCCGGGTTCAGTCCGGGTTCAGTCCGGGTTCAGTCCGGGTTCAGTCCGGGTTTAGTCCGGGTTTAGTCCGGGTTTAGTCCGGGTTCAGTCCGGGTTCAGTCCGGGTTCAGTCCGGGTTCAGTCCGGTCTGACTCGCTCTGCTCCACAGCGGTGCCGAAGATAAAGACGACAGACCAGAGCCTGGTGACGGATGCCGGGAGGCCGTTTGTGATGGTGGTGCCGTACGACGCTTATCCCCGAGCCGACGCCGACTGGTTCTTCGGCGACACCAGCCTCCCCGTCCAGAACATCGACTCCAGCCTGGACAAGACCGAGTACCGGCTCAAGAACCCGACCAAAGAGGACCAGGGCCGGTACCGCGTCCACATCAGGAACAAGCACGGAGAGGCCGAGGCCCACATCCAGCTGGACGTGATCGGTGAGTCCGGGTTTGGACCGGGTTTGGACCGGGTTTGGACCGGGTTTGGACCGGGTTTAAACCGGGTTTGGACCGGGTTTGGACCGTGTTTGAACCGGTTTGGACCGGGTTTGGACCGGGTTTGTGCCGGGTTTGGACCGGGTTTGGACCGGTTTGGACCGGGTTCAGACCCGGTTCAGACCCGGTTCAGACCCGGTTCAGACCCGGTTCAGACCCGGTTCAGACTCGGGTCAGACCCGGTTCAGACCCGGTTCAGACCCGGTTCAGACCCTGACCCTCCCTCTCCGCAGACGTGCCGGGCCCGGTGAAGCGGCTGCAGGTCACGGACACGGCCGAGGGGGAGGTGAGTCTGTCCTGGGAGGAGCCGGAGTCGGACGGCGGCGCTAAGATCACGGCGTATGTGGTGGAACGCCGCGACATCAAGAGGAAAACCTGGACTTTGGCCACGGACCGCGCCGACGCTCCCGAGTACTGCGTGTCCGGACTCAACCGGGACCAGCTCTACCTGTTCCGAGTCAGCGCCAAGAACCGGGTCGGCACCGGGCCCAGCGTGGTCCTGGACGAGCCCGTGCAGCCCAAGAACAAGTTCGGTGAGTCCAGTTTGTGTCTGTGCAGTCCTGGTCTGGTCCTGGTCCTGGTCCTGGTCCTGGTCCTGGTCCTGGTCCTGGTCTGGTCCAGTCCTGGTCCAGTCCTGGTCTGGTCCTGGTCCAGTCCTGGTCCTGGTCTTGGTCTGGTCCAGTCCTGGTCCAGTCCTGGTCCTGGTCCTGGTCCTGGTCCTGGTCTGGTCCAGTCCTGGTCCAGTCCTGGTCTGGTCCTGGTCCTGGTCCTGGTCTGGTCCTGGTCTTGGTCCAGTCGTGGTCCTGGTCCTGGTCCTGGTCCGGTCCTGGTCCGGTCCTGGTCCGGTCCTGGTCCGGTCCTGGTCCAGTCCTGGTCCTGGTCCGGTCCTGGTTCTGGTTCTGGTCCTGGTCCATTCCTGGTCCTGGTCCTGGTCCTGGTCTAGTCCTGGTCTGGTCCTGGTCCTGGTCCGGTCCTGGTCCGGTCCTGGTCCAGTCCTGGTCCAGTCCTGGTCCGGTCCTGGTCCGGTCCTGGTCCAGTCCTGGTCCAGTCCTGGTCCTGGTCCGGTCCTGGTCCTGGTCCAGTCCTGGTCCGGTCCTGGTCCGGTCCTGGTCCGGTCCTGGTCCTGGTCCAGTCCTCGTCCGGTCCTGGTCCAGTCCTGGTCCTGGTCCAGTCCTGGTCCGGTCCTGGTCCTGGTCCTGGTCCTGGTCCTGGTCCGGTCCTGGTCCGGTCTAACCCCCTCTCCCCTCAGATGTGCCAGATGCCCCGCAGAACGTGCACGTGTCGTCGGTGAATCGTTTTGGTGCCACCGTGTGCTGGGAGCCGCCTCTGTGGGACGGCGGGTCGGAGGTCACGGCCTTCGTGGTCGAGCTCCGCGACCGCACGTCGGTGCGGTGGGAGGCGGCTCTGGTCACCGCGGCGACGGAGCGTTCGGCGGCGCTGAGCGACGTGGTGGAGAATAAAGAATATATCTTCAGAGTGCGGGCGGAGAACAAGGCCGGAGCCGGACGCCCCAGCGCCGCCACCGCGCCCGTCAAGATCATGGACCCTATCGGTGAGCGCGGGAGGGCATCTGACTCCTCCTCTCTCCTCCTCTCTCCTCCTCTCACCACCTCCTCTCTCCGCAGACCGGCCCAGTCCCCCCCTGAACCTCCACTACAGTGACCTGACTTGTACGGCCGTGACCCTGACCTGGGAGACGCCGGCGTCCAACGGCGGCAGCATGATCACGGGTTACATCATCGAGAAGTGCGACGACGGCGCCTACAGCTGGCTCCGCACCAACGCCAAACTGTGCCCCGACCTGAGCTACCGGGTGAGTGCGACCCGAGCCCGACCTGAGCACGACCTGAGCCCCGACCTGAGCCCCGATCTGAGCCCCGACCTGAGCCCGACCTGAGCCCCGACCTGAGCCCGACCTGAGCCCAACCTGAGCCCCGACCCCGATCTGAGCCCTGACCTGAGCCCGACCTGAGCCCCGACCTGAGCCCTGATCTGAGCCCCGATCTGAGCCCCGACCTGAGCCCCGACCTGAGCCCCAATCTGAGCCCCGATCTGAGCCCCGACCTGAGCCCGACCTGAGCCCGACCTGAGCCCCGACCTGAGCCCCGATCTGAGCCCCGACCTGAGCCCCGACCTGAGCCCCGACCTGAGCCCCGACCTGAGCCCCGACCTGAGCCCCGACCTGAGCCCCGATCTGAGCCCCGACCTGAGCCCCGATCTGAGCCCCGACCTGAGCCCCGACCTGAGCCCCGACCTGAGCCCCGACCCCGACCTGAGCCCCGACCTGAGCCCCGACCTGAGCCCCGACCTGAGCCCCGATCTGAGCCCCGACCTGAGCCCCGACCCCGATCTGAGCCCCGACCTGAGCCCCGACCTGAGCCCGACCTGAGCCCCGACCTGAGCCCCGATCTGAGCCCCGACCTGAGCCCGTCCTGAGCCCCGATCTGAGCCCCGATCTGAGCCCCGACCTGAGCCCCGACCTGAGCCCCGACCTGAGCCCCGACCTGAGCCCCGACCTGAGCCCCGACCCCGACCTGAGCCCCGACCTGAGCCCCGATCTGAGCCCCGACCTGAGCCCCGACCTGAGCCCAACCTGAGCCCGACCTGAGCCCCGACCTGAGTGTCAAAAGGTTTTAAAAATACCAAGGCACTAAACTCTCAGCCATTGTGTGAACGTCTCACTGCTTCAAGTCGGATTCCTTTAGTCTAGACCCGGATCCCTTAGTCCTTGTTCAAGACTCTGGTCTTAGTCCTGGTCCTGTTCCCGGTCCTGGTCTCAGTCCTGGTCTCAGTCCTGGTCTCAGTCCTGGTCTCAGTCCTGGTCTCAGTCCTGGTCTCGGTCTTGGTCTCAGTCCTGGTCTCGGTCCTGGTCTCGGTCCTGGTCTCGGTCCTGGTCTCGGTCCTGGTCTCGGTCCTGGTCTCAGTCCTGGTCTCGGTCCTGGTCTCGATCTTGGTCTCGGTCCTGGTCTCGGTCCTGGTCTCGGTCCTGGTCTCAGTCCTGGTCTCAGTCCTGGTCTCGGTCCTGGTCTCGGTCTTGGTCTCAGTCCTGGTCTCAGTCCTGGTCTCAGTCCTGGTCTCAGTCCTGGTCTCAGTCCTGGTCTCGGTCTTAGTCCTGGTCTCAGTCCTGGTCTCAGTCCTGGTCTCAGTCCTGGTCTCAGTCCTGGTCTCAGTCCTGGTCTCAGTCCTGGTCTCGGTCCTGGTCCTGGTCTCAGTCCTGGTCTCGGTCCTGGTCTCGGTCCTGGTCTCGGTCCTGGTCTCGGTCCTGGTCTCGGTCCTGGTCTCAGTCCTGGTCTCGGTCCTGGTCTCGGTCCTGGTCTCGGTCCTGGTCTCGGTCCTGGTCTCGGTCCTGGTCTCAGTCCTGGTCTCAGTCCTGGTCTCGGTCCTGGTCTCGGTCCTGGTCTCAGTCCTGGTCTCAGTCCTGGTCTCAGTCCTGGTCTCGGTCCTGGTCTCGGTCCTGGTCTCGGTCCTGGTCTCGGTCCTGGTCTCAGTCCTGGTCTCAGTCCTGGTCTCAGTCCTGGTCTCAGTCCTGGTCTCAGTCCTGGTCTCGGTCCTGGTCTCAGTCCTGGTCTCAGTCCTGGTCTCGGTCCTGGTCTCAGTCCTGGTCTCAGTCCTGGTCTCAGTCCTGGTCTCAGTCCTGGTCTCGGTCCTGGTCTCAGTCCTGGTCTCGGTCCTGGTCTCGGTCCTGGTCTCAGTCCTGGTCTCGGTCTTGTTTCAGGTCTCTGGGCTGAAGCCGCAGCAGAAGTTCTTCTTCAGGGTCAAAGCCGAAAACGCCGCCGGAGTCTCGGACCCTTCAGACCAACAGGGCCCCCTGCTGGCGGACGACCCCCACGGTACGAAAGAGGACCTGTAGGACCTGCAGGACCTGTTCCTGTAGGACCTGTAGGACCTGCAGTACCTGTTCCTGTAGGACCTGTAGTACTTGTAGGATCTGTAGGACCTGTACCTGTAGGACCTGTAGTACCTGTTCTTGTAGGACCTGTAGGACCTGTAGTACCTGTAGGACCTGTAGTACTTGTAGGATCTGTAGGACCTGTACCTGTAGGACCTGTAGTACCTGTTCCTGTAGGACCTGTAGTACCTGTTCCTGTAGGATCTGTAGGACCTGTACCTGTAGGACCTGTAGTACCTGTTCCTGTAGGACCTGTAGGACCTGTAGGACCTGTAGTACCTGTTTCTGTAGGACCTGTAGGACCTGTAGTACTTGTAGGATCTGTAGGACCTGTACCTGTAGGACCTGTACCTGTAGGACCTGTAGTACCTGTTCCTGTAGGACCTGTAGTACTTGTACGACCTGTAGTACCTGTTCCTGTAGGACCTGTAGTACTTGTAGGATCTGTAGGACCTGAAGGACTTGTCAGACCTGTAGGACCTGTAGGACCTGTACCTGTAGGACCTGTTCCTGTAGGACCTGTAGTACCTGTTCCTATAGGACCTGTAGTACTTGTAGGATCTGTAGGACCTGTAGTACTTGTCAGACCTGTAGGACCTGTAGTACTTGTAGGACCTGTAGGACCTGTAGTACCTGTTCCTGTAGGACCTGTAGGACCTGTACCTGTAGGACCTGTAGGACCTGTTCCTGTAGGACCTGTAGTACTTGTACGATCTGTAGTACCTGTTCCTGTAGGACCCGTAGGACCTATAGGACCTGTTCCTGTAGGACCTGTAGTACCTGTAGGACCTGTTCCTGTAGGACCTGTAGTACTTGTAGGATCTGTAGGACCTGTAGTACTTGTAGTACCTGTAGGACCTGTAGTACTTGTAGGATCTGTAGGACCTGTAGTACCTGTACCTGTAGTACTTGTAGGACCTGTAGGACCTGTAGTACCTGTTCCTGTAGGACCTGTAGTACCTGTGGGACCTGTAGTACCTGTAGGACCTGTACCTGTAGTACCTGTAGGACCTGTACCTGTAGGACCCGTAGGACCTGTACCTGTAGGACCTGTACCTGTAGGACCCGTAGTACCTGTAGGACCTGTACCTGTAGGACCTGTAGGACCTGTAGGACCTGTACCTGTAGGACCTGTACCTGTAGGACCTGTACCTGTAGGACCTGTAGGACCTGTACCTGTAGTACCTGTACCTGTAGGACCTGTAGTACCTGTGGGACCTGTAGTACCTGTAGGACCTGTACCTGTAGGACCTGTAGGACCTGTACCTGTAGGACCTGTAGGGCCTGTTCCTGTAGGACCTGTAGGACCTGTTCCTGTAGGACCTGTAGGACCTGTTCCTGTAGTACCTGTAGGACCTGTACCTGTAGGACCTGTAGGACCTGTACCTGTAGGACCTGTAGGACCTGTTCCTGTAGGACCTGTAGGACCTGTTCCTGTAGGACCTGTAGGACCTGTTCCTGTAGGACCTGTTCCTGTAGGACCTGTAGGACCTGTTCCTGTAGGACCTGTAGGACCTGTTCCTGTAGGACCTGTTCCTGTAGGACCTGTTCCTGTAGGACTTGTAGGACCCATAGGACCTGTACCTGTAGGACCCGTAGGACCCGTTCCTGTAGGACCTGTAGGACCTGTGGGACCTGTAGTACTGTACTTATACCCGTCTGTCCCCCTGCCTCAGTGGCGCCCTCTATGGACCTGAGCGCCTTCAGGAACGGGCTGGAGGTGATCGTGCCGCAGCCCCTCACCATCCGCGTGCCCATCGGCGGGTACCCCACGCCCACGGCCGCCTGGACCTTCGGGGACCGGCCACTGCTCCCGGACCAGGACCGCGTCTCCATGGTGACCAGACCCACCTACACCGAGCTCACGGTCAGGCCCAGCGTCCGGCCCGACAAAGGAACCTACGGCCTGACGCTCGAGAACGACGTGAGCTACACCAGCGGAGAGGTGGAGGTCAACGTGATCGGTGAGACTGGTTTAGTCCTGGTTTAGTCCTGGTTTAGTCCTGGTTTAGACCTGGTTTAGTCCTGGTTTAGTCCTGGTTTAGTCCTGGTTTAGTCCTGGTTTAGTCCTGGGTTAGTCCTGGTTTAGACCTGGTTTAGTCCTGGTTTAGTCCTGGTTTAGTCCTGGTTTAGACCTGGTTTAGACCTGGTTTAGTCCTGGTTTAGACCTGGTTTAGATCTGGTTTAGTCCTGGTTTAGTCCTGGTTTAGACCTGGTTTAGTCCTGGTTTAGATCTGGTTTAGATCTGGTTCAGTCCTGGTTTAGTCCTGGTTTAGACCTGGTTTAGACCTGGTTTAGACCTGGTTTAGTCCTGGTTCAGTCCTGGTTTAGACCTGGTTTAGATCTGGTTTAGACCTGGTTTAGACCTGGTTCAGTCCTGGTCCTGGTTCAGTTCCGGTCCTGGTTCAGTCCTGGTCCTGGTTCAGTCCTGGTCCTGGTTCAGTCCTGGTCCTGGTTCAGTTCCGGTCCGTGTCTTGCAGCCGCCCCGTCTGCGCCCAAAGACCTGAAGGTGGCAGAAGTGACGCGTCGACACGTTCACCTCCAGTGGGAGGCGCCGGAGCACGACGGGGGCAGCGCCGTCACGCACTACCAGATCGAGAAGAGGGAGGTGTCCCGCAAGACCTGGGCCAAGGTGGGTTACACCGGGGTAAACCGGGGTAAACCGGGCCACACCACACCAACAAACGCCCCAACAAACGCCCCAACAAACGCACCAACAAACGCACCAACAAACGCACCAACAAACCACACCAACAAACCACACCAACAAACCACACCAACAAACCACACCAACAAACGCCCCAACAAACCACACCAACAAACGCACCAACAAACCACACCAACAAACCACACCAACAAACCACACCAACAAACCACACCAACAAACCACACCAACAAACCACACCAACAAACCACACCAACAAACCACACCAACAAACCACACCAACAAACCACACCAACAAACGCACCAACAAACGCACCAACAAACCACACCAACAAACTACACCAACAAACCACACCAACAAACGCACCAACAAACGCCCCAACAAACGCACCAACAAACGCACCAACAAACCACACCAACAAACCACACCAACAAACTACACCAACAAACGCACCAACAAACCACACCAACAAACTACACCAACAAACCACACCAACAAACCACACCAACAAACGCACCAACAAACCACACCAACAAACCACACCAACAAACCACACCAACAAACGCACCAACAAACCACACCAACAAACCACACCAACAAACCACACCAACAAACCACACCAACAAACGCACCAACAAACCACACCAACAAACCACACCAACAAACCACACCAACAAACCACACCAACAAACCACACCAACAGACCACACCAACAGACCACACCAACAGACCACACCAACAAACCACACCAACAAACCACACCAACAAACCACACCAACAAACCACACCAACAAACCACACCAACAAACCACACCAACAAACCACACCAACAAACCACACCAACAAACGCCCCAACAAACCACACCAACAAACCACACCAACAAACCACACCAACAAACCACACCAACAAACCACACCAACAAACCACACCAACAAACCACACCAACAAACGCACCAACAAACCACACCAACAAACCACACCAACAAACGCACCAACAAACCACACCAACAAACCACACCAACAAACCACACCAACAAACGCACCAACAAACGCACCAACAAACCACACCAACAAACCACACCAACAAACCACACCAACAAACCACACCAACAAACCACACCAACAAACTACACCAACAAACCACACCAACAAACCACACCAACAAACCACACCAACAAACCACACCAACAAACCACACCAACAAACGCACCAACAAACCACACCAACAAACCACACCAACAAACTACACCAACAAACGCACCAACAAACCACACCAACAAACCACACCAACAAACCACACCAACAAACTACACCAACAAACGCACCAACAAACCGCACCAACAAACCGCACCAACAAACGCACTAACAAACCACACCAACAAACCACACCAACAAACCACACCAACAAACCACACCAACAAACCACACCAACAAACCACACCAACAAACGCACCAACAAACCACACCAACAAACCACACCAACAAACGCACCAACAAACCACACCAACAAACCACACCAACAAACCACACCAACAAACCACACCAACAAACCACACCAACAAACCACACCAACAAACCACACCAACAAACCACACCAACAAACCACACCAACAAACCACACCAACAAACCACACCAACAAACCACACCAACAAACCACACCAACAAACCACACCAACAAACCACACCAACAAACCACACCAACAAACCACACCAACAAACCACACCAACAAACCACACCAACAAACCACACCAACAAACCACACCAACAAACGCACCAACAAACCACACCAACAAACCACACCAACAAACCACACCAACAAACCACACCAACAAACGCACCAACAAACCACACCAACAAACCACACCAACAAACCACACCAACAAACCACACCAACAAACGCACCAACAAACCACACCAACAAACCACACCAACAAACGCACCAACAAACGCACCAACAAACCACACCAACAAACGCACCAACAAACCACACCAACAAACCACACCAACAAACCACACCAACAAACCACACCAACAAACCACACCAACAAACCGCACCAACAAACCGCACCAACAAACCGCACCAACAAACCGCACCAACAAACCGCACCAACAAACCACACCAACAAACCACACCAACAAACCACACCAACAAACCACACCAACAAACCACACCAACAAACCACACCAACAAACCACACCAACAAACGCACCAACAAACCACACCAACAAACCACACCAACAAACCACACCAACAAACCACACCAACAAACCACACCAACAAACCACACCAACAAACCACACCAACAAACCACACCAACAAACCACACCAACAAACGCACCAACAAACCACACCAACAAACGCACCAACAAACCACACCAACAAACCACACCAACAAACCACACCAACAAACCACACCAACAAACCACACCAACAAACCACACCAACAAACGCACCAACAAACCACACCAACAAACCACACCAACAAACCACACCAACAAACCACACCAACAAACCACACCAACAAACGCACCAACAAACCACACCAACAAACCACACCAACAAACCACACCAACAAACGCACCAACAAACCACACCAACAAACCACACCAACAAACCACACCAACAAACCACACCAACAAACCACACCAACAAACCACACCAACAAACCACACCAACAAACCACACCAACAAACCACACCAACAAACGCACCAACAAACCACACCAACAAACCACACCAACAAACCACACCAACAAACCACACCAACAAACCACACCAACAAACCACACCAACAAACCACACCAACAAACCACACCAACAAACCACACCAACAAACCACACCAACAAACCACACCAACAAACCACACCAACAAACCGCAACACCCCACACCAACAAACCACCAACAAGCCCGCGCAACAAACCGCGCAACAAGCTTCGCGCAACAAACCGCACCAACAAGCCGCGCAACAAACCACGCAACAAACCGCGCAACAAAACCGCGCAACAAACCGCGCAACAAACGCGCAACAAACCGCGCAACAAGCCGCACCAACAAACCACGCAACAAACCGCGCAACAAGCCGCTGTCAAGCCGCGCAACAAACCACGCAACAAACGCACCAACAACGCGCAACAAACCACGCAACAAACCACACCAACAAGCCACACCAGCAAGCGCGCAACAAACCACACCAACAAGCCACGCAACAAGCCACGCAACAAACCACACCAACAAACCACCAACAAACCACACCAACAACGCGCACCAAACCACCAACAAACCACACCAACAAACCACACCAACAAACGCGCAACAAACCACCAACAACGCGCAACAAACCACCAATAAACCGCGCAACAAACGCGCAACAAACCGCAACAAACCGCACCAGCAAACCGCAACAAACCGCACCAACAAACGCGCAACAAACGCGCAACAAACCGCGCAACAACCGCACCAACAAACGCGCAACAAACCGCTGCTAAGCGCGCAACAAAGGCACCATAACCGCACCAACAAGCCGCGCAACAAACGCGCAACAAACCGCGCAACAGGCGCGCAACAAACCACGCAACAAACCGCGCAACAAACCACACCAACAAAGCGCGCAACAAACGCACCAGCAACCGCGCAACAAACGCACCAACAAACCGCTCCAACAAGCCGCACCAACAAACCACACCAACAAACCACACCAACAAAGCGCGCAACAAACGCGCACCAACAAGCCGCGCAACAAACCGCTCAACAAACCGCGCAACAAACGCGCCAACAAACCACACCAACAAACCACACCAACAAGCGCGCAACAAACGCAACGACCGCGCAACAAGCCGCGCAACAAACCACACCAACGAACGCGCAACAAACGCGCAACAAACGCGCAACAAACCGCGCAAACAAACCGCGCAACAAACCGCGCAACAAACCGCGCAACAAGCCACCAACAAACCACCAACAAGCGCACCAACAAGCCGCGCAACAAACGCGCAACAAACGCAACAAACGCACCAACAAACGCGCAACAAACGCACCAACAAACCGCACCAACAAGCACCAACAAACCACACCAACAAACCACCAACAAACCACCAACAAACTACACCAACAAACCACACCAACGACACCAACAAACCACACCAACAAGCGCGCGACAAGCGCAACGAAACCCCACACGCAGCAGCCGCGCCAGCAAACCACGCACCAGCTTAAAACCACCACGCGAAGCAAACCACGCAACAAACCACGCAACGCGTCACGCAACAAACCACGCAACAAGCGCGCAACAACGCGCAACAAACCACGCAACAAACCACCAACAAACCACCAACAAACCACGCAACAAACCACACCAACAAGCGCGCCAACAAACCACCAACAAACCACACCAACAAACCACGCAACAAGCGCGCCAACAAGCGCGCAACAAGCGCGCAGCAAGCCACACCCAACAAACCACGCAACAAGCCACGCAACAAACCGCAACAAACCACCAACAAGCAACCGACCGCAACAAGCCACGCAACAAGCCACGCAACAAACCACACCAACAAGCGTAACCGACCGCAACAAACCGCAACAAACCACACCAACAAACCACCAACAGCGCGCAACAAGCACCAACAAACCACACCAGCAAACGCGCAACAAACCACACCAACAAACCACGCAACAAGCACCAACAAACCCACACCAACAAGCACCAACAAGCCACGCAATAAACCACAACAAACCACACCAACAAGCGCGCAGCAAACCACACCAACAAACCACGCAGCAAACCACGCAACAAACCACGCAACAAACCGCAACAAACCACCAACAAACCGCAACAAACCACGCAACAAACCACACCAACAAGCACCAACAAACCACACCAACAAGCCACACCAACAAACCACGCAACAAACCACACCAACAAACCACACCAACAAACCACCAGCAAACCACGCAACAAACCACACCAACAAACCACCAACAAACCACGCAACAAACCACACCAACAAGCGCACCAACAAACCGCCAACAAACCGCGCAACAAACCGCGCAACAACCGCGCAACAAACCGCACCAACAAACGCACCAACAAACCGCTGTAACCGCACCAACAAACCGCGCAACAAACCGCGCAACAAACGCACCAACAAGCACGCGCAACAAACCACGCAACAAGCCACACCAGCGGCAACAACCGCGCAACAAACGCGCAGCAAACGCGCAGCAAACGCGCAACAAACCGCAACAAACCACGCAACAAACGCACCAACAAGCCGCAACAAACCACGCAGCAAGCCACGCAACAAGCCACGCAACAAACCACGCAACAAACCACGCAACAAACCACACCAACAAACCACCAACAAACCACACCAACAAGCGCGCCAACAAACCACGCAACAAACCGCAACAAACCACACCAACAAACCACGCAACAAACCACACCAACAAACCACACCAACAAACCACACCAACAAGCGCGCAACAAACCACACCAACAAACCACACCAACAAACCACACCAACAAACCACACCAACAAACCACACCAACAAACCACACCAACAAACGCACCAACAAACCACACCAACAAACCACACCAACAAACCACACCAACAAACCACACCAACAGACCACACCAACAAACCACACCAACAAACCACACCAACAAACCACACCAACAAACTAAGAATTAATAAATCATTGTTTCCACATAAACTCAGAGGAGAATATTTTCATTTTTCATAAGAATTATTTCAGAATAAAAAACGTAAGCGTGTGTAAATGTTGTGTATTTCAGAATAAAGTGTGTAAATGTGTATTTCAGAATAAAGTGTGTAAATGTGTATTTCAGAATAAAGTGTGTAAATGTTGTGTATTTCAGAATAAAGTGTGTAAATGTTGTGTATTTCAGAATAAAGTGTGTAAATGTTGTGTATTTCAGAATAAAGTGTGTAAATGTTGTGTATTTCAGAATAAAGTGTGTAAATGTTGTGTATTTCAGAATAAAGTGTGTAAATGTTGTGTATTTCAGAATAAAGTGTGTAAATGTGTATTTCAGAATAAAGTGTGTAAATGTGTATTTCAGAATAAAGTGTGTAAATGTTGTGTATTTCAGAATAAAGTGTGTAAATGTTGTGTATTTCAGAATAAAGTGTGTAAATGTGTATTTCAGAATAAAGTGTGTAAATGTGTATTTCAGAATAAAGTGTGTAAATGTTGTGTATTTCAGAATAAAGCATAAGTGTGTGTGTGTTGTTCTCAGGTGGCCACGGGCGTGCTGGACCTGGAGCACACGGTCACTGATGTGATGGAGGGGAAGGAGTACCTCTTCAGTGTGACGGCCTGCAACAAGTGCGGCCCCGGAGAGCCCGCCTACATTGACGAGCCCGTCAACGTGTCCTCCCCTGCCAGTGAGTACCCCAAAACACCAGAGTACCCCAAAAAACCCGAGTACCCCAAAACACCAGACTACCCCAAAACACCCACTCCCCTGCCAGTGAGTACCCAAAAACACCGGGGTACCCCAAAAAACCCGAGTACCCCAAAACACCCAAGTACCCCAAAACACCCGAGTACCCCAAAACAGCCGGGTACCCCAAAACACCCGGGTACCCCAAAACACCAGAGTACCCCAAAAAACCCGAGTACCCCAAAACACCAGAATACCCCAAAACACCCGGGTACCCCAAAACACCTGAGTACCCCAAAACACCCGGGAACCCAAAACACCCGAGTACCCCAAAACAGCCGGGTACCCCAAAACACCAGAGTACCCCAAAACACCCGGGTACCCCAAAACACCTGAGTACCCCAAAACACCCGGGTACCCCAAAACACCCGAGTACCCCAAAAAACCCGAGTACCCCAAAACACCCACTCCCCTGCCAGTGAGTACCCCAAAACACCTGAGTACCCCCAAAACACCCGGGTACCCCAAAACACCCGAGTACCCCAAAACACCCGGGTACCCCTAAAACACCCGAGTACCCCAAAACACCCAAGTACCCCAAAACACCCGGGTACCCCAAAACACCCGGGTACCCCTAAAACACCCGAGTACCCCAAAACACCCAAGTACCCCAAAACACCCGGGTACCCCAAAACACCCGAGTACCCCAAAAAACCCGAGTACCCCAAAACACCCACTCCCCTGCCAGTGAGTACCCCAAAACACCTGAGTACCCCCAAAACACCCGGGTACCCCAAAACACCCGAGTACCCCAAAACACCCGGGTACCCCTAAAACACCCGAGTACCCCAAAACACCCAAGTACCCCAAAACACCCGGGTACCCCAAAACACCCGGGTACCCCTAAAACACCCGAGTACCCCAAAACACCCAAGTACCCCAAAACACCCGGGTACCCCAAAACACCCGCTCCCCCTAAATGTTTTGAATATAAAAGTGCCAAAGTGACATAAAGGCCATAGAGGTCATCGCCACAGTAACCTAGAGTAAAGAGCCATTCCCGGCGGCCATGTTGTGACTGTAGGGTCCCGGCGGCCATGTTGTGACTGTAGAGTTATCCTGATGTTTGTACTCATTGTGCCGCCCTCCCCCCAGCGGTGCCCGACCCGCCGGAGAACCTGAAGTGGAGGGACAAATCGGCCAAGTCCATCTTCCTGCTGTGGGAGCCCCCGAAATACGACGGCGGCGCCCCCCTCAAAGGTTACATCATCGACAAGTGCCAGCGAGGAACCGACAAGTGGGAACCGTGTGGAGAACCCATCACGGAACTCAAGTGAGACCCGAGACCAGACTGGAGACCGGACAAAGACCGAACTACAGGCTGGACTAGAGACCAGACTGGAGGCTGGACTAGAGACCAGTCTAGAGACCGAACTAAAGACCGGAGATCAGACCGGTGACCGGACAAAGACCGGACCAGAGACCGGACCTGTGTCAACATGTTTGTTCTGCCTCAGGTTCCAGGTGAAGGGGCTCATCGAGGGGCAGTGGTACTCGTACAGAGTCAGAGCCATGAACCGTCTGGGAGCAAGTCGCCCGAGCAGAGCCACGGACGAGATCCAGGCCGTGGACGCCAGAGGTGAGAGACCCACTTGGTTTAGTCCTGGTTTAGTCCTGGTTTAGTCCTGGTTCAGTCCTGGTTCAGTCCTGGTTCAGTCCTGGTTCAGTCCTGGTTTAGTCCTGGTTCAGTCCTGGTTCAGTCCTGGTGTAGTCCTGGTTCAGCCCTGGTTCAGTCCTGGTTTAGTCCTGGTTCAGTCCTGGTTTAGTCCTGGTTCAGTCCTGGTTCAGTCCTGGTTCAGTCCTGGTTTAGTCCTGGTTCAGTCCTGGTTCAGTCCTGGTTTAGTCCTGGTTTGTGTCTCTCTTCAGAACCTCCTCAGATCCAGTTGGACGTTAAACTTCTGGCTGGACTCACGGCTCGCGCTGGGTCAAAGATCGAGCTTCCGGCCGAAGTGTCGGGAAAACCGGACCCGAGGATCAAATGGACCAAAGCCGACCTGGTTCTGCGCGCCGACGACCGCATCACCATGGAAACGAGCCCGGGCCACGCCAAGCTCAGCATCGCCAACTCCACCCGCAGAGACACCGCCACCTACATCATCGAGGCGGTGAACACGTGTGGGAGAGCCACCGCCACCGTGGACGTCAACATCCTGGGTACGGACGGGTTTAACTGGGTTTAACCGGGTTTGACCGGGTTTAACCGGGTTTAACTCTCTCCTCAGACAAACCCGGGCCTCCTGCCGCCTTCGACATCTCAGATGTGACGAGCGAGTCGTGCGTGTTGGCGTGGAACCCGCCGCGAGACGACGGCGGCTCCGTCATCACCAACTACATCGTGGAGAGTCGTGAGTCGGGCAAAGAGGAGTGGGTGAAACTGTCGGCGACGGTGAAACACACCACGTTCACCGCCACCAAACTCACCGCGCTGCGAGAGTACGTGTTCCGCATCAGCGCAGAGAACCAGTACGGCATCGGCACGCCCACCGAGCACACGCCCATCATCGCCAAGTACTCCTTTGGTACGTCCAGACTCGATCCAGACCGGGTCCGGTCCTGGCCCAGTCCTGGCCCTGGTCTGGTCCCGGTCCTGGTCCAGTCCCGGTCCCGGTCTCACCCCTCTCTCCACAGACCCACCTGGGATGCCCACGCGGGTGACGCCCTCGGACGTGGCGCGAGACGCGGTGACTCTGTCGTGGTTCGAGCCGGACGAGGACGGCGGGTCGCCCATCACCGGGTACTGGGTCGAGAAGTTTGACCCAGACACCGACAAGTGGGTCCGATGCAACAAGCTGCCCATCAAGGACACCAGCTTCAGGTCAGGACCGGGTTTAGTCCTGGTTTAGACCTGGTTTAGACTTGGTTTAGTCCTGGTTGAGTCCTGGTTTAGTCCTGGTTTAGACTTGATTTAGTCCTGGTTCAGTCCTGGTTCAGTCCTGGTTTAGTCCTGGTTTAGTCCTGGTTCAGTCCTGGTTCAGTCCTGGTTTAGTCCTGGTTTAGTCCTGGTTTAGACTTGGTTTAGTCCTGGTTCAGTCCTGGTTCAGTCCTGCTTTAGTCCTGGTCTAGTCCTGCTTTAGTCCTGCTTTAGTCCTGGTTTAGTCCTGGTGTAGTCCTGGTTTAGTCCTGGTGTAGTCCTGGTTTAGTCCTGGTGTAGTCCTGGTCTAGTCCTGGTGTAGTCCTGGTCTAGTCCTGGTCTAGTCCTGGTCTAACCGCACTCTCTGGACCTCAGGGTGAAGGGTCTTCCCACCAAGAAGAAGTTCCGTTTCAGAGTTCTGGCCGAGAACTTGGCCGGACCCGGAAAACCCAGTGACGAGACCGACCCAGTCCTGATCAAAGACCCCATCGGTGAGTCTCAGGGGCCTGCTGTAGACCTGCTTTAGTCCTGGTTCAGTCCTGCTTTAGTCCTGGTTCAGTCCTGCTTTAGTCCTGGTTCAGTCCTGCTTTAGTCCTGGTTCAGTCCTGGTCCAGTCCTGGTCCAGTCCTGTTATAGTCCTGTTATAGTCCTGGTCCAGTCCTGGTCCAGTCCTGTTATAGTCCTGGTCCAGTCCTGTTATAGTCCTGTTATAGTCCTGGTCCAGTCCTGGTCCAGTCCTGTTATAGTCCTGGTCCAGTCCTGTTATAGTCCTGGTTTAGTCCTGTTATAGTCCTGGTTTAGTCCTGGTCCAGTCCTGTTATAGTCCTGGTCCAGTCCTGTTATAGTCCTGGTTTAGTCCTGTTATAGTCTTGGTTTAGTCCTGGTCCAGTCCTGGTTTAGTCCTGTTATAGTCCTGGTTTAGTCCTGGTCCAGTCCTGGTCCAGTCCTGTTATAGTCCTGGTTTAGTCCTGGTCCAGTCCTGGTCCAGTCCTGGTCCAGTCCTGGTCCAGTCCTGGTCCAGTCCTGTTACAGTCCTGGTCCTGGTCCCTCAGACCCGCCCTGGGCCCCTGGTCGCCCTGTGGTTCGTGAGGTGGGGAAGACGATGGTGTCGTTGTGGTGGACGCGGCCGGAACACGACGGCGGAGCGAAGATCGAGGGTTACGTGGTGGAGCTGCAGAAGAGCGGCTCTGAGGACTGGATCCGAGCGGCCGAAGACCTGCCCCAGACCGAGGTCCTCCTGAAGGACCTGAAGGAGAAGCAGGAGTACAGCTTCAGAGTGCGGGCGGTGAACCGGGCCGGCGAGAGCGAGGCCAGCGAGGCCAGCGAGAGGGTGGTGTGCAAGGAGCGCCTCTGTGAGTACTGCGAGTACTGCGAGTACTACTGCGAGTACTACTGTGAATACTACTGTGAATACTACTGTGAATACTACTGCAAATACTACTGCAAATACTACTATGACTACTGCAACTACTGATACTCATACTACAGCGAGGCCAGCGAGAGGGTGGTGTGCAAGGAGCGCCTCTGTGAGTACTGCGAGTACTGCTGCGAGTACTACTGCGAGTACTACTGTGAATACTACTGCGAGTACTACTGAGAATACTACTGCAAATACTACTGCAAATACTACTATGACTACTGCAACTACTGATACTCATACTACAGCGAGGCCAGCGAGAGGGTGGTGTGCAAGGAGCGCCTCTGTGAGTACTGCGAGTACTGCTGCGAGTACTACTGCGAGTACTACTGCGAGTACTACTGCGAGTACTACTGTGAATACTACTGCAAATACTACTACAAATACTACTGCGACTACTGCAACTACTGATACTCATACTACAGCGAGGCCAGCGAGAGGGTGGTGTGCAAGGAGCGCCTCTGTGAGTACTGCGAGTACTGCTGCGAGTACTACTGCGAGTACTACTGCGAGTACTACTGTGAATACTACTACAAATACTACTACAAATACTACTGCGACTACTGCAACTACTGATACTCATACTACAGCGAGGCCAGCGAGAGGGTGGTGTGCAAGGAGCGCCTCTGTGAGTACTGCGAGTACTGCTGCGAGTACTACTGCGAGTACTACTGCGAGTACTACTGTGAATACTACTGCAAATACTACTGCGACTACTGCAACTACTGATACTCATACTACAGCGAGGCCAGCGAGAGGGTGGTGTGCAAGGAGCGCCTCTGTGAGTACTGCGAGTACTGCTGCGAGTACTACTGCGAGTACTACTGCGAGTACTACTGTGAATACTACTACAAATACTACTGCGACTACTGCAACTACTGATACTCATACTACAGCGAGGCCAGCGAGAGGGTGGTGTGCAAGGAGCCTCTGCGAGTACTGCTGCGAGTACTGCTGCGAGTACTACTGCGAGTACTACTGCGAGTACTACTGTGAATACTACTACAAATACTACTGCGACTACTGCAACTACTGATACTCATACTACAGCGAGGCCAGCGAGAGGGTGGTGTGCAAGGAGCGCCTCTGTGAGTACTGCGAGTACTGCGAGTACTACTGCGAGTACTACTGTGAATACTACTGCAAATACTACTACAAATACTACTGCGACTACTGCAACTACTGATACTCATACTACAGCGAGGCCAGCGAGAGGGTGGTGTGCAAGGAGCGCCTCTGTGAGTACTGCGAGTACTGCTGCGAGTACTACTACAAATACTACTGCAAATACTACTACAAATACTACTGCTACTACTACTAATACGACTGTGAGTACTGCGAGTACTACTACTACTTCTGTGAATGCTGCTCACCGTCTCTCCGCTCCGCAGACGCGCCCTCGCCCCCTGAGTGGTTGGAAGTCGCCGGTATCTCGAAGATGGCGGCGGACCTGAAGTGGCAGTTGCCGAGCAGCGACGGCGGGTCTCCCATCACGAACTACGTGGTGGAGAAACGCGACGTGCGGAGGAAGGCCTGGCAGACGGTGGACACCACGGTGAAGGAGCTGAAATACAGCGTGACTCCTCTGAACGAAGGCTCGCTGTACGTGTTCCGCGTGGCCGCCGAGAACGCCGTGGGTATGTCCGACTTCTGCGAGCTGGAGGACGCCGTGCTCGCCAAAGACACCTTCAGTAAGTGACGTGACGGACGTAACGGACGTAACGGACGCACGACGTAACAGACGCGCGACGTAACGAACTCGCGATGTAACGAACGCGCGATGTAACGGACGTAACGGACATAACGGACGTAAAGGACGCACGACGTAACGAACGCGCGATGTAACGAACGCGCGATGTAACGGACGTAACGGACATAACGGACGTAACGGACGTAACGGACGTAACGGACATAACGGACATAACGGACGTAAAGGACGCACGACGTAACGAACGCACGACGTAACGAACGCGCGATGTAACAGACGCGCAACGTAACGAACTCGCGATGTAACGAACGCGCGATGTAACGGACGTAACGGACATAACGGACATAACGGACGTAACGGACGCACGACGTAACGAACGCACGACGTAACGAACGCGCGATGTAACGGACGTAACGGACATAACGGACATAACGGACGTAACGGACGCACGACGTAACGAACGCACGACGTAATGAACGCGCGATGTAACAGACGCGCAACGTAACGAACTCGCGATGTAACGAACGCGCGATGTAACGGACATAACGGACATAACGGACATAACAGACGTAAAGGACGCACGACGTAAAGGACGCGCGATGTAACGAACGCGTGATGTAACGAACGCGTGATGTAACGGACATAACGGACATAACGGACGTAAAGGACGCACGACGTAACGAACGCACGACGTAACGAACGCGCGATGTAATGAACGCGTGATGTAGCGAACGCGTGATGTAACGGACATAACGGACGTAAGGGCGTAAGGACGACGACGGCGTAACGACGCCGCTGTAATGAACGCGTGATGTAACGAACGCGTGATGTAACGGACATAACGGACATAACGGACGTAAAGGACGCACGACGTAAAGGACGCACGACGTAACGAACGCGCGATGTAATGAACGCGTGATGTAACGAACGCGTGATGTAACGAACGCGTGATGTAACGGACATAACGGACATAACGGACGTAAAGGACGCACGACGTAACGAACGCACGACGTAACGAACGCACGACGTAACGAACGCACAACGTAACGGACGCACGATGTAACGAACACGCGATGTAACGGACGTAACGGACATAACGGACGTAACGGACATAACGGACATAACGGACATAACGGACGTAAAGGACACACGACGTAACGAACGCACGACGTAACGAACGCGCGATGTAACGGACGTAACGGACATAACGGACATAACGGACGTAACGGACGCACGACGTAACGAACGCACGACGTAATGAACGCGCGATGTAACAGACGCGCAACGTAACGAACTCGCGATGTAACGAACGCGCGATGTAACGGACATAACGGACATAACGGACATAACAGACGTAAAGGACGCACGACGTAAAGGACGCGCGATGTAACGAACGCGTGATGTAACGAACGCGTGATGTAACGGACATAACGGACATAACGGGCGTAAGGCGACGACGGCGTAACGAGCGCTGCGAACGTAACGCGCGATGTAATGAACGCGTGATGTAGCGAACGCGTGATGTAACGGACATAACGGACGTAAAGGACGTAAAGGACGCACGACGTAACGAACGCGCGATGTAATGAACGCGTGATGTAACGAACGCGTGATGTAACGGACATAACGGACATAACGGACGTAAAGGACGCACGACGTAAAGGACGCACGACGTAACGGACGCGCGATGTAATGAACGCGTGATGTAACGAACGCACAACGTAACGGACACGCGATGTAATGAACGCGTGATGTAACGGACATAACGGACATAACGGGCGTAAAGGAACGCACGACGTAACGAACGCACGACGTAACGAACGCACAACGTAACGGACGCACGATGTAACGAACACGCGATGTAACGGACGTAACGGACATAACGGACGTAACGGACATAACGGACATAACGGACATAACGGACGTAAAGGACACACGACGTAACGAACGCACGACGTAACGAACGCACAACGTAACGAACGTGTGATGTAACGAACACGCGATGTAACGGACGTAACGGACATAACGGACGTAAAGGACGCACGACGTAACGAACGCACGATATAACGGGCGTAACGAACGCAGATGTAATGAACGCGTGATGTAACGGACGTAACGGACATCACGGTCCTCAAGTAAGCACTACGTAACGAACGCACAACGTAACGAACGCACAACGTAACGGACGCACGATGTAACGAACACGCGATGTAACGGACGTAACGGACATAACGGACGTAAAGGACGCACGACGTAACGAACGCGTGACGTAATGGACATAACGGACGTAAAGGACGCACGACGTAACGAACGCACGATGTAACGAACACGCGATGTAACGGACGTAACGGACATAACGGACGTAACGAACGCACAACGTAACGAACGTGTGATGTAACGAACGCGTGATGTAACGGACATAACGGACGTAAAGGACGCACGACGTAACGAACGCACGACGTAACGAACGCACAACGTAACGAACGCACAACGTAACGAACGTGTGATGTAACGAACGCGCGATGTAATGGACGTAACGGACGTAACGGACATAACGGACGTAAAGGACGCACGACGTAACGAACGCACAACGTAACGAACGTGTGATGTAACGAATGCGCGATGTAATGGACGTAACGGACGTAACGGACATAACGGACATAACGGACGCACGACGTAAGGAACGCACAATGTAACGAACGCACAACGTAACGAACGTGTGATGTAACGAACGCGCGATGTAACGGACGTAACGGACATAACGGACGTAAAGGACGCACGACGTAACGAACGCACAACGTAACGAACGCACAACGTAACGAACGCACAACGTAACGAACGTGTGATGTAACGAACGCGTGATGTAACGGACGTAACGGACATAACGGACATAACGGACTTAAAGGACGCACGACGTAACGAACGCACAACGTAACGAACGTGTGATGTAACGAACACGCGACGTAACGGACGTAACGGACATAACGGACGTAAAGGACGCACGACGTAACGAACGACGATGTAACGAACACGCGATGTAACGGACGTAACGGACATAACGGACGTAACGAACGCACAACGTAACGAACGTGTGATGTAACGAACGCGTGATGTAACGGACGTAACGGACATAACGGACGTAAAGGACGCACGACGTAACGAACGCACGACGTAACGAACGCACAACGTAACGAACGCACAACGTAACGAACGTGTGATGTAACGAACGCGTGATGTAACGGACATAACGGACATAACGGACGTAAAGGACGCACGACGTAACGAACGCACAACGTAACGAACGTGTGATGTAACGAACACGCGACGTAACGGACGTAACGGACATAACGGACGTAAAGGACGATGTAACGAACACGCGATGTAACGGACGTAACGGACATAACGGACGTAACGAACGCACAACGTAACGAACGTGTGATGTAACGAACGCGTGATGTAACGGACATAACGGACATAACGGACGTAAAGGACGCACGACGTAACGAACGCACAACGTAACGAACGCACAACGTAACGGACACGCGATGTAATGAACGCGTGATGTAACGGACGTAACGGACATAACGGACGTAAAGGACGCACGACGTAACGAACGCACAACGTAACGAACGCACAACGTAACGAACGTGTGATGTAACGAACGCGTGATGTAACGGACGTAACGGACATAACGGACGTAAAGGACGCACGACGTAACGAACGCACGACGTAACGAACGCACAACGTAACGAACGCACAACGTAACGGACGCACGATGTAACGAACACGCGATGTAACGGACGTAACGGACGTAACGAACGCACAACGTAACGAACGTGTGATGTAACGAACGCGTGATGTAACGGACATAACGGACATAACGGACGTAAAGGACGCACGACGTAACGAACGCACAACGTAACGAACGTGTGATGTAACGAACACGCGTGATGTAATGAACGCGTGATGTAACGAACGCACAACGTAACGAACGCACAACGTAACGGACGCACGATGTAACGAACACGCGATGTAACGGACGTAACGGACATAACGGACGTAAAGGACGCACGACGTAACGAACGCACAACGTAACGAACGCACAACGTAACGAACGTGTGATGTAACGAACGCGTGATGTAACGGACGTAACGGACATAACGGACGTAAAGGACGCACGACGTAACGAACGCACGACGTAACGAACGCACAACGTAACGAACGCACAACGTAACGGACGCACGATGTAACGAACACGCGATGTAACGGACGTAACGGACATAACGGACGTAAAGGACGCACGACGTAACGAACGCACAACGTAACGAACGCACAACGTAACGGACGCACGATGTAACGAACACGCGATGTAACGGACGTAACGGACATAACGGACGTAAAGGACGCACGACGAATTTAACGCAACGCGACGAATTAACTAACGCAACACGTAACGAACGCACAACGCAACTAACGCGACAACGAACGGTAACGGTGATGTAACCCTATTAACGCCGCGATGTAACGGACGTAACGGACATAACGGACATAACGGACTTAAAGGACGCACGACGTAATTCAACGCATTAACGAACGAACGCGATGTAACGCAACACGACGCAACGGACGAACGGACATAACGGACGTAAAGGACGCACGACGTAACGAACGACGATGTAACGAACACGCGATGTAACGGACGAACGGGACATAACGGACGCAACTAACGCACAACGTAACGAACGCAGTGATGTAACGAACGCCGCGATGTAACGGACGTAACGGACATAACGGGACGTAAAGGACGCGACGACGAATCTTAACGCACGACGTAACGGTAACGCATTAACGTAATCTAACGCACAACGAATCTAACGCGGTGATGTAACGTAACGCGTGATGTAACGGACATAACGGACATAACGGACGTAGCGACGCACGACGAACGAACGCACAACGCAACGAATTAACGCGTGATGTAACGAATACGCCATTTAACGAATGGACGTAACGGACATAACGGACGAAGCGACGCATTTACGAACGAACGACGGCGTAACGAACACGCTGGCATGTAACGGACGAACGGACATAACGACGAACGAACGCACAACGTAACGAACGGGTGATGTAAACGAACGCTGCGATGTAACGGACGTAACGGACGAGCGCGACGACGACGCATTTAAATTAACGCATCGACGCAATTTAACGCATACAACGTGAATTCCAACGCACAACGCAACGGACGACGCATGTAACGTAACACGCCGATGTAACGGATTTAACGGACATAACGGACGAAAGCGACGACGAATCAACGTAACGCACAACGTAACGTAACGCACAACGTAACTAAACGCGGTGATGTAACGGTAACGCGCGATGTAACGACGAACGGACATAACGGACGATTTAGACGACGACGTAACGTAACGCATCGACGCATTTAACGGTAACGCACAACGTAACGTAACGCACAACGAATGACGCACGATGTAACGAACACGCCGATGTAACGGACGTAACGGACATAACGGACGTAGCGCGACGCATTTAATTCAACGTAACGCGCGGACGTAATGGACATAACGGACGTAGCGACGACGACGTAACGTAACGCATTTGGCGTAACGTAACACGCCGATGTAACGGACGTAACGGACATAACGGACGTGAATTTAACGCACAACGTGAATTTAACGCGGTGATGTAACGAACGCTGCGATGTAACGGACATAACGGACATAACGGACGTAAAGGACGCACGACGTAACGAACGCACGACATAACGAACGCACAACGTAACGAACGCACAACGTAACGGACGCACGATGTAACGAACACGCGATGTAACGGACGTAACGGACATAACGGACGAAGCGACGCGACGACGTAATTTAACGCACAACGAATTTAACGACAACGTAACGAACGCGGTGATGTAACGAACGCGATGTAACGGACGAACGGATATAACGTGACGTAGCGACGCACGCACGTAACGGTAACGCACGACGAACGTAACGCATTAACGAACGAACGCACAACGTGAACGACGCACGATGTAACGGTAACACGCTGATGTAACGGACGTAACGGACATAACGGACGAAGGACGCACGACGCAACGCACGCATCGCACGAACGCACGCACAACGCAACGAACGCACAACGTAACGGACGACGATGTAACGGTAACACGCCATGTAACGGGACGTAACGGGACATAACGGACGTGAAGCGACGACGACGTAACGTAACGCACGACGTAACGGCAACGCACAACGAATTTCAACGCACAACGTAACGCAACGCACAACGAACGTAACGGTGATGTAACGTAACGCGCGATGTAACGGACGTAACGGACATAACGTGACATAACGGACTTAAAGGACGACGACGTAACTAACGCACAACGTGAACGTAACGGTGATGTAACGTAACACGCCGACGTAACGGACGAACGGACATAACGACGAAGGACGCACGACGTAACGTAACGACGCATGTAACGAACACGCCGATGTAACGGACGTAACGGACATAACGGACGCAACGTAACGCACAACGTAACGAACGTGTGATGTAACGAACGCGTGATGTAACGGACGTAACGGACATAACGGACGAAAGCGACGACGACGTAACGGAACGCGACGACGACGTAACGGTAACGCACAACGTAACGAACGCACAACGAACGGTAACGGTGATGTAACGAACGCGCCGCGATGTAACGGACATAACGGACATAACGGACGTAGGACGACGACGTAACGTAACGCACAACGAACGGTAACGGTGATGTAACGGTAACACGCCGACGTAACGGACGTAACGGACATAACGGACGCAGGACGACGACGAATTTACGCAACGACGCATGTAACGAACACGCCGATGTAACGGATTTAACGACATAACGGGACGAACTAACGCACAACGAATCGGTAACGGTGATGTAAACTAACGCCAAGTGATGTAACGGACGTAACGACGAAGGACGCACGATTTAACCCTAACGCACGAATTTAACGGACTAACGCGACAACGCAACTAACGCACAACGTAACGGACGCACGTAACGAACACGCTGATGTAACGGACGTAACGGACATAACGGACGTAGCGACGACGACGCAACGAACGCACAACGAACTAACGCATAACGAACGTTTAACGCGGTGATGTAACGAACGCTGCGATGTAACGGACGTAACGGGACATAACGGACGAAGGACGCACGATTTAACGTAACGCACGCCATCACGAACGTAACGCTACAACGTAACGAACGCATACAACGTAACGTGACGACGCATGTAACGAACACGCCGATGTAACGACGTAACGGACATAACGGACGCAGCGACGCGACGACGTAACGCAACGCTGCGGACGAATGGACATAACGGACGTAGCGCGACGCACGACGAACGGTAACGCACGGATGCAACGAACACGCGATGTAACGGACGTAACGGGACATAACGGACGAATTTAACGCACAACGAACGGTAACGCGGTGATGTAACGAACGCCGCGATGCTAACGGACATAACGGACATAACGATTTAAAGGACGACGACGTATTTTTAACGAACGACAACGTAACGGTAACGCGGTGATGTAACGAACACGCCGATTTAACGGACGTAACGGACATAACGGACGTAAAGCGACGCGATTTAACGAATCGCATTTAACGCACGGCGTAACGCAACACGCCGATGTAACGGACGACGACATAACGGACGTGAACGTAACGCACAACGCAATTCGTAACGGTGATGTAACGTAACGCTGCGGATGTAACGGACGAACGGACGTAAAGGACGACGACGTAACGGTAACGCACGGCCATACAACGTAACGCACAACGTAACGCAACGCATACAACGTAACGGACGCACGCGATAACGAACACGTCGATGTAACGGACGTAACGGACATAACGGGACGAAGGACGACGACGCAACGTAACGCACAACGTGAACGAACGCACAACGAATAACGCGGTGATGTAACGAACGCTGCGATGTAACGGACGAACGGACATAACGACGAGCGACGCGACGAACGATTTAACGACCATCGACGTAACGAACGCACAACGTAACGAACGCACAACGTAACGGACGCACGATGTAACGTAACACGCGATGTAACGGACGTGAACGGACATAACGTGACGCAAAGCGACGCACGACGTAACGTAACGCACGACGTAACGTAACGCAACGAACGTAACGCACAACGCAACGGACGCATCGGCGTAACGTAACACGCGATGTAACGGACGTAACGACATAACGGACGTGAAGCGACGCACGACGTAACGAACGCACGACGCAACGTAACGCGACAACGTAACGCACGACAACGTAACGGACGACGAAGCGTAACGTAACACGCCGATGTAACGGACGTAACGGACATAACGACGTAGCGACGCACGACGTAACGGTAACGCGTGACGAATGGACATAACGGACGTAGCGACGCACGACGCAACGGTAACGCACGGCGTAACGGTAACACGCCGATGTAACGGATTAACGGGACATAACGGACGTGAACGAACGCACAACGTAACGTAACGCGGTGATGTAACGTAACGCTGCGATGTAACGGACATAACGGACGTAAAGGACGCACGACGTAACGAACGCACGACGTAACGAACGCACAACGTAACGAACGCACAACGTAACGAACGTGTGATGTAACGAATGCGCGATGTAATGGACGTAACGGACGTAACGGACATAACGGACGTAAAGGACGCACGACGTAACGAACGCACAACGTAACGAACGCACAACGTAACGAACGTGTGATGTAACGAACGCGCGATGTAATGGACGTATCGGACGTAACGGACATAACGGACGTAACGAACGCACAACGTAACGAACGTGTGATGTAACGAACGCGTGATGTAACGGACATAACGGACGTAAAGGACGCACGACGTAACGAACGCACGACGTAACGAACGCACAACGTAACGAACGCACAACGTAACGAACGTGTGATGTAACGAACGCGCGATGTAATGGACGTAACGGACGTAACGGACATAACGGACGTAAAGGACGCACGACGTAAGGAACGCACGACGTAACGAACGCACAACGAACGTAACGGTGATGTAACGAACGCGCGATGTAATGGACGACGGACGTAACGGACATAACGGACGAACGACGCACAACGTAACGACGGTGATGTAACGCACGATGTAACGACATAACGACGTAACGACGCACGACGTAACGAACGCACGACGTAACGAACGCACAACGTAACGAACGCACAACGTAACGAACGTGTGATGTAACGAACGCGCGATGTAATGGACGTAACGGACATAACGGACGTAAAGGACGCACGACGTAACGGATGCACGACGTAACGGACGCACGACGTAACGGACGCACGACGTAACGGACGCACCAAATGCACAATGTAACGAACGCACGACGTAATAGACGCACGACGCAATGGATGCACGACGTAACGAACGTACCAAACGCTGGTACCAAACGCTGGTACCAAACGCTGGTACCAAACCCTGGTACCAAACGCTGGTACCAAACGTACCAAACGCTGGTACCAAACGCTGGTACCAAACCCTGGTACCAAACGCTGGTACCAAACCCTGGTACCAAACGCTGGTACCAAACCCTGGTACCAAACGCTGGTACCAAACGTACCAAACGCTGGTACCAAACGCTGGTACCAAACGCTGGTACCAAACGCTGGTACCAAACGCTGGTACCAAACGCTGGTACCAAACGCTGGTACCAAACCCTGGTACCAAACGTTTCAAACGCTGGTACCAAACCCTGGTACCAAACGTACCAAACGCTGGTACCAAACGCTGGTACCAAACGTTTCAAACGCTGGTACCAAACGCTGGTACCAAACGTTTCAAACGCTGGTACCAAACGCTGGTACCAAACGCTGGTACCAAACGCTGGTACCAAACGCTGGTACCAAACCCTGGTACCAAACGTTTCAAACGCTGGTACCAAACCCGTGCCTGTGCCCGCAGCCACCCCCGGGCCGCCCTACGCTCTCACCGTGGTGGAGGTGACCAAGAGACACGTGGAGCTAAAGTGGGAACCTCCACAGAGCAACGGAGGACGCCCCATCACCAAGTACGTACCACTACTGCAAATACTGCAAATACTGCAAATACTACCACTACTGCAAATACTGCAAATACTGCAAATACTACTACTGCTGCAAATATTACAACTACTACTGCAAATACTGCAAATACTACTACTACTGCAAATATTACAACTACTACTGTAAATACTGCAAATACTACAAAAATACTACTACTACTGCAAATATTACAACTACTACTGTAAATACTGCAAATACTGCAAAAATACTACTACTACTGCAAATATTACAACTACTACTGTAAATACTGCAAATACTGCAAAAATACTACTACTACTGCAAATATTACAACTACTACTGTAAATACTGCAAAAATACTACTGCAGATACTACTGCGAATACTATTATAAACACAAATATTATACTACAACCACAATGACGACTAATACTTCTACTAATACTACTACTAATACTACTACTTCTGAAATACTACAGTTCTACTTGTACCTAATGCCAACTGACAGAAAAGACATTTACAACCGACAGTAGCTCCCGGTTTAGGCCTGGTTTAGACCTGGTTTAGACCTGGTTTAGACCTGGTTTAGACCTGGTTTAGACCTGGTTTAGACCTGGTTTAGACCTGGTTTAGACCTGGTTTAGACCTGGTTTAGACCTGGTTTAGACCTGGTTTAGGCCTGGTTTAGACCTGGTTTAGACCTGGTTTAGACCTGGTTTAGGCCTGGTTTAGACCTGGTTTAGACCTGGTTTAGACCTGGTTTAGGCCTGGTTTAGACCTGGTTTAGACCCGGTTTAGGCCCGGTTTAGACCCGGTTTAGACCCGGTTTAGACCCGGTTTAGACCCGGTTTAGACCCAGTTTAGACCCAGTTTAGACCCAGTTTAGACCCAGTTTAGACCGGTCCTGGTCCTGCAGGTACGTGATCGAGAAGAAGGAGAAGCTGGGCTCGCGGTGGCTGAAGTGCTGTAAAACTCCAGACCGACAGACTCAGTTCAAAGTGACGGACGTGGACGAAGGCGCCGAGGTCCAGTTCCAGGTCCGAGCCGAGAACCAGGCCGGGGTCGGAGAACCTTCAGAACCCACCGTGGTGCTGACCATCGAGGACGCCACCAGTGAGTACCCCCGAGTACCCCCGAGAACCCCCGAGTACCCCCTGAGTACCCCCGAGTACTCACGAGTACCCCCGAGTACCCCCTGAGTACCCCTGAGTACTCACGAGTACCCGCGAGTACCCCCGAGTACCCCCTGAGTACCCCCGAGTACCCCCGAGAACCCCCCGAGTACCCCTGAGTACCCCCGAGTACCCCCCGAGTACCCCCTGAGTACCCCCGAGTACCCCCGAGTACCCCCTGAGTACCCCCGAGAACCCCCTGAGTACCCCCGAGAACCCCCTGAGTACCCCCGAGTACCCCCGAGTACCCCCGAGTACCCCTGAGTACCCCCGAGAACCCCCTGAGTACCCCCTGAGTACCCCCGAGTACCCCCGAGTACCCCCTGAGTACCCCCGAGTACCCCCTGAGTACCCCCGAGTACCCCCGAGTACCCCCTGAGTACCCCTGCGTACCCCCGAGTACCCCCTGAGTACCCCCGAGTACCCCCCTAGTACACCCTGAATACCCCTGAGTACCCCCTGAGTACCCCCGAGTACCCCCGAGAACCCCCTGAGTACCCCCGAGTACCCCCGAGTACCCCCTGAGTACCCCCGAGTACCCCCTGAGTACCCCCGAGTACCCCTGAGTACCCCTGAGTACCCCCGCGGACCCCCCGAGTACCCCCTGAGTACCCCTGAGTACCCCCGAGTACCCCCGAGTACCCCCTGAGTACCCCCGAGTACCCCCTGAGTACCCCCCGAGTACCCCCGAGAACCCCCGAATACTCCCGAGTACTCCCGAGCACCCCCGAGTACCCCCCCGAGTACCCCCCGAGTACCCCCGAGAACCCCCGAATACTCCCGAGTACTCCCGAGTACCCCTGAGTACCCCCGAGTACCCCCGAGTACCCCCGAGAACCCCCTGAGTACCCCTGAGTACCCCCTGAGTACCCCCGAATACTCCCGAGTACTCCTGAGTACCCCTGAGTACCCCCGAATACTCCCGAGTACTCCCGAGTACCCCTGAGTACCCCCGAGTACCCCCGAGAACCCCCTGAGTACCCCTGAGTACCCCCTGAGTACCCCCCGAGTACCCCCGAATACTCCCGAGTACTCCCGAGTACCCCCTGAGTACCCCCTGAGTACCCCCGAATACTCCTGAGTACCCCCGAATACTCCCGAGTACTCCCGAGTACCCCCGAGAACCCCCCGAGTACCCCCGAATACTCCCGAGTACTCCCGAGTACCCCTGAGTACCCCCGAGAACCCCCGAGAACCCCCAGAGTACTCCCGAGTACCCCCTGAATTGAATCTTAGAGTAATGGATCAGTAGGTGGAAATCCTGACTCTCTCCACCTCCTCCTCCTCTCCTCCTCTCCTCCTCCTCTCCTCCTCCTCTCTTCCTCTCTTCCTCTCCTCCTCTCTCCTCTCTTCCTCTCCTCCTCTCTCCTCTCTTCCTCTCCTCCTCTCCTCCTCTCTCCTCCTCTCTCCTCCTCTCTCCTCTCTTCCTCTCCTCCTCTCTCCTCTCTTCCTCTCCTCCTCTCTCCTCTCTTCCTCTCCTCCTCTCTCCTCCTCTCTCCTCTCCTCCTCTCTCCTCTCTTCCTCTCCTCCTCTCTCCCTCTCCTCTCTTCCTCTCCTCCTCTCCTCCTCCTCTCCTCCTCTCCTCCTCTCCTCCTCTCTCCTCCTCTCTCCTACTCTCCTCTCTCTCCTCCTCTCTCCTCCTCTGTCCTTCTCTCTCCTCATCTCCTCTCTCTCCTCCTCTCTCCTACTCTCCTACTCTCCTCCTCTCTCCTCTCCTCCTCTCTCCTCCTCCTCCTCTCCTCCTCTCCTCCTCTCTCCTCTTCTCTCCTCTCCTCCTCTCCTCCTCTCTCCTCCTCTCTCCTCCTCCTCCTCTCCTCCTCTCCTCCTCTCTCCTCCTCTCCTCTCCTCTCTCCTCTCCTCCTCTCCTCTCCTCTTCTCTCCTCCTCTCTCCTCTCCTCCTCTCCTCCCTCCTCCTCTCTTCTCCTCTCTCCTCCTCCTCTCTCCTCCTCTCCTCCTCTCTCTTCCTCTCCTCCTCTCTCCTCCTCTGTCCTCCTCTCCTCCTCTCTCCTTCTCTCTCCTCTCTCCTCCTCTCTCCTCTCTCTCCTCTCCTCTCTCTCCTCCTCTCTCCTCCTCTCTCCTCTCCTCCTCTCTCCTCTCTTCCTCTCCTCCTCTCTCCTCTCTTCCTCTCCTCCTCTCTCCTCTCTTCCTCTCCTCCTCTCCTCCTCTCTCCTCCTCTCTCCTCCTCTCTCCTCTCTTCCTCTCCTCCTCTCGTCAGGTGTTCCCTCTCCTCCTGTGGAGCTGTCCGTGGTAGATGCGAGCCGTGAGCACATAAATGTGCAGTGGAAGCCCCCGGTGAAGGACGGTGGTGTCCCGGTGAGCGGTTACCACGTGGAGGTGTCGGAGGCGCGTCCGGAGCTCAAGTGGCTGCGCGTGAACTCTCGCCCCATCAAAGATCTCGCCTTCCGCATCGACGACGGCATCAAACCCGACAAGAAGTACGTGATCCGCGTCCGCGCCATCAACGCCGTGGGCGTCAGCGAGCCGTCCGACGTCACCGACAAGGTCTACACCCGCGACCCCGACTGTGAGTACCACCCGGGTTAGGCCCGGGTTAGGCCCGGGTTAGGCCCGGGTTAGGCCCGGTCTAATCCTGACGTAATCCCGGTCTAGTCCCGGTCTAGTCCCGGTCTAGTCCCGGTCTAGTCCCGGTCTTGTCCCGGTCTAGTCCCGGTCTAGTCCCGGTCTTGTCCCGGTCTAGTCCCGGTCTAGTCCCGGTCTAGTCCCGGTCTTGTCCCGGTCTTGTCCCGGTCTAGTCCCGGTCTAGTCCCGGTCTAGTCCCGGTCTTGTCCCGGTCTAGTCCCGGTCTTGTCCCGGTCTAGTCCCGGTCTTGTCCCGGTCTAGTCCCGGTCTTGTCCCGGTCTTGTCCCGGTCTAGTCCCGGTCTAAACCCGGTCTAGTCCCGGTCTTGTCCCGGTCTAGTCCCGGTCTAGTCCCGGTCTTGTCCTCGGCCCAGTCCCGGCCCAGTCCCGGTCCCAGTCCCGGTCTTGTCCCGGTCTAGTCCCGGTCTTGTCCCGGTCTAGTCCCGGTCTAGTCCCGGTCTTGTCCCGGTCTAGTCCCGGTCTAGTCCCGGTCTTGTCCCGGTCTTGTCCCGGTCTAGTCCCGGTCTTGTCCCGGTCTAGTCCCGGTCTTGTCCCGGTCTAGTCCCGGTCTAGTCCCGGTCTAGTCCCGGTCTAGTCCCGGTCTAGTCCCGGTCTAAACCCGGTCTCTCCTCAGGCGCTCCCACCCTGGAGGTCTCCTCAGATGAGGTGGTGGTGGTGGAGGGGGAGAAGCTGCACCTGGTGGTGCCGTACCGGGCGATCCCGATGCCGAAGATGACGTGGGCGAAGGAGGAGGCGGAGCTTAAGGCGGACGAGCGCCTGTCGGTGACGGTGGAGATGAACGACGCCCACCTGGAGCTGCTCAAGAGCACGAGGGCAGACGCCGGCAAATACACCATCACCCTGGAGAACCAGCTGGGCAAGGCCTCGGGCACCGTGCCCGTCAAAGTGATCGGTGAGAAGGCCCACTGTAGTCCTGGTTTAGTCCTGGTTTAGTCCTGGTTTAGTCCTGGTTTAGTCCTGGTTTAGTCCTGGTTTAGACCTGGTTTAGTCCTAGTTTAGTCCTGGTTTAGACCTGGTTTAGTCCTGGTTTAGACCTGGTTTAGTCCTAGTTTAGTCCTGGTTTAGACCTGGTTTAGTCCTGGTTTAGACCTGGTTTAGTCCTGGTTTAGTCCTGGTTTAGTCCTGGTTTAGACCTGGTTTAGTCCTGGTTTAGACCTGGTTTAGTCCTGGTTTAGTCCTGGTTTAGTCCTGGTTTAGTCCTGGTTTAGTCCTGGTTTAGTCCTGGTTTAGACCTGGTTTAGTCCTAGTTTAGTCCTGGTTTAGACCTGGTTTAGTCCTGGTTTAGACCTGGTTTAGTCCTGGTTTAGTCCTGGTTTAGTCCTGGTTTAGTCCTGGTTTAGACCTGGTTTAGTCCTGGTTTAGTCCTGGTTTAGTCCTGGTTTAGTCCTGGTTTAGTCCTGGTTTAGTCCTGTTTTAGTCCTGGTTTAGTCCTGGTTTAGACCTGGTTTAGTCCTGGTTTAGTCCTGGTTTAGACCTGGTTTAGTCCTGGTTTAGTCCTGGTTTAGTCCTGGTTTAGACCTGGTTTAGTCCTGGTTGAGACCTGGTTTAGTCCTGGTTTAGTCCTGGTTTAGACCTGGTTTAGTCCTGGTTTAGACCTGGTTTAGTCCTGGTTTAGTCCTGGTTTAGTCCTGGTTTAGACCTGGTTTAGTCCTGGTTTAGTCCTGGTTTAGACCTGGTTTAGTCCTGGTTTAGACCTGGTTTAGTCCTGGTTTAGTCCTGGTTTAGTCCTGGTTTAGTCCTGGTTTAGTCCTGGTTTAGACCTGGTTTAGTCCTGGTTTAGTCCTGGTTTAGACCTGGTTTAGTCCTGGTTTAGTCCTGGTTTAGTCCTGGTTTAGTCCTGGTTTAGACCTGGTTTAGTCCTGGTTTAGACCTGGTTTAGTCCTGGTTTAGTCCTGGTTTAGTCCTGGTTTAGTCCTGGTTTAGTCCTGGTTTAGACCTGGTTTAGTCCTGGTTTAGACCTGGTTTAGTCCTGGTTTAGTCCTGGTTTAGTCCTGGTTTAGTCCTGGTTTAGTCCTGGTTTAGTCCTGGTTTAGTCCTGGTTTAGTCCTGGTTTAGACCTGGTTTAGTCCTGGTTTAGTCCTGGTTTAGACCTGGTTTAGTCCTGGTTTAGTCCTGGTTTAGTCCTGGTTTAGTCCTGGTTTAGTCCTGGTCTAGACCTGGTTTAGTCCTGGTTTAGTCCTGGTGTAGACCTGGTCTAGACCTGGTTTAGTCCTGGTTTAGTCCTGGTGTAGACCTGGTTTAGTCCTGGTTTAGTCCTGGTTTAGTCCTGGTGTAGACCTGGTGTAGACCTGGTGTAGACCTGGTTTAGTCCTGGTTTAGTCCTGGTTTAGTCCTGGTGTAGACCTGGTCTAGACCTGGTTTAGTCCTGGTTTAGTCCTGGTGTAGACCTGGTCTAGACCTGGTTTAGTCCTGGTTTAGTCCTGGTGTAGACCTGGTCTAGACCTGGTGTAGACCCTGTTTTGGCCCTCAGGACTCCCGGGCCAGTGTAAGGACATCTCCTCGGCTGATGCCACGAAGAACTCGGTGGTGATGAGTTGGTTGGCGCCGGAGGACGACGGGAACTCGCCGATCACCGGGTTCAGCCTGGAGCGGCGCGAGGCGTCCAAGAAAACCTACGTGCCCGTCCTGAGCTGCCAGGACCTGCTGAGCACCACCGTCACCGACCTGTACATCAACTGTGAATATTACTTCAGAGTCCGAGCGCACAACCGCGTGGGCCCCGGGCCCTACCTGGAACTGAGGAACCCGGTGTTCACCGAGGAGGTCAAACGTGAGCACCGCCCGAAACACGCCCGAAACACGCCCGCACCCGCCTGCACCCACCTACACCCGCCCAAAACCCGCCTACACCCACCCACACCCGCCCAAAACCCACCCACACCCGCCTACACCCGCCTACACCCGCCTACACCCGCCCACACCTGCCCACACCCACCCAAATCCCACCCACACCCGCCTACACCCGCCTACACCCGCCCAAAACACGCCCACACCCACCCACACCCACCCAAAACCCACCTACACCCGCCTACACCCGCCCAAAACACGCCCACACCCACCCACACCCACCCAAAACCCACCTACACCCGCCCACACCCGCCTACACCCACCCACACCCACCCACACCCGCCCACACCCACCCAAAACCCACCCACACCCGCCTACACCCACCTACACCCGCCTGCACCCACCTACACCCGCCTGCACCCGCCTGCACCCGCCTGCACCCACCCACACCTGCCTGCACCCACCTGCACCCACCCACACCCGCCTGCACCCACCTACACCCACCCACACCCGCCTACACCCGCCTGCACCCACCTGCACCCGCCTGCACCCACCCACACCCGCCTACACCCGCCCACACCCACCCACACCCGCCTACACCCGCCTACACCCACCTACACCTGCCTGCACCCGCCTGCACCCACCCACACCCACCTACACCTGCCTGCACCCGCCTGCACCCACCCACACCCGCCTGCACCCACCTACACCCACCCACACCCGCCTGCACCCACCTACACCCACCCACACCCGCCTACACCCACCTACACCTGCCTGCACCCGCCTGCACCCACCCACACCCGCCTGCACCCGCCTGCACCCACCTACACCCGCCCAAAACCCGCCTACACCCACCCACACCCGCCTACACCCGCCTGCACCCGCCTACACCCACCCACACCCGCCTGCACCCGCCTGCACCCACCCAAAACCCACCCACACCCGCCCACACCCACCCAAAACCCACCCACACCCACCCAAAACCCACCTACACCCGCCCACACCCACCTACACCCACACCTGCCTACACCCGCCCAAAACCCGCCCACACCCGCCCAAAACCCGCCTACACCCGCGCACACCCGCCCAAAACCCGCCCACACCCACCCAAAACCCACCCACACCCGCCCACACCCACCCAAAACCCACCCACACCCAACCTAAACCCACCCACACCCGCCTACACCCACACCTGCCTACACCCGCCCACACCCGCCCAAAACCCGCCTACACCCGCCCACACCCACCCAAAACCCACCCACACCCACCCAAAACCCACCCACACCTGCCCACACCCACCCAAAACCCACCTACACCCGCCCAAAACCCGCCTACACCTGCCCAAAACCCGCCTACACCCACCCAAAACCCGCCTACACCCGCTCAAAACCCGCCTACACCCACCCAAAACCCGCCTACACCCACCTACACATTATTATTATTATTATTTTGGTAAATAACACACTGACGATTAAAAGTCTGTTCTGTAAATGTAAACGGTAGAATTCTAAACGTTCCTTTGGTGTTCCACAGAGAAACCGGACCCACCCGTCTGTGTGGAGGTGAGCGACCCCACCTCCAAGTCCATCACCGTTTCCTGGAAGGCGCCGGACTACGACGGCGGCTGCCCCATCCAGGGCTACGTGGTGGAGAAGATGGAGAAGGACGGGGACCGTTACGAGAGGGTCACGCCGAACCTGGTGCCCGGCTTCACCTACACCGTCACTGGGCTCACCGAGGGACAGGAGTATCAGTTCAGAGTCCGAGCCGAGAACGCCGCCGGTGTCAGCGAGCCGTCACGAAGCTCCGCTATGATGAAAGCCGAAGACCCTAAAGGTGAGTCAGACCAGACCCTCTTCCTTCTCTTTCAATCCTGACTCTTCCTTCTCTCTCGTTCTTCACCCTGTTCCTTCTCTCTCGTTCTTGACCCTGTTCCTTCTCTCTCGTTCTTGACCCTGTTCCTTCTCTCTCGTTCTTGACCCTGTTCCTTCTCTCTCGTTCTTGACCCTGTTCCTTCTCTCTCGTTCTTGACCCTGTTCCTTCTCTCTCGTTCTTGACCCTGTTCCTTCTCTCTCGTTCTTGACCCTGTTCATTTGCTCTCGTTCTTGACCCTGTTCCTTCTCTCGTTCTTGACCCTGTTCCTTCTCTCTCGTTCTTGACCCTGTTCCTTCTCTCTCGTTCTTGACCCTGTTCCTTCTCTCTCGTTCTTGACCCTGTTCCTTCTCTCTCGTTCTTGACCCTGTTCCTTCGTTCTCGTTCTTGACCCTGTTCCTTCTCTCTCGTTCTTGACCCTGTTCCTTCTCTCTCGTTCTTCACCCTGTTCCTTCTCTCTCGTTCTTGACCCTGTTCCTTCTCTCTCGTTCTTCACCCTGTTCCTTCTCTCTCGTTCTTGACCCTGTTCCTTCTCTCTCGTTCTTGACCCTGTTCCTTCTCTCTCGTTCTTGACCCTGTTCCTTCTCTCTCGTTCTTGACCCTGTTCCTTCTCTCTCGTTCTTCACCCTGTTCCTTCGTTCTCGTTCTTGACCCTGTTCCTTCTCTCTCGTTCTTGACCCTGTTCCTTCTCTCTCGTTCTTGACCCTGTTCCTTCTCTCTCGTTCTTCACCCTGTTCCTTCGTTCTCGTTCTTGACCCTGTTCCTTCTCTCTCGTTCTTCACCCTGTTCCTTCTCTCTCGTTCTTGACCCTGTTCCTTCTCTCTCGTTCTTGACCCTGTTCCTTCTCTCTCGTTCTTCACCCTGTTCCTTCTCTCTCGTTCTTCACCCTGTTCCTTCTCTCTCGTTCTTGACCCTGTTCCTTCTCTCTCGTTCTTGACCCTGTTCCTTCTCTCTCGTTCTTGACCCTGTTCCTTCTCTCTTGTTCTTGACCCTGTTCCTTCTCTCTCGTTCTTGACCCTGTTCCTTCTCTCTCGTTCTTGACCCTGTTCCTTCTCTCTCGTTCTTGACCCTGTTCCTTCTCTCTCGTTCTTCACCCTGTTCCTTTTCTCTCGTTCTTCACCCTGTTCCTTCTCTCTCGTTCTTCACCCTGTTCCTTCTCTCTCGTTCTTGACCCTGTTCCTTCTCTCTCGTTCTTCACCCTGTTCCTTCTCTCTCGTTCTTCACCCTGTTCCTTTTCTCTCGTTCTTCACCCTGTTCCTTCTCTCTCGTTCTTCACCCTGTTCCTTCTCTCTCGTTCTTGACCCTGTTCCTTCTTTCTCGTTCTTCACCCTGTTCCTTCTCTCTCGTTCTTGACCCTGTTCCTTCTCTCTCGTTCTTCACCCTGTTCCTTCTCTCTCGTTCTTGACCCTGTTCCTTCTCTCTCGTTCTTGACCCTGTTCCTTCTCTCTCGTTCTTCACCCTGTTCCTTCTCTCTCGTTCTTGACCCTGTTCCTTCTCTCTCGTTCTTGACCCTGTTCCTTCTCTCTCGTTCTTGACCCTGTTCCTTCTCTCTCGTTCTTGACCCTGTTCCTTCTCTCTCGTTCTTCACCCTGTTCCTTCTCTCTCGTTCTTGACCCTGTTCCTTCTCTCTCGTTCTTGACCCTGTTCCTTCTCTCTCGTTCTTGACCCTGTTCCTTCTCTCTCGTTCTTCACTCCTGTTCCTTCTCTCTCGTTCTTGACCCTGTTCCTTCTCTCTCGTTCTTGACCCTGTTCCTTCTCTCTCGTTCTTGACCCTGTTCCTTCTCTCTCGTTCTTCACCCTGTTCCTTCTCTCTCGTTCTTGACCCTGTTCCTTCTCTCTCGTTCTTCACCCTGTTCCTTCTCTCTCGTTCTTGACCCTGTTCCTTCTCTCTCGTTCTTCACCCTGTTCCTTCTCTCTCGTTCTTGACCCTGTTCCTTCTCTCTCGTTCTTGACCCTGTTCCTTCTCTCTCGTTCTTCACCCTGTTCCTTCTCTCTCGTTCTTGACCCTGTTCCTTCTCTCTCGTTCTTGACCCTGTTCCTTCTCTCTCGTTCTTGACCCTGTTCCTTCTCTCTCGTTCTTCACCCTGTTCCTTCTCTCTCGTTCTTGACCCTGTTCCTTCTCTCTCGTTCTTGACCCTGTTCCTTCTCTCTCGTTCTTCACCCTGTTCCTTCTCTCTCGTTCTTGACCCTGTTCCTTCTCTCTCGTTCTTGACCCTGTTCCTTCTCTCTCGTTCTTGACCCTGTTCCTTCTCTCTCGTTCTTGACCCTGTTCCTTCTCTCTCGTTCTTCACCCTGTTCCTTCTCTCTCGTTCTTGACCCTGTTCCTTCTCTCGTTCTTGACCCTGTTCCTTCTCTCTCGTTCTTGACCCTGTTCCTTCTCTCTCATTCTTCACCCTGTTCCTTCTCTCTCGTTCTTCACCCTGTTCCTTCTCTCTCGTTCTTGACCCTGTTCCTTCTCTCTCGTTCTTGACCCTGTTCCTTCTCTCTCGTTCTTCACCCTGTTCCTTCTCTCTCGTTCTTGACCCTGTTCCTTCTCTCTCGTTCTTCACCCTGTTCCTTCTCTCTCGTTCTTGACCCTGTTCCTTCTCTCTCGTTCTTCACCCTGTTCCTTCTCTCTCGTTCTTGACCCTGTTCCTTCTCTCTCGTTCTTCACCCTGTTCCTTCTCTCTCGTTCTTGACCCTGTTCCTTCTCTCTCTTTCTTCTCCCTGTTCCTTCTCTCTCGTTCTTGACCCTGTTCCTTCTCTCTCGTTCTTGACCCTGTTCCTTCTCTCTCGTTCTTCACCCTGTTCCTTCTCTCTCGTTCTTGACCCTGTTCCTTCTCTCTCGTTCTTCACCCTGTTCCTTCTCTCTCGTTCTTGACCCTGTTCCTTCTCTCTCGTTCTTCACCCTGTTCCTTCTCTCTCGTTCTTGACCCTGTTCCTTCTCTCTCGTTCTTCACCCTGTTCCTTCTCTCTCGTTCTTGACCCTGTTCCTTCTCTCTCGTTCTTGACCCTGTTCCTTCTCTCTCGTTCTTCACCCTGTTCCTTCTCTCTCGTTCTTGACCCTGTTCCTTCTCTCTCGTTCTTCACCCTGTTCCTTCTCTCTCGTTCTTGACCCTGTTCCTTCTCTCTCGTTCTTCACCCTGTTCCTTCTCTCTCGTTCTTGACCCTGTTCCTTCTCTCTCGTTCTTGACCCTGTTCCTTCTCTCTCGTTCTTCACCCTGTTCCTTCTCTCTCGTTCTTGACCCTGTTCCTTCTCTCTCGTTCTTGACCCTGTTCCTTCTCTCTCGTTCTTGACCCTGTTCCTTCTCTCTCGTTCTTGACCCTGTTCCTTCTCTCTCGTTCTTCACCCTGTTCCTTCTCTCTCGTTCTTCACCCTGTTCCTTCTCTCTCGTCCCTCACAGAGAAGCCTGTGGTGTCTCTTTCTGCTCGAGTCCAGGATGGACTCTGTGTGAAAAAGGGGGAGGAGATTCGCCTGGACGCGCTCGTGTCCGGATCGCCGTATCCTAAAATCACCTGGCTCCGAAACGAGGAGGATGTGACCAAAGAGCCGTCCAAGAAACCGGTTCCTTTGGTCAAAAAGCGCAAAACCAAATCCAAGGTCCCTGAGCCTGAGCCGGAGTTCATCACCCCCATGAAGCAGCGTCTGGGACTCGACCAGACCCGCCGAGGCAAGACGGTGCTGATGGTCCGAGAGGCCGTGAGATGTGACCACGGCAGCTTCACCGTGAGGGCCGAGAACCAGCACGGGACCGCCAGCGCCACCTGCACCGTCAACGTGCTCGGTCAGTCCTGTTTTAGTTCTGTATTAGTCCTGGTTTAGTCCTGCTTTAGACCTTGTTTAGTCCTGCCTCAGTCCTGCTTTAGTCCTGGTTTAGTCCTGGTTTAGTCCTGGTTCAGTCCTGGTTTAGTCCTGGTTTAGTCCTGGTTTAGACCTGGTTCAGTCCTGGTTTAGTCCTGCTTTAGTCCTGCTTTAGTCCTGCTTTAGTCCTGGTTTAGTCCTGCTTTAGTCCTGCTTTAGTCCTGCTTTAGTCCTGGTTTAGTCCTGCTTTAGTCCTGCTTTAGTCCTGCTTTAGTCCTGCTTTAGTCCTGGTTTAGTCCTGGTTTAGTCCTGGTTTAGACCTGGTTTAGTCCTGGTTTAGTCCTGGTTTAGTCCTGGTTTAGTCCTGCTTTAGTCCTGCTTTAGTCCTGGTTTAGTCCTGGTTTAGTCCTGGTTTAGTCCTGGTTTAGACCTGGTTTAGTCCTGGTTTAGTCCTGCTTTAGTCCTGCTTTAGTCCTGGTTTAGTCCTGGTTTAGTCCTGGTTTAGTCCTGGTTTAGACCTGGTTTAGTCCTGGTTTAGTCCTGGTTTAGACCTGCTTTAGTCCTGGTTTAGTCCTGCTTTAGACCTGCTTTAGTCCTGCTTTAGTCCTGGTTTAGTCCTGCTTTAGTCCTGGTTTAGACCTGCTTTAGTCCTGGTTTAGTCCTGCTTTAGACCTGCTTTAGTCCTGCTTTAGTCCTGGTTTAGTCCTGCTTTAGTCCTGCTTTAGTCCTGCTTTAGTCCTGCTTTAGTCCTGCTTTAGTCCTGCTTTAGTCCTGGTTCTGACCCGCCTCTCCACAGACGTGCCTGGGCCTCCTCAGAACTTCTCGTTCTCGGACGTGAGGAACTCTTCGGTCATGTGTCACTTCGAGCCTCCTGAAGACGACGGCGGCACCGACATCGAGAACTACATTTTAGAGAAGAAGGACAATCGCAACGAAGAGATGGGCTGGATCACCATCACCTCCACCCTAAAGGTACTGCACCGTCACCTCCACCCTGCACCATCACACACACCATCACCTCCACCCTGAAGATACTGCACCATCACACACCTCCACCCTAAAGGTACTGCACCATCACCTCCACCCTGCACCATCACACACACCATCACCTCCACCCTGAAGGTACTGCACCATCACCTCCACCCTGCACCATCACACACACCACCACCTCCACCCTGCACCATCACACACACCACCACCTCCACCCTGCACCATCACACACACCATCACCTCCACCCTGAAGATACTGCACCATCACACACCTCCACCCTAAAGGTACTGCACCGTCACCTCCACCCTGCACCATCACACACACCATCACCTCCACCCTGAAGATACTGCACCATCACACACCTCCACCCTAAAGGTACTGCACCGTCACCTCCACCCTGCACCATCACACACACCATCACCTCCACCCTGAAGGTACTGCACCGTCACCTCCACCCTGCACCATCACACACACCATCACCTCCACCCTAAAGGTACTGCACCGTCACCTCCACCCTGCACCATCACACACACCATCACCTCCACCCTGAAGGTACTGCACCGTCACCTCCACCCTGCACCATCACACACACCATCACCTCCACCCTAAAGGTACTGCACCGTCACCTCCACCCTGCACCATCACACACACCGTCACCTCCACCCTAAAGGTACTGCACCATCACCTCCACCCTGCACCATCACACACACCATCACCTCCACCCTAAAGGTACTGCACCATCACACACACCATCACCTCCACCCTGAAGCTACTGCACCATCACCTCCACCCTGAAGGTACTGCACAATCACACACCTCCACCCTGAAGATACTGCACCATCACACACCTCCACCCTAAAGGTACTGCACCATCACCTCCACCCTGCACCGTCACACACACCATCACCTCCACCCTAAAGGTACTGCACCATCACCTCCACCCTGCACCATCACACACACCGTCACCTCCACCCTAAAGGTACTGCACCATCACCTCCACCCTGCACCATCACACACACCATCACCTCCACCCTAAAGGTACTGCACCATCACCTCCACCCTGCACCATCACACACACCATCACCTCCACCCTGAAGGTTCCTGCACCATCACACACCTCCACCCTGCACCATCACACACACCATCACCTCCACCCTCTCCTCTTTCTAATCTCTCTGTTCTATGTCGTTTAGGGCACGTCGTTCCTTGTGCCCAAACTGATCGAGGGTAAAGAGTACATCTTCAGAGTCACGGCAGAAAACAAGATGGGCACCGGTGCCCCCTGTATCTCTGAGCCCATGGTCGCCAAGAACATGTTTGGTAAGACCTGGTTTAGTCCTGGTTCAGTCCTGGTTCAGTCCTGGTTTAGTCCTGGTTTAGACCTGGTTTCGTTCTGGTTCAGTCCTGGTTTAGTCCTGGTTCAATCCTGGTTCAGTCCTGGTTTAGTCCTGGTTTAGACCTGGTTTCGTTCTGGTTCAGTCCTGGTTTAGTCCTGGTTCAGTCCTGTTTTAGTCCTGGTTCAGTCCTGGTTCAGTCCTGGTTCAGTCCTGGTTCAGTCCTGGTTTAGTCCTGGTTCAGTCCTGGTTTAGTCCTGGTTTAGTCCTGGTTTAGACCTGGTTCAGTCCTGGTTTAGTCCTGGTTTAGACCTGGTTTCGTTCTGGTTCAGTCCTGGTTTAGTCCTGGTTTAGTCCCGGTTTAGTCCTGGTTTAGTCCTGGTTTAGACCTGGTTTCGTTCTGGTTTAGACCTGGTTTCGTTCTGGTTCAGTCCTGGTTTAGTCCTGGTTCAATCCTGGTTCAGTCCTGGTTTAGTCCTGGTTTAGACCTGGTTTCGTTCTGGTTCAGTCCTGGTTTAGTCCTGGTTCAATCCTGGTTCAGTCCTGGTTTAGTCCTGGTTTAGACCTGGTTCAGTCCTGGTTTAGTCCTGGTTTAGACCTGGTTTCGTTCTGGTTCAGTCCTGGTTTAGTCCTGGTTCAGTCCTGTTTTAGTCCTGGTTCAGTCCTGGTTCAGTCCTGGTTCAGTCCTGGTTCAGTCCTGGTTTAGTCCTGGTTCAGTCCTGGTTTAGTCCTGGTTTAGTCCTGGTTTAGACCTGGTTCAGTCCTGGTTTAGTCCTGGTTTAGACCTGGTTTCGTTCTGGTTCAGTCCTGGTTTAGTCCTGGTTTAGTCCCGGTTTAGTCCTGGTTTAGTCCTGGTTTAGACCTGGTTTCGTTCTGGTTCAGTCCTGGTTTAGTCCTGGTTTAGTCCCGGTTTAGTCCTGGTTTAGTCCCGGTTTAGGCCTGGTTCAGTCCCGGTTTAGTCCTGGTTTAGTCCCGGTTTAGGCCTGGTTTAGTCCTGGTTTAGTCCCGGTTTAGGCCTGGTTCAGTCCTGGTTTCGTCCTGGTTTAGTCCTGGTTTAGTCCCGGTTTAGGCCTGGTTCAGTCCTGGTTTAGACCTGGTTCAGTCCTGGTTCAGTCCTGGTTCAGTCCTGGTTTAGTCCTGGTTCAGTCCTGGTTCAGTCCTGGTTCAGTCCTGGTTTAGACCTAGTTCAGTCCTGGTTCAGTCCTGGTTCAGTCCTGGTTCAGTCCTGGTTTAGACCTAGTTCAGTCCTGGTTTAGACCTGGTTCAGTCCTGGTTCAGTCCTGGTTTAGTCCTGGTTTAGTCCCGGTTTAGTCCTGGTTTAGTCCTGGTTTAGACCTGGTTTCGTTCTGGTTCAGTCCTGGTTTAGTCCTGGTTTAGTCCCGGTTTAGTCCTGGTTTAGTCCCGGTTTAGGCCTGGTTCAGTCCCGGTTTAGTCCTGGTTTAGTCCCGGTTTAGGCCTGGTTTAGTCCTGGTTTAGTCCCGGTTTAGGCCTGGTTCAGTCCTGGTTTCGTCCTGGTTTAGTCCTGGTTTAGTCCCGGTTTAGGCCTGGTTCAGTCCTGGTTTAGACCTGGTTCAGTCCTGGTTCAGTCCTGGTTCAGTCCTGGTTTAGTCCTGGTTCAGTCCTGGTTCAGTCCTGGTTCAGTCCTGGTTCAGTCCTGGTTCAGTCCTGGTTCAGTCCTGGTTTAGACCTAGTTCAGTCCTGGTTCAGTCCTGGTTCAGTCCTGGTTCAGTCCTGGTTTAGACCTAGTTCAGTCCTGGTTTAGACCTGGTTCAGTCCTGGTTCAGTCCTGGTTTAGTCCTGGTTTAGTCCTGGTTCAGTCCTGGTTCAGTCCTGGTTCAGTCCCGGTTTAGGCCTGGTTTAGTCCTGGTTCAGTCCTGGTTTAGACCTGGTTCAGTCCTGGTTCAGTCCTGGTTTAGTCCTGGTTCAGTCCTGGTTCAGTCTTGGTTCAGTCCTGGTTCAGTCCTGGTTCAGTCCTGGTTTAGACCTGGTTCAGTCCTGGTTCAGTCCTGGTTTAGTCCTGGTTCAGTCCTGGTTCAGTCCTGGTTTAGTCCTGGTTCAGTCCTGGTTCAGTCCTGGTTTAGACCTGGTTCAGTCCTGGTTCAGTCCTGGTTTAGTCCTGGTTCAGTCCTGGTTCAGTCCTGGTTTAGTCCTGGTTCAGTCCTGGTTTAGACCTGGTTCAGTCCTGGTTCAGTCCTGGTTTAGTCCTGGTTCAGTCCTGGTTCAGTCCTGGTTTAGACCTGGTTCCGTCCTGGTTCAGTCCTGGTTTAGTCCTGGTTCAGTCCTGGTTCAGTCCTGGTTCAGTCCTGGTTTAGACCTGGTTTAGTCCTGGTTCAGTCCTGGTTCAGTCCTGGTTCAGTCCTGGTTTAGACCTAGTTCAGTCCTGGTTTAGACCTGGTTCAGTCCTGGTTCAGTCCTGGTTTAGTCCTGGTTTAGTCCTGGTTCAGTCCTGGTTCAGTCCTGGTTCAGTCCCGGTTTAGGCCTGGTTTAGTCCTGGTTCAGTCCTGGTTCAGTCCTGGTTTAGTCCTGGTTCAGTCCTGGTTCAGTCTTGGTTCAGTCCTGGTTCAGTCCTGGTTCAGTCCTGGTTTAGTCCTGGTTCAGTCCTGGTTTAGACCTGGTTCAGTCCTGGTTCAGTCCTGGTTTAGACCTGGTTCCGGCCTGGTTCAGTCCTGGTTTAGACCTGGTTCCGTCCTGGTTCAGTCCTGGTTTAGTCCTGGTTCAGTCCTGGTTCAGTCCTGGTTCAGTTCTGGTTCAGTCCTGGTTCAGTCCTGGTTCAGTCCTGGTTCAGTCTTGGTTCAGTCCTGGTTCAGTCCTGGTTCAGTCCTGGTTTAGTCCTGGTTCAGTCCTGGTTTAGACCTGGTTCAGTCCTGGTTCAGTCCTGGTTTAGACCTGGTTCCGGCCTGGTTCAGTCCTGGTTTAGACCTGGTTCCGTCCTGGTTCAGTCCTGGTTTAGTCCTGGTTCAGTCCTGGTTCAGTCCTGGTTTAGACCTGGTTCCGGCCTGGTTCAGTCCTGGTTTAGACCTGGTTCCGTCCTGGTTCAGTCCTGGTTTAGTCCTGGTTCAGTCCTGGTTCAGTCCTGGTTTAGTCCTGGTTTAGTCCTGGTTTAGTCCTGGTTCAGTCCTGGTTTAGACCTGGTTTAGTCCTGGTTCAGTCCTGGTTCCGGCCTGGTTCAGTCCTGGTTTAGACCTGGTTCCGTCCTGGTTCAGTCCTGGTTTAGTCCTGGTTTAGTCCTGGTTCAGTCCTGGTTCAGTCCTGGTTTAGTCCTGGTTTAGTCCTGGTTCAGTCCTGGTTTAGTCCTGGTTCAGTCCTGGTTCAGTCCTGGTTTAGTCCTGGTTTAGTCCTGGTTCAGTCCTGGTTCAGTCCTGGTTCAGTCCTGGTTTAGACCTGGTTTAGACCTGGTTTAGTCCTGGTTCAGTCCTGGTTTAGTCCTGGTTTAGTCCTGGTTCAGTCCTGGTTCAGTCCTGGTTCAGTCCTGGTTTAGACCTGGTTTAGTCCTGGTTCAGTCCTGGTTCAGTCCTGGTTTAGACCTGGTTCAATCCTGGTTCAGTCCCGGTTCAGTCCTGGTTCAGTCCCGGTTTAGTCCTGGTTCAGTCCTGGTTTAGACCTGGTTTAGACCTGGTTCAGTCCTGGTTCAGTCCTGGTTTAGACCTGGTTTAGACCTGGTTCAATCCTGGTTCAGTCCCGGTTCAGTCCTGGTTCAGTCCTGGTTCAGTCCTGGTTCAGTCCTGGTTCAGTCCTGGTTCAGTCCTGGTTCAGTCCTGGTTTAGACCTGGTTCTGCCCTCTCTCCCTCAGACCCGCCTGATGCCCCGAACTCGCCGCGTGTGCAGGATGTGACCGCCTCCAGTGCCAAACTGTCCTGGCATGAGCCCAAAGACAACGGCAGCCCCATCCTCGGGTACTGGATCGAGAGGAAGGAGGTGAACAGCAAACACTGGACCCGGGTCAACCGCGCCCTCTTCAACGCCCTGGAGGTCCGGGTCCAGGGGCTGCAGGAGGGGCTCACCTACATCTTCAGAGTCTGCGCCGAGAACTTAGCCGGACCTGGACCCTTCAGCGAGCCGTCCGACCGAACCGTCGCCATGGACGCCATCTGTGAGTCACCAAGGCTCAGACTGGTTCAGTCCTGGTTTAGACCTGGTTTAGACCTGGTTTAGTCCTGGTTTAGTCTTGGTTTAGACCTGGTTTAGACCTGGTTTAGACCTGGTTCAGTCCTGGTTTAGACCTGGTTCAGTCCTGGTTCAGTCCTTGTTTAGACCTGGTTTAGACCTGGTTCAGTCCTGGTTTAGACCTGGTTTAGACCTGGTTCAGTCCTGGTTCAGTCCTGGTTCAGACCTGGTTCAGTCCTGGTTCAGTTCTGGTTCAGTCCTGGTTCAGTCCTGGTTCAGTCCTGGTTCAGTCCTGGTTTAGACCTGGTTTAGACCTGGTTCAGACCTGGTTCAGTCCTGGTTCAGACCTGGTTCAGTCCTGGTTCAGTCCTGGTTCAGTCCTGGTTCAGTCCTGGTTTAGACCTGGTTTAGTCCTGGTTTAGTCTTGGTTTAGACCTGGTTTAGACCTGGTTTAGTCCTGGTTTAGTCTTGGTTTTGACCTGGTTTAGACCTGGTTTAGACCTGGTTCAGTCCTGGTTCAGTCCTGGTTCAGTCCTGGTTCAGTCCTTGTTTAGACCTGGTTCAGTCCTGGTTCAGTCCTGGTTTAGTTCTGGTTCAGTCCTGGTTCAGTCCTGGTTCAGTCCTGGTTTAGTTCTGGTTCAGTCCTGGTTCAGTCCTGGTTCAGTTCTGGTTCAGTTCTGGTTCAGTCCTGGTTTAGTTCTGGTTCAGTCCTGGTTCAGACCTGGTTCAGTCCTGGTTCAGACCTGGTTCAGTCCTGGTTCAGACCTGGTTCAGTCCTGGTTTAGTCCTGGTTCAGTCCTGGTTCAGACCTGGTTCAGTCCTGGTTCAGACCTGGTTCAGTCCTGGTTTAGACCTGGTTCAGTTCTGGTTCAGTCCTGGTTTAGTTCTGGTTCAGTCCTGGTTCAGACCTGGTTCAGTCCTGGTTCAGTCCTGGTTCAGACCTGGTTTAGTCCTGGTTTAGTCCTGGTTCAGTCCTGGTTCAGACCTGGTTCAGTCCTGGTTCAGACCTGGTTCAGTCCTGGTTTAGTCCTGGTTCAGACCTGGTTCAGTCCTGGTTCAGACCTGGTTCAGTCCTGGTTTAGTCCTGGTTCAGTCCTGGTTCAGACCTGGTTCAGTCCTGGTTTAGTTCTGGTTTAGTTCTGGTTCAGTCCTGGTTCAGACCTGGTTCAGACCTGGTTCAGTCCTGGTTTAGTTCTGGTTCAGTCCTGGTTCAGTCCTGGTTCAGACCTGGTTCAGACCTGGTTCAGTCCTGGTTCAGACCTGGTTCAGTCCTGGTTTAGTCCTGGTTCAGACCTGGTTCAGTCCTGGTTCAGACCTGGTTCAGTCCTGGTTTAGTCCTGGTTCAGTCCTGGTTCAGACCTGGTTCAGTCCTGGTTTAGTTCTGGTTTAGTTCTGGTTCAGTCCTGGTTCAGTCCTGGTTCAGTCCTGGTTTAGTTCTGGTTCAGTCCTGGTTTAGTTCTGGTTCAGTCCTGGTTCAGTCCTGGTTCAGTCCTGGTTTAGTTCTGGTTCAGTCCTGGTTCAGTCCTGGTTTAGTTCTGGTTCAGTCCTGGTTCAGTCCTGGTTCAGTTCTGGTTCAGTCCTGGTTTAGTTCTGGTCTCTCCTCAGTGCCTCCTGGACCTCCGATTCCTCGTGTTGTGGACACAGGGAAAGACTTTGTGATTCTGTCGTGGAGACCTCCCCTGTACAACGGAGGAGGAAACATCTCCGGGTACCACGTGGAGAAGGTACGTCTACCTGTGCCACCCTGTGCCACCCTGTGCCACCCTGTGCCACCCCTGTGCCACCCTGTGCCACCATGTCCCACCCCTGTGCCACCCTGTCCCACCCCTGTGCCACCCTGTCCCACCCCTGTGCCACCCCTGTGCCACCCCTGTGCCACCCTGTGCCACCATGTCCCACCCCTGTGCCACCCTGTCCCACCCCTGTGCCACCCCTGTGCCACCCCTGTGCCACCCTGTCCTACCCCTGTGCCACCCCTGTGCCACCCCTGTGCCACCCCTGTGCCACCCTGTGCCACCCTGTGCCACCCTGTGCCACCCTGTGCCTGCTCTCTCCGCAGATGGTCGTCGGGGAGAAGGAGTGGAAACGTGCTACGGAGCATCGCTGTAAAGATTTGACCTTCACGCCGACCGGTCTGACCGAAGGCGCCGATTATTATTTCCGTGTGATGGCGGTGAACGAGGCCGGACTGGGCGCACCGGGAACCACCGACCCAGTGACCGTCAAGGAGCCCGAGGGTAAGACCACGAGCTCTTGAGTCCCGGTTTAGTCCCGGTTTAGTCCTGGTTTAGTCCTGGTTTAGACCTGGTTTAGTCCTGGTTTAGACCTGGTTTAGTCCCGGTTTAGTCCCGGTTTAGTCCCGGTTTAGTCCCGGTTTAGTCCCGGTTTAGTCCCGGTTAATCCCGGTTTAGTCCTGGTTTAGACCTGGTTTAGTCCTGGTTTAGTCCCGGTTTAGTCCCGGTTTAGTCCCGGTTTAGTCCTGGTTTAGTCCCGGTTTAGTCCTAGTTTAGTCCCGGTTCAGTCCCGGTTTAGTCCCGGTTTAGTCCCGGTTTAGTCCCGGTTTAGTCCCGGTTTAGTCCTGGTTCAGTCCTGGTTCAGTCCCGGTTCAGTCCCGGTTTAGTCCTAGTTTAGTCCTGGTTCAGTCCCGGTTCAGTCCCGGTTTAGTCCTAGTTTAGTCCTGGTTTAGTCCTGGTTTAGACCCGGTTTAGTCCCGGTTTAGTCCCGGTTTAGTCTCGGTTTAGTCCCGGTTTAGTCCCGGTTTAGTCCCGGTTTAGTCCTGGTTCAGTCCTGGTTCAGTCCCGGTTCAGTCCCGGTTTAGTCCTAGTTTAGTCCCGGTTTAGTCCTGGTTTAGTCCTGGTTTAGTCCCGGTTTAGTCCCGGTTTAGTCCCGGTTTAGTCCTGGTTCCTGACCCTCTCCCTCTGCAGAGTCCCCGTCGGTGGAGCTGGACGCCGCCGTGCGTAGCGGTGTGATCATTCGTGCCGGGCAGCCGCTGCGTCTGCCCGCGGTGGTGACCGGACGCCCACAGCCGACCGTTAAATGGACCAAAGATGAGAAGGACCCAGATCCAGAGCGAGTCCAGGTGGAGACGCAGGGCAAAAACACCGCGCTCTTCATCAAAGTGACCACCAGAGCCGACCACGGCCAATACACCGTCACCGGCACCAACGGCAGCGGCAGCAAGAGCGCCGAAACACGCGTCGACGTCATGGGTGAGGCCTGACTCTGGGTGGACCTGGTTTAGTCCCTTTAAAGTCCCGCTTTAGTCCTGCTTTAGTCCCGCTTTAGTCCTGCTTTAGTCCCTCTTTAGTCCTGCTTTAGTCCCTCTTTAGTCCCTCTTTAGTCCCTCTTTAGTCCCTCTTTAGTCCCGCTTTAGTCCCTCTTTAGTCCCTCTTTAGTCCCTCTTTAGTCCCTCTTTAGTCCCTCTTTAGTCCCTCTTTAGCCCCTCTTTAGTCCCTCTTTAGTCCCTCTTTAGTCCCGCTTTAGTCCCTCTTTAGTCCCGCTTTAGTCCCGCTTTAGTCCCTCTTTAGCCCCTCTTTAGTCCCTCTTTAGTCCCTCTTTAGCCCCTCTTTAGTCCCTCTTTAGTCCCTCTTTAGTCCCTCTTTAGCCCCTCTTTAGTCCCTCTTTAGTCCCTCTTTAGTCCCTCTTTAGTCCCTCTTTAGTCCCTCTTTAGTCCCTCTTTAGTCCCTCTTTAGTCCCTCTTTAGCCCCTCTTTAGTCCCTCTTTAGTCCCTCTTTAGTCCCTCTTTAGTCCCTCTTTAGTCCCGCTTTAGTCCCTCTTTAGCCCCTCTTTAGTCCCGCTTTAGTCCCGCTTTAGTCCCTCTTTAGTCCCTCTTTAGTCCCTCTTTAGTCCCTCTTTAGCCCCTCTTTAGCCCCTCTTTAGCCCCTCTTTAGTCCCTCTTTAGTCCCGCTTTAGTCCCTCTTTAGCCCCTCTTTTGTCAGGATTTGGTGTTTGTTGTGTGTTCCCCCTCCCTTCTGTGTCTGTCTGCTCCTCTGGGGGTGTGGCTGGGCTAATGCTGCAGTGTGGATCACCTGCTCGGTGGTTCACCTGCAGCTAATTGTCTAATCAGCTCCACTACTTAGTTCTGTCCCGATCCTTTGTTCTCTGTCAGTTCATTCCTCCTCTATCCCTTGTCTACGTCCTCGTCCTGCTTGTCCACGTCCTCGTCCTCATTGTCCTGCCTGCCCTTGTCGTCCAGTCTGCCTACCTGTGAGTCTACCCGTGAGTCTACCCCAGTGTCTTCCCTCCGTCTATGTCTCCAGCCTGTATCCATCACCACATCCTTCATTCCCGGCAATAAACCTGTTTGAACATCTACCTGCGCCTATGTCTCTGCTTTGGGGTCCTCAACCACACTCAAACCGTGACAGAATGAACTGACCACTTGGACCCCGCAGAGTGTGGAGCGTCAGCGGGCTCCGGTTCCCGGCTGCCTCGTTTGTCCTCACCTGTTCCTCTGGAGCGTTCTGCAGCAGCCGCTAGCCCTGCTCCTGTCCCAGCTCCTGTTTTCTCTGCCTCCATGTTCCTTGGACTTCCTGGACCACCGCTGGACACTGTTCTCCGTCTGGGGTGGTCAACTCCCTTCTTGGACCATCGCTGGACACTGTTCTCTGTCTGGGGTGGTCAACTCCCTTCCTGGACCACCGCTGGACACTGTTCTCCGTCTGGGGTGGTCAACTCCCTTCCTGGGCCGCCGCTGGACACTGTTCTCCGTCTGGGGTGGCAGAATCCCTTCCTGGACCACCGCTGGACATTGTTCTCCGTCCAGGGTGGTAGATTCCCTTCCTGGACCACCGCTGGACATTGTTCTCCGTCCAGGGTGGTAGATTCCCTTCTTGGACCACCGCTGGACACTGTTCTCCGTCTGGGGTGGTCAACTCCCTTCCTGGACCATCGCTGGACACCGTTCTCCGTCTGGGGTGGTTGATTCCCTTCCTGGGCTGCCGCCGGACACTTGTCTCCGTCTGGGGTGGCCGTATCCCTTCTTTGGCCGCTGCTGGACACTCGTTTCCGTCCGGGGTGGCTGTGTCCCTTCCTGGGCTGCTGCTGGTCGCCCCTCTCCATCCTGGGTGCCAGTTTACCTGTATCCCTCCATCCAGGCCCCCTCCACCCTCCCGTGTTTGTGTTGCTGTTTGGGACATCTGAGAGCTGTCCCTTGAGGGGGGGGTACTGTCAGGATTTGGTGTTTGTTGTGTGTTCCCCCTCCCTTCTGTGTCTGTCTGCTCCTCTGGGGGTGTGGCTGGGCTAATGCTGCAGTGTGGATCACCTGCTCGGTGGTTCACCTGCAGCTAATTGTCTAATCAGCTCCACTACTTAGTTCTGTCCCGATCCTTTGTTCTCTGTCAGTTCATTCCTCCTCTATCCCTTGTCTACGTCCTCGTCCTGCTTGTCCACGTCCTCGTCCTCATTGTCCTGCCTGCCCTTGTCGTCCAGTCTGCCTACCTGTGAGTCTACCCGTGAGTCTACCCCAGTGTCTTCCCTCCGTCTATGTCTCCAGCCTGTATCCATCACCACATCCTTCATTCCCGGCAATAAACCTGTTTGAACATCTACCTGCGCCTATGTCTCTGCTTTGGGGTCCTCAACCACACTCAAACCGTGACATCTTTAGTCCCGCTTTAGTCCCGCTTTAGTCCCTCTTTAGTCCCTCTTTAGTCCCTCTTTAGTCCCTCTTTAGCCCCTCTTTAGCCCCTCTTTAGTCCCTCTTTAGTCCCTCTTTAGTCCCGCTTTAGTCCCTCTTTAGTCCCTCTTTAGCCCCTCTTTAGTCCCTCTTTAGCCCCTCTTTAGTCCCTCTTTAGTCCCTCTTTAGTCCCGCTTTAGTCCTCTTTGGTCCGCTTTAGTCCCGCTTTGGTCCCTCTTTGGCCCCTCTTTGGTCCCTCTTTGGTCCCTCTTTGGCCCCTCTTTAGTCCGCTTTAGTCCCGCTTTGGTCCCTCTTTGGCCCCTCTTTGGTCCTCTTTAGTCCCGCTTTAGTCCCTCTTTAGTCCCTCTTTATTCCCTCTTTCGTCCCTCTTTAGCCCCGCTTTAGCCCCTCTTTAGTCCCTCTTTAGTCCCGCTTTAGTCCCTCTTTAGTCCCTCTTTAGTCCCTCTTTAGCCCCTCTTTAGTCCCGCTTTAGCCCCTCTTTAGCCCTTCTTTAGTCCCGCTTTAGTCCCGCCTTAGTCCCTCTTTAGTCCCTCCTTTGTCCCTCTTTAGTCCCTCTTTAGTCCCTCTTTAGTCCCGCTTTAGCCCCTCTTTAGCCCCTCTTTAGTCCCTCTTTAGTCCCGCTTTAGTCCCGCTTTAGTCCCGCTTTAGTCCCTCTTTAGTCCCTCTTTGGTCCTCTTTGGTCCCTCTTTGGTCCCTCTTTAGTCCCTCTTTGGCCCCTCTTTGGCCCCTCTTTGGTCCTCTTTAGTCCCTCTTTGGTCCTCTTTGGTCCTCTTTGGTCCTCTTTGGTCCCTCTTTAGTCCCTCTTTGGCCCCTCTTTGGCCCCTCTTTGGCCCCTCTTTAGTCCCTCTTTGGTCCTCTTTGGCCCCTCTTTAGCCCCTCTTTGGTCCCTCTTTGGTCCCGCTTTAGTCCCTCTTTGGCCCCTCTTTAGTCCGGCTTTAGTCCCTCTTTAGTCCTCTTTGGTCCCTCTTTGGTCCCTCTTTAGTCCCTCTTTGGCCCCTCTTTGGTCCCTCTTTGGTCCCTCTTTGGTCCCTCTTTAGTCCCGCTTTGGTCCTCTTTGGCCCCTCTTTGGCCCCTCTTTGGTCCCTCTTTGGTCCCTCTTTGGCCCTCTTTAGTCCTCTTTGGTCCTCTTTAGTCCCTCTTTGGTCCTCTTTGGCCCCTCTTTAGACCCTCTTTAGACCCTCTTTAGCCCCTCTTTAGTCCCTCTTTAGTCCCTCTTTAGTCCCTCTTTAGTCCCTCTTTGGTCCTCTTTGGCCCCTCTTTGGTCCCTCTTTAGTCCCTCTTTGGCCCCTCTTTGGTCCCTCTTTGGTCCCTCTTTGGTCCTCTTTGGTCCCTCTTTGGCCCCTCTTTGGCCCCTCTTTGGCCCCTCTTTGGTCCTCTTTGGTCCCTCTTTGGTCCCTCTTTGGCCCCTCTTTGGTCCTCTTTGGTCCCTCTTTGGTCCCTCTTTGGTCCCTCTTTGGTCCCTCTTTGGTCCCTCTTTGGTCCCTCTTTGGCCCCTCTTTGGCCCCTCTTTGGTCCCTCTTTGGTCCTCTTTGGTCCCTCTTTGGCCCCTCTTTGGTCCTCTTTGGTCCTCTTTAGTCCCTCTTTGGTCCTCTTTGGCCCCTCTTTGGTCCTCTTTGGTCCTCTTTGGTCCCTCTTTGGTCCCTCTTTGGTCCCTCTTTGGCCCCTCTTTGGCCCCTCTTTGGCCCCTCTTTGGTCCCTCTTTGGTCCTCTTTGGTCCCTCTTTGGCCCCTCTTTGGTCCCTCTTTGGTCCCTCTTTGGTCCTCTTTGGCCCCTCTTTGGTCCCTCTTTAGTCCCTCTTTGGTCCCTCTTTGGTCCTCTTTGGTCCCTCTTTGGCCCCTCTTTAGTCCCTCTTTGGTCCCTCTTTGGCCCCTCTTTAGTCCCTCTTTGGTCCCTCTTTGGCCCCTCTTTGGTCCTCTTTGGTCCCTCTTTGGTCCCTCTTTGGTCCCTCTTTAGTCCCTCTTTGGTCCCTCTTTGGTCCTCTTTGGCCCCTCTTTGGTCCTCTTTGGTCCCTCTTTGGTCCTCTTTGGTCCCTCTTTGGTCCTCTTTGGCCCCTCTTTGGTCCCTCTTTGGTCCCTCTTTGGTCCTCTTTGGTCCCTCTTTGGTCCTCTTTGGCCCCTCTTTGGCCCCTCTTTGGCCCCTCTTTGGCCCCTCTTTGGTCCTCTTTGGTCCCTCTTTGGTCCCTCTTTGGCCCCTCTTTGGTCCTCTTTGGTCCCTCTTTAGTCCTCTTTGGCCCCTCTTTGGTCCCTCTTTGGTCCTCTTTGGTCCCTCTTTGGCCCCTCTTTGGTCCCTCTTTGGTCCCTCTTTGGTCCTCTTTGGCCCCTCTTTGGTCCCTCTTTAGTCCCTCTTTGGTCCCTCTTTGGCCCCTCTTTGGTCCTCTTTGGTCCTCTTTGGTCCCTCTTTGGTCCCTCTTTGGCCCCTCTTTGGCCCCTCTTTGGCCCCTCTTTGGCCCCTCTTTGGTCCTCTTTGGTCCTCTTTGGTCCCTCTTTGGCCCCTCTTTGGTCCTCTTTGGTCCCTCTTTGGTCCCTCTTTGGCCCCTCTTTGGTCCCTCTTTGGTCCCTCTTTGGTCCTCTTTGGTCCCTCTTTGGCCCCTCTTTGGTCCTCTTTGGTCCCTCTTTGGCCCCTCTTTGGTCCTCTTTGGTCCTCTTTGGCCCCTCTTTGGTCCCTCTTTGGTCCCTCTTTGGTCCTCTTTGGTCCTCTTTGGTCCCTCTTTGGTCCTCTTTGGCCCCTCTTTGGCCCCTCTTTGGTCCCTCTTTGGCCCTCTTTATTCCCTCTTTGGTCCCTCTTTGGCCCCTCTTTGGTCCTCTTTGGTTTCTCTTTGGTCCCTCTTTGGTCCCTCTTTGGTCCTCTTTAGTCCCTCTTTAGTCCCTCTTTAGTCCCTCTTTAGTCCCTCTTTAGCCCCTCTTTAGCCCCTCTTTAGCCCCTCTTTAGTCCCTCTTTAGCCCCTCTTTAGCCCCTCTTTAGCCCCTCTTTAGTCCCTCTTTAGTCCCTCTTTAGTCCCGCTTTAGTCCCGCTTTAGTCTCTCTTTAGCCCCTCTTTAGCCCCTCTTTAGTCCCGCTTTAGCCCCTCTTTAGTCCCTCTTTAGCCCCTCTTTAGCCCCGCTTTATTCTTGGTCTCCGTCTCCGCAGACGTTCCCGGGCCGGTGGTGGACCTCAGGACGGTGCAGGTGACGAAGAAGAACATCACGCTGGTGTGGAAGGACCCGCTGGACAACGGCGGCAGTGACATCATGGGCTACGTGGTCCTGAGGAAAGACTCCAACATGAAGCTTTTCCGGCAGCCGCTGGACACGGCGTCCTGTAAGTGCGACGTGCAGGGGCTGCTGGCCCACGAGAGCTACGACTTCAGAGTGTTCGCCCGCAACAAGTACGGAGACGGAGTGCCCTCCGACCTGGGGCCCATCGTCGCCGAGGACCCTAAAGGTGAGTACGAGGCTCCGCCCACAGCACGAGGCTCCGCCCACACCCCACAGTATGAGGCTCCACCCACAGTACAACGCTCTGCCCACAATATAAGGCTCCGCCCACACCTCACAGCACGAGGCTCCGCCCACAGTACGAGGCTCTGCCCACAGTACGAGGCTCCGCCCACAGTACGAGGCTCCGCCCACAGTACGAGGCTCCGCCCACAGTACGAGGCTCCGCCCACAGCATGAGGCTCCGCCCACACCCCACAGTATGAGGCTCCACCCACAGTACAACGCTCTGCCCACAATATAAGGCTCCGCCCACACCTCACAGCACGAGGCTCCGCCCACAGTACGAGGCTCTGCCCACAGTATGAGGCTCCGCCCACAGCATGAGGCTCCGCCCACACCCCCACAGTATGAGGCTCCGCCCACAGCATGAGGCTCCGCCCACACCCCCACAGTATGAGGCTCCGCCCACAATACAACGCTCTGCCCGCAATATAAGGCTCCGCCCACACCTCACAGCACGAGGCTCCGCCCACAGTACGAGGCTCTGCCCACAGTACGAGGCTCCGCCCACACCCCACAGCACCACAGGCCGTGTACATGGTTGGACTAAGTGAGTGACGTCAGCGTCGCTCAAATGAGGCTCCTGTTGCCACGGTTACAGGTCCATATTTGGAAATCCTCCCGCGAGTATCATAGCAACACAAGAGCCAATCATGAGTGAGGAGGTTAAATGTGGCGCCTCCTCCTGGCAGAGCTGATGTATCATATATACGGACTATGGATGTGATACTCTGCACCTGCAGGACACTGGATTTACCTGATTCTGCACAACAAGAAGAAACTTTGAGCTTTAAAGAGTTTAAGTCACTGATTTATGTTGTTTGTTCTGTTCGTCATTTAACAACAACAGAGTCACAATTTAACCAAATTCTCTTTACTTTCTGCTCGTTAAATTCTGCTCGTTCAGATTCTAGTCACATTAGATATTGTGACTGTTTGAGATATTTGGTCATTTTATTTCAGAAATCGTCACTCGGGGGAAAGCGGGAAGGGAACTTACTTAGCAACGAAACGAGCTGTCAGTCAAACCTGTTGCTAACACTAGGGGGAGGGGCCTCGGGGAATGAAGGAGTCTGATTGGTCCGTTAGTTATGTTCAGATCTTAATTCAGGAACAAAACAGAGAAATGAGTCAATACCCCTCTGATACCCCTCAGAGGTAAATATCCCCTGTTTAATACCCCACAGAGGTAAATACTCCTCTGATACCCCTCAGAGGTAAATATCCCCTGTTTAATACCCCACAGAGGTAAATACTCCTCTGATACCCCTCAGAGGTAAATATCCCCTGTTTAATACCCCACAGAGGTAAATACCCCTCTGATACCCCGGTGTAATGCCCCTCTCCTGCAGGAACCCCCTCAGCGCCGGAGAAGCTGCACTACACCGACCGCAGTAAGACGGTGGTGGCTCTGGCCTGGGAGCCGCCGCGCTGGGACGGGGGCAGCCCCATCACCGGGTACTACGTGGAGAAGATGAGGTCGGACAGCACCGAGTTCGAGGTGGCGCATCGAAAGATCTTCACCGAGTGTCACGGCACCATCGAGAACCTGTCCGAGGACCAGGAGTATCAGTTCAGAGTGAAGGCCGTCAACGAGGTCGGCGACGGAGAACCCAGCAAACCCATCACCGCCAAGATCCAGGACGACGAGAGTGAGGCCGGGTCCACTCCTGGTTTAGTCCTGGTTTAGTCCTGGTTTAGTCCTGGTTCAGTCCTGGTTCAGTCCTGGTTCAGTCCTGGTTTAGTCCTGGTTCAGTCCTGGTTTAGTCCTGGTTTAGTCCTGGTTTAGTCCTGGTTCAGTCCTGGTTCAGTCCTGGTTCAGTCCTGGTTTAGTCCTGGTTTAGTCCTGTTTAAGTCCTGGTTTAGTCCTGGTTTTAGTCCTGGTTCAGTCCTGGTTTTAGTCCTGGTTCAGTCCTGGTTTAGTCCTGATTCAGTCCTGGTTTTAGTCCTGGTTTAGTCCTGGTTTAGTCCTGGTTCAGTCCTGGTTTTAGTCCTGGTTTAGTCCTGGTTCAGTCCTGGTTCAGTCCTGGTTCAGTCCTGGTTCAGTCCTGGTTTAGTTTAGTTCTGGTTCAGTCCTGGTTCAGTCCTGGTTCAGTCCTGGTTCAGTCCTGGTTCAGTCCTGGTTCAGTCCTGGTTTAGTCCTGGTTCAGTCCTGGTTCAGTCCTGGTTCAGTCCTGGTTCAGTCCTGGTTCAGTCCTGGTTCAGTCCTGGTTTTAGTCCTGGTTCAGTCCTGGTTCAGTCCTGGATTTCCGGTCCTGGTTCAGTCCTGGTTCAGTCCTGGTTTAGTCCTGGTTCAGTCCTGGTGTAGTCCTGGTTCAGTCCTGGTTCAGTCCTGGTTCAGTCCTGGTTTAGTCCTGGTTCAGTCCTGGTTCAGTCCTGGTTCAGTCCTGGTTCAGTCCTGGTTCAGTCCTGGTTCAGTCCTGGTTCAGTCCTGGTTTAGTCCTGGTTCAGTCCTGGTTCAGTCCTGGTTCAGTCCTGGTTCAGTCCTGGTTCAGTCCTGGTTCAGTCCTGGTTCAGTCCTGGTTTAGTCCTGGTTCAGTCCTGGTTTAGTCCTGGTTCAGTCCTGGTTCAGTCCTGGTTCAGTCCTGGTTCAGTCCTCTGATGCTGATGTTCTGGTGCCCTCAGTTCCTCCGTCCATCGCCATGTTGCGCTTCTTCAAGAGCAACGCCCTGATCCTCCGTACAGGCGGCGCTGTGGAGCTGCCCGCCGAGGTCAGGGGGCTTCCTCTGCCCACGTTCTCCTGGTACCGAGACGACGCGCCCATCGAGATCAAACCTGAGGACGAGAGGATGACGCTGGAGTCCGAGGAGGTGGGCATAAGCGCCACCGCACGCCAACATGCCAACACACACCAGCACGCCAACACACGCCAACATGCCAACACACACCAACATGCCAACACACACCAACATGCCAACACACACCAACACGCCAACACACACCAACATGCCAACACACACCAACATGCCAACACACACCAACATCCCAACACACACCAACATGCCAACACACACCAACATGCCAACACACACCAACACGCCAACACACACCAACACGCCAACACACACCAACATGCCAACACACACCAACATGCCAACACACACCAACATCCCACAACACACCAACATGCCACCGCACGCCAACATGCCAACACACACCAACATGCCAACACACACCAACATGCCAACACACACCAACATCCCAACACACACCAACATGCCAACACACACCAACATGCCAACACACACCAACACGCCAACACACACCAACATAACGTAACACACCAACCGTAACACACACCAACCATGCCAACACACACCAACATGCCAACACACACCAACATGCCAACACACACCAACATCCTAACACACCAACATGCCACACCAACACATAACGTAACATGCCAACACACACCAACATGCCAACACACACCAACATGCCAACACACACCAACATCCCAACACACACCAACATGCCAACACACACCAACATGCCAACACACACCAACATGCCAACACACACCAACACGCCAACACACACCAACACGCCAACACACACCAACATGCCAACACACACCAACACGCCAACACACACCAACATGCCAACACACACCAACATGCCAACACACACCAACATGCCAACACACACCAACATGCCAACACACACCAACATGCCAACACACACCAACACGCCAACACACACCAACATGCCAACACACACCAACATGCCAAGACACACCAACATGCCAACACACACCAACATGCCAACACACCAACATGCCAACACACACCAACATGCCAACACACACCAACATGCCAACACACACCAACATGCCAACACACACCAACACGCCAACACACACCAACACGCCAACACACACCAACATGCCAACACACACCAACATGCCAAGACTCCATCACACTCCCTCACACTCATCACACTCCATCACACTCCCTCACACTCCCTCACACTCCATCACACTCCCTCACACTCCCTCACACTCCATCACACTCCCTCACACTCCATCACACTCCATCACACTCCCTCACACTCCCTCACACTCCCTCACACTCCATCACACTCCATCACACTCCATCACACTCCCTCACACTCCCTCACACTCCATCACACTCCCTCACACTCCATCACACTCCATCACACTCCCTCACACTCCATCACACTCCATCACACTCCCTCACACTCCATCACACTCCCTCACACTCCCTCACACTCCCTCACCATCCTCCTCACACTCCATCACCTCCCTCCACCTCCCTCACACTCCATCACCTCCCTCACCTCCATCACACTCCCTCACCTCCCTCACACTCCCTCACCTCCATCACCTCCATCACCTCCCTCACCTCCATCACACTCCTCCCTCCTCCATCACCTCCCTCACCTCCATCACCTCCCTCACCTCCTCACCTCCTCACCTCCCTCACACTCCTCCACCTCCCTCACACTCCCTCACATCTCCCATCCTCCTCCCTCACACTCCCTCACCTCCATCACCTCCATCACCTCCACTCCTCCTCCACCTCCCTCACACTCCCTCCACCTCTCCTCACACCTCACCTCACACTCCCTCCCTCACCTCCATCACCTCCTCACCTCCCTCACACTCCCTCACTCCCTCACACTCCCTCACACTCCCTCACACTCCTCCACCTCCCTCACCTCCATCACACTCCCATCACACTCCCTCACCTCACACCTCCCTCACACTCCATCACCTCCATCACACCTCCATCACACTCCTCCACCTCCCTCCACCTCCCTCACCTCCATCACCTCCCTCACCTCCATCACCTCCATCACACTCCATCACACTCCATCACACTCCCTCACACTCCATCACACTCCCTCACCTCACCTCCATCACCTCCCTCACCTCCATCACACTCCCTCACCTCCCTCACCTCCATCACCTCCCTCACCTCCATCACACTCCCTCCACCTCCTCCCTCACCTCCCTCACACCTCCCTCCACCTCACACTCCCTCACACTCCATCACCTCCCTCACCTCCCTCACCTCCATCACACTCCCTCACACTCCATCACACTCCATCACCTCCCTCCTCCTCCTCACCTCCTCACCTCCATCACCTCCCTCCACCTCCACACCTCCTCACCTCCATCACCTCCCTCACCTCCATCACCTCCCTCCACCTCCCTCACCTCCCTCCCACTCACCTCCACCTCCTCCCTCCACCTCCCTCACCTCCATCCTCACACTCCATCACCTCCATCACCTCCCTCCACCTCCTCACACTCCTCACCTCCCCTCCATCCATCCTCCCTCACCTCCTCCATCACCTCCATCCACTCCCTCCACCTCCCTCACCTCCATCACCTCCATCCTCCTCCTCCCTCCCTCCACTCCATCCACCTCCTCACCTCCCTCACCTCCATCACCTCCCTCACCTCCCACCTCCATCACCTCCCTCACACCTCCCATCCTCCCTCCACCTCCATCCACCTCCCTCCACCTCCCTCCTCCTCCCTCCACCTCCCTCCACCTCCTTCCACCTCCATCACCTCCATCCTCCATCACCTCCATCACACTCCCTCCCACCTCCATCACCTCCTCACCTCCATCACCTCCCTCCACCTCCCTCCACCTCCTCACACTCCATCACCTCCCTCACCTCCATCACCTCCATCACCTCCATCACACTCCCTCACCTCCCTCACATCCCTCACCTCCCTCCACTCCCTCACCTCCCTCACCTCCATCACCTCCATCACCTCCATCACCTCCATCACCTCCCTCACCTCCATCACACTCCATCACCTCCCTCACCTCCCTCACACTCCATCCACCTCCATCACCTCCCTCCTCACTCCTCCATCACCTCCATCACACTCCCTCACACTCCATCACACTCCCTCACCTCCCTCCTCCATCACCTCCCTCACACTCCATCACCTCCATCACCTCCCTCACCTCCATCACCTCCCTCACACTCCATCACCTCCATCACCTCCCTCACCTCCCTCACCTCCATCCTCCCTCACCTCCTCACCTCCATCACACTCCATCCACCTCATCCTCCATCACCTCCCTCACACTCCCTCACACTCCCTCACCTCCATCACCTCCATCACCTCCATCACCTCCCTCCACCTCCCTCCTCCCTCACCTCCATCACCTCCATCACACTCCATCACACTCCATCACACTCCCTCACCTCCATCACACTCCCTCACCTCCCTCACCTCCATCACCTCCATCACACTCCCTCACCTCCATCACACTCCCTCACACTCCCTCACCTCCCTCACCTCCATCACACTCCATCACCTCCATCACCTCCATCCTCCTCCCTCACACTCCCTCACACTCCATCACCTCCATCACCTCCTCACCTCCATCCTCCCTCCTCACACTCCCTCCTCCATCACCTCCTCACCTCCCTCACCTCCATCACTCCACACTCCCTCACACTCCCTCACACTCCCTCACACTCCATCACACTCCCTCACACTCCATCACCTCCCTCACACTCCATCACCTCCATCACCTCCATCACACACTCCCTCACCTCACCTCCATCCACCTCCATCACACTCCTCACCTCCCATCACCTCCATCACCTCCTCACCTCCCTCCTCCCCTCACCTCCCTCACACTCCATCACCTCCATCACACTCCCTCACACCTCCCATCACACTCCCTCCTCACACTCCATCACCTCCATCACCTCCATCACCTCCCTCCTCCCTCACCTCCTCACCTCCATCACACTCCATCACCTCCATCACCCTCCATCACCTCCCTCACCTCCTCACACTCCCTCACACTCCTCACCTCCATCACTCCCTCCACCTCCATCCTCCCTCCATCACCTCCCTCACCTCCATCACACTCCATCACACTCCATCACACTCCATCACCTCCCTCACACCTCCATCCTCCCTCACCTCCCATCACCTCCATCACACTCCATCACACTCCCTCACACTCCATCACCTCCCTCACACTCCATCACCTCCATCACCTCCATCACACTCCCTCACCTCCATCACACTCCATCACCTCCTCACACTCCATCACCTCCCTCACCTCCATCACACTCCCTCACACTCCATCACACTCACCTCCATCACCTCCATCACCTCCATCACCTCCATCCACCTCCCTCACTCCATCACACTCCATCACACTCCCTCACCTCCCTCACCTCCATCACACTCCATCACACTCCATCACCTCCCATCCTCCACTCCACCTCCACACTCCATCCACCTCCATCACCTCCATCCTCCCTCACACTCCATCACACTCCATCACACTCCCTCACCTCCATCACACTCCATCACCTCCATCACCTCCCTCACCTCCATCACCTCCCTCACCTCCATCACACTCCATCACCTCCCTCACCTCCCTCACCTCCATCACACTCCCTCACCTCCATCACACTCCTCACCTCCATCACCTCCCTCACCTCCCTCACACTCCCTCCACCTCCATCACACTCCCTCACCTCCATCACCTCCATCACCTCCCTCACCTCCCTCACCTCCCATCACCTCCCTCCACTCCTCACCTCCATCACCTCCATCACTCCTCACCTCCCTCACCTCCATCACCTCCCTCACCTCCCTCCACCTCCCTCACCTCCTCCACCTCCCTCACCTCCATCCTCCCTCACACTCCCTCACCTCCCTCACCTCCATCACCTCCCTCACACTCCCTCACCTCCATCACCTCCCTCCTCCTCCACCTCCATCACTCCATCCACCTCCCTCACCTCACACTCCCTCACCTCCATCACACTCCATCACCTCCCTCACACTCCATCACACTCCCTCACCTCCATCACCTCCATCACACTCCCTCACCTCCATCCTCCCTCACCTCCCATCACACTCCCTCACCTCCATCACACTCCCTCACACCTCCATCACCTCCTCACACTCCCTCACCTCCATCACCTCACACTCCATCACCTCCATCACCTCCATCACACTCCATCACCTCCCTCACACTCCATCACACTCCCTCACCTCCATCACACTCCATCACACTCCCTCACCTCCATCACACTCCATCACACTCCATCACCTCCATCACACTCCATCCTCCTCCCTCACCTCCATCACACTCCTCACCTCCATCACACTCCCTCACCTCCATCACACTCCCTCACACCTCCATCACCTCCCTCACACTCCCACCTCCCTCACACTCCCTCACCTCCATCACACTCCCTCACACTCCATCACACTCCATCACCTCCCTCACACTCCCTCACCTCCATCACCTCCCTCCACCTCCCTCACCTCCATCACACTCCCTCACACTCCCTCACCTCCCTCACCTCCCTCACACTCCATCACACTCCTCACCTCCATCACCTCCATCACCTCCATCACCTCCCTCACCTCCATCACCTCCATCACACTCCATCACCTCCCTCCTCCCTCACCTCCATCACACTCCATCACCTCCCTCACCTCCTCCATCACCTCCATCCTCCATCACCTCCCTCACACTCCATCACCTCCCTCACACTCCATCACCTCCCTCACCTCCATCACACTCCCTCACCTCCCTCACACTCCATCACACTCCATCACCTCCCTCACCTCCATCACCTCCATCACACTCCCTCACCTCCCTCCACCTCCCTCACCTCCCTCACACTCCATCACCTCCATCACACTCCATCCTCACCTCCTCCATCACACTCCATCACACTCCATCACCTCCCTCACACTCCATCACCTCCATCACCTCCCTCCACCTCCATCACACTCCCTCACCTCCATCACCTCCATCACCTCCCTCACACTCCTCCTCCCTCACCTCCATCACCTCCATCCTCCTCACCTCCATCACCTCCATCACACCTCCCTCACCTCCATCACACTCCATCACACTCCCTCACCTCCATCACCTCCATCACCTCCTCCATCCACCTCCCTCACACTCCATCACACTCCATCACCTCCCTCACACTCCATCACACTCCCTCACACTCCTCCATCACACTCCATCACACTCCCTCACCTCCCTCCACACCTCCATCACCTCCATCACCTCCATCACACTCCATCACACTCCCTCCACCTCCATCACCTCCATCACCTCCCTCCACCTCCCTCACCTCCATCACCTCCCTCACCTCCATCACCTCCATCACCTCCATCCCTCCTCCTCCACCTCCATCACCTCCCTCACCTCCATCACACTCCATCACCTCCCTCACCTCCATCACACCTCCCTCCACCTCCCTCACCTCCCATCACACTCCATCACCTCCCTCACACTCCATCACCTCCCTCACCTCCATCCACCTCCCTCACACTCCCTCACCTCCTCCATCACCTCCCTCACCTCCATCACCTCCCTCACCTCCATCACCTCCTCCATCACCTCCCTCACACCTCCTCCATCACACTCCATCACCTCCCTCACACCTCCATCACCTCCCTCACACTCCCTCACCTCCATCACCTCCCTCACACTCCCTCACACTCCCTCACACTCCCTCACACTCCATCTCACTCCCTCACACTCCCTCTCCCTCCCTCACCCTCACACTCCCTCACACTCCCTCACACTCCATCCTCCCTCACCTCCTCCACCTCCATCACACTCCATCCTCCCTCCTCCATCACCTCCCTCACACTCCATCCTCCCTCACCTCCTCCTCCATCACCTCCATCACCTCCCTCACCTCCCTCACCTCCCTCACCTCCATCACCTCCATCACCTCCCTCCTCCATCACCTCCCTCACCTCCATCACCTCCATCCTCCCTCACCTCCCTCACCTCCATCACCTCCTCCTCCATCCTCCCTCACACTCCCTCACCTCCCTCACCTCCATCACGCACTCCACCTCCCTCCTCCCTCACCTCCCTCCTCCTCACCTCCATCACACTCCATCACCTCCCATCACACTCCATCACCTCCCATCACCTCCCTCCACACTCCATCACCTCCATCTCCTCCATCCTCACCTCCATCACCTCCCTCACACCTCCTCACCTCCATCACACTCCATCACCTCCTCACCTCCACCTCCCTCACCTCCATCACCTCCATCACCTCCCTCACACTCCCTCACCTCCATCACTCCTCACCTCATCACCTCCCTCACCTCCATCACACCTCCATCACCTCCATCACACTCCCTCACACTCCATCACCTCCATCACCTCCATCACACTCCATCACCTCCATCCTCCTCCTCACCTCCATCACCTCCCTCACCTCCCTCCACACCTCCATCACCTCCCTCACTCCATCACACTCCCTCACACTCCATCACCTCCCTCCACCTCCCTCACACTCCCTCCACCTCCCTCCTCCATCACCTCCATCACACTCCATCCTCCTCCCTCACACCTCCCTCCTCCTCACACTCCATCACCTCCATCACACTCCTCCACCTCCATCACACTCCCTCACCTCCCATCACCTCCCTCACACTCCATCACCTCCCTCACCTCCATCACACTCCCTCACCTCCATCCTCCCTCACACTCCATCACACTCCATCACCTCCATCACCTCCCTCACACCTCCCTCACCTCCATCACCTCCCTCACCTCCATCACACTCCATCACCTCCCTCACCTCCCTCACTCCATCACACTCCTCACACTCCCTCACACTCCATCACCTCCATCACACTCCCTCACCTCCCTCACACTCCATCACCTCCCTCACACTCCCTCACACTCCATCACCTCCACCTCCCTCACCTCCATCACACCTCCCTCACACTCCCTCACCTCCATCACACTCCCTCACACTCCCTCACCTCCATCACACTCCATCACACTCCCTCACCTCCATCACCTCCCTCACCTCCATCACACTCCATCACACTCCCTCACCTCCATCCTCACCTCCCTCCACCTCCATCACACTCCTCCTCACACTCCCATCACCTCCTCACCTCCATCACCTCCCTCCTCCATCACACTCCATCACCTCCCTCACCTCCATCACCTCCTCCTCCCTCACACTCCATCACCTCCATCACACTCCCTCACCTCCATCCTCCTCCCTCACCTCCCTCACCTCCATCCACCTCCATCACACCTCCATCACCTCCCTCCTCACACTCCATCCACACTCCCTCACCTCCCTCACACTCCATCACCTCCATCACCTCCCTCACCTCCATCACACTCCATCACCTCCCTCACCTCCCTCACACTCCCTCACACTCCATCACACTCACCTCCCTCACACTCCATCACACTCCATCACCTCCCTCCTCCATCACACTCCCATCACACTCCCTCACCTCCCTCACACTCCATCACACTCCCTCACACTCCATCACCTCCCTCCACACTCCTCCATTCCCTCCTCCTCCCTCACCTCCCTCACCTCCATCACCTCCATCCTCCCTCCTCCTCCCTCACCTCCATCACCTCCATCACCTCCCTCACCTCCATCACACTCCCTCACCTCCCTCACCTCCTCCCTCACCTCCTCCTCACACTCCCTCCACACTCCCTCACACTCCCTCACACTCCTCCATCACCTCCATCACCTCCCTCACACTCCTCCCTCACACTCCCTCACACTCCATCACCTCCCTCCACCTCCATCACACTCCCTCACCTCCCTCACACTCCATCACACTCCCTCACCTCCCTCACCTCCCTCACACTCCATCACCTCCCTCCTCCATCACACTCCTCCATCACCTCCCTCCTCCCTCACCTCCATCACCTCCCTCACCTCCCTCACACTCCCTCACCTCCATCACACTCCCTCACCTCCTCCACTCCTCACACTCCATCCACCTCCATCCACTCCTCCCTCCTCACCTCCTCCATCACCTCCCTCACACTCCCTCACCTCCATCACCTCCCTCACCTCCCTCACCTCCATCACCTCCCTCACACTCCATCACACTCCCTCACACTCCCTCACACTCCATCACACTCCATCACACTCCCTCACACTCCCTCACACTCCCTCACACTCCCTCACACTCCCTCACCTCCTCACCTCCATCACCTCCTCACCTCCATCACCTCCCTCACACTCCATCACACTCCATCACCTCCCTCACACTCCATCACCTCCCTCACCTCCCTCATCCCTCCCTCACACTCCATCACCTCCACTCCCTCACCTCCATCACACTCCCTCACCTCCTCCACCTCCCTCACCTCCATCACCTCCCTCCTCCCTCCACTCCTCCACCTCCTCCACCTCCCTCACACTCCTCCTCCCTCACACTCCCTCACCTCACCTCCTCACCTCCATCCTCCTCTCTCACCTCCCTCACCTCCATCACACTCCCTCCTCACTCCCTCATCCTCACCTCACACTCACCTCACGCTCCACACTCCCTCACACTCCATCACCTCCATCACTCCTCACACTCCATCCACCTCCCTCACACTCCATCACACTCCCTCACACTCCCTCACACTCCCTCACACTCCATCCACCTCCCTCACCTCCATCACACTCCATCACACTCCCTCACCTCCATCACACTCCCTCACCTCCCTCACCTCCATCCTCCATCACCTCCCTCACCTCCCTCACCTCCATCCTCACTCCTCACACTCCATCACACTCCATCCACCTCCCTCACACTCCCTCCTCCATCACCTCCATCCTCCACCTCCCTCACACTCCTCACCATCCACTCTCCCTCCACCTCCCTCACCTCCCTCACCTCCATCACACTCCCTCACCTCCATCACCTCCCTCACCTCCCTCCTCCTCACACTCCATCACCTCCTCACACTCCCTCACCTCCATCACACTCCCTCACCTCCCTCACACTCCATCACACTCCCTCACACTCACACTCCCTCCTCCCTCACACTCCTCACCTCCCTCACACTCCATCCTCCCTCCACACTCCCTCACACCTCCATCACTCCATCACACTCTCTCACCTCCCTCACACTCCCTCACACCTCCTCACACTCCATCTCACACTCCCTCACCTCCATCACACTCCCTCACACTCCATCACCTCCATCACACTCCTCACCTCCATCACCTCCTCACACCTCCACCTCACCTCCATCACACTCCCTCACACTCCCTCCATCACCTCCCTCACACTCCATCACCTCCATCACCTCCTCCACCTCTCCTCCCTCCTCACTCCATCACACCTCCTCACACTCACCTCCATCACACTCCTCACCTCCATCACTCTCACTCCTCCATCACCTCCTCACTCTCCCTCACCTCCTCACCTCCATCACACTCCCTCACACTTCGCCTCCCCTCACACTCCCTCACCTCACCTCCATCACACTCCCTCACCTCCCTCCTCACCTCATCACCTCACATCCTCCCTCCTCCTCCCTCACCTCCATCACACTCTCATCACTCCTCCACCTCCTCACACTCCTCACCTCCCTCACACTCCTCCATCACACTCCCTCACCTCCATCACCTCCCTCACACCTCCATCACACTCCCTCACCTCCATCACCTCCCTCACCTCCCTCACACTCCCTCACCTCCATCACCTCCTCACCTCCCATCACACTCCATCCCTCCACCTCCCTCACACTCCACCTCCACACTCCATCACCTCCTCCATCACCTCCCTCACCTCCATCACCTCCATCACACATCACCTCCCTCACTCCTCCATCACTCCATCCTCACATCCTCCATCACCTCCCTCACTCCTCCTCCATCACCTCCCTCACACTCACCTCCATCACCTCCATCACACTCCCTCACCTCCATCCACCTCCATCACACTCCATCACACTCCCTCACACTCCTCCATCACCTCCATCACACTCCCTCCACACTCCCTCACACTCACACTCCCTCACACTCCCTCACACTCCATCACACTCCCTCACACTCCATCACACTCCATCACACTCCCTCACACTCCCTCACACTCCCTCACACTCCCTCACACTCCCTCACACTCACACTCCCTCACACTCCCTCACACTCACACTCCCTCACACTCCATCACACTCTCTCACACTCCCTCACACTCCATCACACTCCCTCACACTCCCTCACACTCCATCACACTCCCTCACACTCCCTCACACTCCCTCACACTCCATCACACTCCCTCACACTCCCTCACACTCCATCACACTCCATCACCTCCATCACACTCCATCACACTCCCTCACACTCCCTCACTCCATCACACTCCCTCCACCATCACACTCCATCACACTCCCTCACCTCCTCCATCACACTCCATCACACTCCATCACACCTCCCTCACACTCCTCCATCACACTCCATCACCTCCATCACACTCCATCACACTCCTCACCTCCATCACACTCCATCACACTCCATCACACTCCCTCACCTCCATCACACTCCCTCACACTCCATCACCTCCTCACACTCCTCCCTCACCTCCACCTCCATCACCTCCATCACACTCCATCACACTCCATCACACTCCATCACACTCCCTCACACTCACACTCCATCACACTCCATCACACTCCATCACACTCCCTCACACTCCATCACACTCCATCACACTCCATCACACTCCCTCACACTCACACTCCATCACACTCCATCACACTCCATCACACTCCATCACACTCCCTCACACTCACACTCCATCACACTCCATCACACTCCATCACACTCCATCACACTCCATCACACTCCCTCACACTCCCTCACACTCCCTCACACTCCCTCACACTCCATCACACTCCATCACACTCCCTCACACTCACACTCCATCACACTCCATCACACTCCATCACACTCCATCACACTCCATCACACTCCCTCACACTCCATCACACTCCATCACACTCCATCACACTCCATCACACTCCCTCACACTCCATCACACTCCCTCACACTCACACTCCATCACACTCCATCACACTCCATCACACTCCCTCACACTCCCTCACACTCACACTCCATCACACTCCATCACACTCCATCACACTCCCTCACACTCCCTCACACTCCCTCACACTCCATCACACTCCATCACACTCCATCACACTCCATCACACTCCATCACACTCACTCTCTATCACTCACTCTCACTCACACTCCCTCACACTCCATCACACTCCATCACACTCCCTCACACTCCCTCACACTCCATCACACTCCATCACACTCCATCACACTCCCTCACACTCACACTCCATCACACTCCCTCACACTCCCTCACACTCCCTCACACTCCCTCACACTCCCTCACACTCCATCACACTCCATCACACTCCCTCACACTCCATCACACTCCCTCACACTCCATCACACTCCCTCACACTCCATCACACTCCATCACACTCCATCACACTCCCTCACACTCCCTCACACTCCCTCACACTCCATCACACTCCCTCACACTCCATCACACTCCATCACACTCCCTCACACTCCATCACACTCCCTCACACTCCATCACACTCCCTCACACTCCATCACACTCCATCACACTCCATCACACTCCATCACACTCCATCACACTCCCTCACACTCCCTCACACTCCATCACACTCCATCACACTCCCTCACACTCCATCACACTCCCTCACACTCCATCACACTCCATCACACTCCCTCACACTCCATCACACTCCCTCACACTCCATCACACTCCATCACACTCCATCACACTCCCTCACACGCCGCAGGAGGGTTTAGTTCCTCTCTGAGTGCAGTTCCCCTTGTGTCCTGTAGGTGGACCGCACCACTCTGAGGACCAAGATCTCCATCCCTCAGTCCGTGCGCCAAGACAAAGGAAACTACAAACTGTTTGCCGAGAACATTTACGGCAAAGCCACGCACACCATCCACGTCGAGATCCTCGGTACGGCCCCAGACCTGGTCTAGTCCTGGTCTCAGTCTAGTCCTGTTTTTTGTTATTATTATGATTATTTTTAACCTGTCCTGTGTCCTCTCAGACCGGCCCCTGCCTCCCAGGAACATCGTGATTTCAGACGTGCGCTCGGACTCGTGTTATCTGACCTGGGACGCGCCCGAGGACAACGGCGGCTCTGACATCACCAATTACATCATCGAGAAACGCGACGCCAGCAAGAAGAAGTCTGACTACGAGTTGGTGACGGTGAACCTGATCGACCGCAGATACGGAGTAAGGACACAAACATGTGACATGTGTGATGTATATGTGTGTATACACACTGCAGTGTCGCTATAGTAACGCGTTTCTCCTCCGCAGGTCTACAAACTGGACTTTAACGGGCAGTTCCAGTTCAGGATCAAAGCCGAGAACAAATACGGCATGAGCGACGGCTGCGAGTCGGAGAAGGTGCAGCTCCGTGACCCGTTCGGACTCCCAGGACCTCCCAGAAACCCTCAGATCATCGCCGCCACCGCCACCACCATGACGGTGACGTGGGATCCCCCACTGGAGAATGGCGGCTCCACCATCCAGGGCTACTGGCTGGAGAAGAGGGAGCGCGGCGCCGTGTACTGGGGCCGGGTGAACCGCTGCCCCGTCACCAAACCGGCCGTCAGGGGCCTGCAGTACACCGTCCTGCGCCTCATCGAGGGCACCGAGTACCAGTTTAGAGTCGCCGCCCAGAACGCCGCCGGGGTCGGACCCCCGAGTGAGGGCACACAGTGCCGCTTCGCCGTGGACCCCTGCAGTGAGTACTTCACATTATACTGCAGTATTACAGTACTGCAGTACAGAGAGTACTTCGCATTATACTGCAGTATTACAGTACTGTAGTACAGTGAGTACTTCACATTATACTGCAGTATTACAGTACTGTAGTACAGAGAGTACTTCACATTATACTGCAGTATTACAGTACTGTAGTACAGAGAGTACTTCGCATTATACTGCAGTATTACAGTACTGTAGTACAGAGAGTACTTCACATTATACTGCAGTATTACAGTACTGTAGTACAGAGAGTACTTCGCATTATACTGCAGTATTACAGTACTGTAGTACAGAGAGTACTTCACATTATACTGCAGTATTACAGTACTGTAGTACAGAGAGTACTTCACATTATACTGCAGTATTACAGTACTGTAGTACAGAGGTAGTACACACAGACCAATACAGACAGTACAATAAAATTCCAATAGTACTAAATATTGGCACAGTGTAGTACTGAGTACACACACTGTAGTAGTAGTGGTAGTAGTACCAGTGCCACTAGTAGTACCATTAGGCGAAGTGTGACTCCCTCTGCTCCTTGCCCCTCCGCAGACCCGCCTGGACCCCCTCTGGACCTGCAGGTGCGGGATAAGACCAAGTCGACGGTGAGTCTGAGCTGGAATCCTCCGGAGAAGGACGGCGGCGCTCCGGTCCGAGGGTACGTGATCGAAGCCCACGAGGAGGGCATGGCCGAGTGGAAACGCTTCAACACCGCTGAAAAACCGCACATCGTCACCGACTTCACCGTCCCCAACCTCCGCGAGAACCGCAAAGCCCGATTCAGAGTGTACGCCGTGAACTCCGCCGGCCTGTCCGAGCCCGCCGTCACCAAGGACGTCATGGTGCAGGACATCCTGAGTGAGTCCGGGGTTAGACCGGGGTTAGACCGGGGTTAGACCGGGGTGAGTCCGGGGTGAGTCCGGGGTTAGACCGGGGTTAGACCGGGTTAGACCGGGGTTAGACCGGGTTCAGACCGGGGTTAGACCGGGGTGAGTCCGGGGTGAGTCCGGGGTTAGACCGGGGTTAGACCGGGTTAGACCGGGGTTAGACCGGGTTCAGACCGGGGTTAGACCGGGGTTAGACCGGGGTTAGACCGGGGTTAGACCGGGGTGAGTCCGGGGTGAGTCCGGGGTTAGACCGGGGTTAGACCGGGGTTAGACCGGGGTGAGTCCGGGGTTAGACCGGGGTTAGACCGGGGTTAGACCGGGTTAGACCGGGTTAGACCGGGTTAGACCGGGTTAGACCGGGTTAGACCGGGTTAGACCGGGGTTAGACCGGGTTCAGACCGGGTTTAGACCGGGGTTAGACCGGGGTTAGACCGGGGTTAGACCGGGGTTAGACCGGGGTTAGACCGGGGTTAGACCGGGGTGAGTCCGGGGTGAGTCCGGGGTTAGACCGGGGTTAGACCGGGTTAGACCGGGGTTAGACCGGGTTCAGACCGGGGTTAGACCGGGGTGAGTCCGGGGTGAGTCCGGGGTTAGACCGGGGTTAGACCGGGTTAGACCGGGGTTAGACCGGGTTCAGACCGGGTTTAGACCGGGGTTAGACCGGAGTTAGACCGGGGTTAGACCGGGGTGAGTCCGGGGTGAGTCCGGGGTTAGACCGGGGTTAGACCGGGGTTAGACCGGGGTGAGTCCGGGGTTAGACCGGGGTTAGACCGGGGTGAGTCCGGGGTTAGACCGGGGTTAGACCGGGGTTAGACCGGGTTAGACCGGGTTAGACCGGGTTAGACCGGGTTAGACCGGGGTTAGACCGGGTTCAGACCGGGTTTAGACCGGGGTTAGACCGGGTTAGACTGGCTTAGACCGGGTTAGACCGAGTTAGACCGGGTTAGACCCAGGTTAGACCAGGGTTAGACCCGGGGTGAGTCGAGGTGAGTCGAGGGTTGGAGCCGAGGAGTTAGACCGAGGGGTTGGGAACCGGGGTGAGTCGAGGAGTTAGACCGGGGTTGAACCGGGTTGGGCCAGGAGTTAGACCGGGGTGAGTCCGGGGTGAGTCCGGGGTTAGACCGGGGTTAGACCGGGGTGAGTCCGGGGTGAGTCCGGGGTTAGACCGGGGTTAGACCGGGTTAGACCGGGTTTAGACCGGGTTTAGACTGGGTTAGACTGGGTTAGACCGGAGTTAGACCGGGGTTAGACCGGGGTTAGACCGGGGTTAGACCGGGGTTAGACCGGGTTAGACCGGGTTAGACCGGGTTAGACCGGGTTCAGACCTTGTTCTCTCTTCCAGTCGAGCCCTCGTTGAGCCTGGACCTTAACGCTAACGACCTGCTGAACACTCGCGCCGGGACCACGCTGCAGATCCCGGTGTCGGTGAGCGGGCGCCCGCTGCCCAACATCACCTGGACCTACGACGGCACCGCCGAAACCGAGAAGAAGAACGAGAAACACACCCTGCCCCTGGACGCCGAGGTCTGAGTCCTGGTTTAGTCCTGCTTTAGTCCTGGTTTACTCCTGCTTTAGTCCTGGTTTAGTCCTGCTTTAGTCCTGCTTTAGTCCTGGTTTAGTCCTGGTTTAGTCCTGCTTTAGTCCTGCTTTAGTCCTGGTTTAGTCCTGCTTTAGTCCTGCTTTAGTCCTGCTTTAGTCCTGCTTTAGTCCTGCTTTAGTCCTGCTTTAGTCCTGGTTTAGTCCTGCTTTAGTCCTGGTTTAGTCCTGCTTTAGTCCTGCTTTAGTCCTGCTTTAGTCCTGCTTTAGTCCTGCTTTAGTCCTGCTTTAGTCCTGCTTTAGTCCTGCTTTAGTCCTGGTTTAGTCCTGCTTTAGTCCTGCTTTAGTCCTGCTTTAGTCCTGCTTTAGTCCTGCTTTAGTCCTGGTTCAGTCCTGCTTTAGTCCTGCTTTAGTCCTGCTTTAGTCCTGCTTTAGTCCTGCTTTAGTCCTGGTTTACTCCTGCTTTAGTCCTGGTTTAGTCCTGGTTTAGTCCTGCTTTAGTCCTGGTTCAGTCCTGCTTTAGTCCTGCTTTAGTCCTGGTTTACTCCTGCTTTAGTCCTGGTTTAGTCCTGGTTTAGTCCTGGTTTAGTCCTGCTTTAGTCCTGCTTTAGTCCTGCTTTAGTCCTGGTTTAGTCCTGGTTTAGTCCTGGTTCTGATCTGGTCCTGGTTTAGTCCTGCTTTAGTCCTGGTTCTGATCTGGTCCTGGTTTAGTCCTGCTTTAGTCCTGCTTTAGTCCTGGTTTAGTCCTGGTTTAGTCCTGGTTTAGTCCTGGTTTAGTCCTGGTTCTGATCTGGTCCTGGTTTAGTCCTGGTTTAGTCCTGGTTCTGATCTGGTCCTGGTTTAGTCCTGGTTCTGATCTGGTCCTGGTTTAGTCCTGGTTCTGATCTGGTCCTGGTTTAGTCCTGGTCCTGGTTTAGTCCTGGTTTAGTCCTGGTTCTGATCTGGTCCTGGTTCTTCAGGTCTACTCGTCGGACTCGTCGACAGAAGTTCTTATCGCCGAGTCTAAAATGTGCCACACTGGACGTTACATCATCAACGCCGAGAGTCCGGCCGGGCACAAGGTCCTGAAGGTCCGAGTCAACGTGCTCGGTGAGTCCGGAACCCAGACCGGGTCTAGACCGGGTCTAGACCCGGTCTAGAACTGGATTTGTTTGTTTAGATTGTATTTGTTGGGACGCTCTGAAGCTTTAACCCTCTGCCCCTCTGCCCCTCTCCTGCCCCTCTGCCCCTCTGCCCTCTCTGCCCCCTCTGCCCCTCTGCCCCCTCTCCTGCCCCTCTGCCCCCTCTCCTGCCCCTCTGCCCCTCTGCCCCCTCTCCTGCCCCTCTGCCCCCTCTCCTGCCCCTCTGCCCCTCTGCCCCCTCTCCTGCCCCTCTGCCCCTCTGCCCTCTCTCCTGCCCCTCTGCCCCCTCTCCTGCCCCTCTGCCCCCTCTCCTGCCCCTCTGCCCCTCTCCTGCCCCTCTGCCCCTCTGCCCCTCTCCTGCCCCTCTGCCCTCTCTCCTGCCCCTCTGCCCCTCTCCTGCCCCTCTGCCCTCTCTCCTGCCCCTCTGCCCCTCTCCTGCCGCTCTGCCCTCTCTCCTGCCCCTCTGCCCTCTCTCCTGCCCCTCTGCCCCCTCTCCTGCCCCTCTGCCCCTCTGCCCCTCTGCCCCTCTGCCCCCTCTCCTGCCCCTCTGCCCCTCTGCCCTCTCTCCTGCCCCTCTGCCCCTCTGCCCCCTCTCCTGCCCCTCTGCCCCTCTGCCCTCTCTCCTGCCCCTCTGCCCCTCTCCTGCCCCTCTGCCCTCTCTCCTGCCCCTCTGCCCCCTCTGCCCCTCTCCTGCTCCTCTGCCCTCTCTCCTGCTCCTCTGCCCCTCTCCTGCCCCTCTGCCCCTCTCCTGCCTCTCTGCCCCTCTCCTGCCTCTCTGCCCTCTCTCCTGCCCCTCTGCCCCTCTGCCCTCTCTCCTGCCCCTCTGCCCTCTCTCCTGCCCCTCTGCCCTCTCTCCTGCCCCTCTGCCAACTCTCCTGCCCCTATGCCCCTCTGCCCCTCTGCCCCTCTGCCCCCTCTCCTGCCCCTCTGCCCCTCTGCCCTCTCTCCTGCCCCTCTGCCCCTCTCCTGCCCCTCTGCCCTCTCTCCTGCCCCTCTGCCCCCTCTGCCCCTCTCCTGCTCCTCTGCCCTCTCTCCTGCTCCTCTGCCCTCTCTCCTGCTCCTCTGCCCCTCTCCTGCCCCCTCTGCCCCTCTCCTGCCTCTCTGCCCTCTCTCCTGCCCCTCTGCCCCTCTGCCCTCTCTCCTGCCCCTCTGCCCCCTCTGCCCCTCTCCTGCTCCTCTGCCCTCTCTCCTGCCCCTCTGCCCCCTCTGCCCCTCTCCTGCTCCTCTGCCCCTCTCCTGCTCCTCTGCCCTCTCTCCTGCCCCTCTGCCCTCTCTCCTGCCCCTCTGCCCCCTCTGCCCCTCTCCTGCTCCTCTGCCCTCTCTCCTGCCCCTCTGCCCCCTCTGCCCCTCTCCTGCTCCTCTGCCCTCTCTCCTGCTCCTCTGCCCTCTCTCCTGCCCCTCTGCCCCCTCTGCCCCTCTCCTGCTCCTCTGCCCCTCTCCTGCTCCTCTGCCCTCTCTCCTGCCCCTCTGCCCTCTCTCCTGCCCCTCTGCCCCCTCTCCTGCCCCTCTGCCCTCTCTTCTGCCCCTCAGATCTGCCCGGGGCGCCTCGAGACCTCAGGGTGAGTGACGTGACCCGTGGGACCTGCAGACTCACCTGGAAACCTCCAGAGAACGACGGAGGAGAACACATCAAGAGCTACTACATCGAGAAGAAGACGACCACGGGCAAGGCCTGGACCAAGGTCTGGACCTGGACTGGACCTGGACCGGGACTGGACTGGACCAGGACTGGACCGGGACCAGGACTGGACCAGGACTGGACCAGGACTGGACCGGGACTAGACTGGACCGGGACTGGACAAGGACGATAAAGACCAGGACCAAGTCGGACTAAGCTCGGATCTGAACCGGACTTACCGGGTTCTGTTGGCAGGTGAACCCGGCCTGCTCGGCCCAGTCCCTGGTGGTACCGGACCTGATCGGCGGGCAGGAGTACATCTTCAGGATTCGAGCCGAGAACCGGTTTGGGTTTGGACCCTACGCCGAGACCCCCGAGGGATCCAGAGCCAGAGATCCCATCCGTAAGTCCAGACCCGGACCAGACCAGAACCCTCAGAACCAGACCAGTCCTGGTCCAGTCCTGGTTCTGGTTCTGATCGGGCACAGTCCCGGTTCTGTTCGGGCTCGGTCTAAACCCGCCTGTGCCCTTAGACCCGCCGGACCCGCCGACCCGCCTGAAGATCGTGGGCGTGAAGAAGGGCGTGGTCTCCCTGAGCTGGAAGGCCCCGAAGAACGACGGGGGGGCACCTGTCACCCACTACAGTGTGGACCTGCTCTGCTGGGACGCCAGCGGCGCCCAGAAGGAGGGCTGGATGAGGTAAGGGTACAGGGGGCACAGGGGGGTACAGGGGGTACATGGGGTACGGGGGGTACGGGGGAAACAGAGGAGGTACAGGGAGGGTACAGAGTCGTGTGATGATGTCGTGTGATGATGTCGTGTGATGATGTCGTGTGATGATGTCGTGATGATGTCGTGTGATGATGTCGTGTGATGATGTCGTGTGATGATGTCGTGTGATGATGTGATGATGTCGTGTGATGATGTCGTGTGATGATGTCGTGTGATGATGTCGTGTGATGATGTCGTGTGATGATGTCGTGTGATGATGTCGTGTGATGATGTCGTGTGATGATGTCGTGATGATGTCGTGTGATGATGTCGTGTGATGATGTCGTGATGATGTCGTGTGATGATGTCGTGTGATGATGTCGTGTGATGATGTCGTGTGATGATGTGATGATGTCGTGTGATGATGTCGTGTGATGATGTCGTGTGATGATGTCGTGTGATGATGTCGTGTGATGATGTCGTGTGATGATGTCGTGTGATGATGTCGTGTGATGATGTCGTGTGATGATGTGATGATGTCGTGTGATGATGTCGTGTGATGATGTCGTGTAATGATGTCGTGTGATGATGTCGTGTGATGGTCGTGATGTCGTGATGATGTCGTGTGATGATGTCGTGATGATGTGATGATGTCGTGTGATGATGTCGTGTGATGATGTCGTGTGATGATGTCGTGTGATGATGTCGTGTGATGATGTCGTGTAATGATGTCGTGTGATGATGTCGTGTGATGATGTCGTGTAATGATGTCGTGATGATGTGATGATGTCGTGTGATGATGTCGTGTAATGATGTCGTGTGATGATGTCGTGTGATGATGTCGTGTGATGATGTCGTGTAATGATGTCGTGTGATGTCGTGATGATGTCGTGTGATGATGTCGTGTGATGATGTGATGATGTCGTGTGATGTCGTGATGATGTCGTGTGATGATGTTGTGTGATGATGTCGTGTGATGATGTCGTGTGATGATGTCGTGTGATGATGTCGTGTGATGATGTCGTGATGATGTCGTGTGATGATGTCGTGTGATGATGTCGTGTGATGATGTCGTGTGATGATGTCGTGATGATGTCGTGATGATGTCGTGTGATGATGTCGTGTGATGATGTCGTGATGATGTCGTGATGATGTCGTGATGATGTCGTGTGATGATGTCGTGATGATGTCGTGTGATGATGTGATGATGTCGTGTGATGTCGTGATGATGTCGTGTGATGATGTTGTGTGATGATGTCGTGTGATGATGTCGTGTGATGATGTGTGATGATGTCGTGATGATGTCGTGTGATGATGTCGTGTGATGATGTGTGATGATGTCGTGTGATGATGTCGTGATGATGTCGTGTGATGATGTCGTGTGATGATGTCGTGATGATGTCGTGATGATGTCGTGTGATGATGTCGTGTGATGATGTCGTGTGATGATGTCGTGTGATGATGTCGTGTGATGATGTGATGATGTCGTGTGATGATGTCGTGTGATGATGTCGTGATGATGTCGTGTGATGATGTCGTGTGATGATGTCGTGATGATGTCGTGTGATGATGTCGTGTGATGATGTGATGATGTCGTGTGATGATGTCGTGTGATGATGTCGTGTGATGATGTCGTGTGATGATGTCGTGATGATGTCGTGTGATGATGTCGTGTGATGATGTCGTGTGATGATGTCGTGATGATGTCGTGTGATGATGTCGTGTGATGATGTCGTGTGATGATGTGATGATGTCGTGTGATTATGTCGTGTGATGATGTCGTGATGATGTCGTGTGATGTCGTGTGATGATGTCGTGTGATGATGTCGTGTGATGATGTCATGTGATGATGTCGTGATGATGTGATGATGTCGTGTGATGATGTCGTGTGATGATGTCGTGTGATGATGTCGTGTGATGATGTCATGTGATGATGTCGTGATGATGTGATGATGTCGTGTGATGATGTCGTGTGATGATGTCGTGTGATGATGTCGTGATGATGTCGTGTGATGATGTGATGATGTCGTGATGATGTCGTGTGATGTCGTGATGATGTCGTGTGATGTCGTGTGATGTCGTGTGATGATGTCGTGTGATGATGTCGTGTGATGATGTCGTGTGATGATGTCATGTGATGATGTCGTGATGATGTGATGATGTCGTGTGATGATGTCGTGTGATGATGTCGTGTGATGATGTCGTGTGATGATGTGATGATGTCGTGTGATGATGTCGTGATGATGTGATGATGTCGTGTGATGATGTCGTGTGATGATGTCGTGATGATGTCGTGATGATGTCGTGATGATGTCGTGTGATGATGTCGTGTGATGATGTCGTGTGATGTCGTGTGATGATGTCGTGTGATGATGTCGTGTGATGATGTCGTGTGATGATGTCGTGTGATGATGTCGTGATGATGTCGTGTGATGATGTCGTGTGATGATGTCGTGTGATGATGTCGTGTGATGATGTCGTGTGATGATGTCGTGTGATGATGTCGTGTGATGATGTCGTGTGATGATGTCGTGATGATGTCGTGTGATGATGTCGTGATGATGTCGTGTGATGATGTCGTGTGATGATGTCGTGTGATGATGTCGTGTGATGTCATGATGATGTGATGATGTGATGATGATGTGATGATGTCGTGTGATGTCGTGTGATGTCGTGTGATGTCGTGTGATGATGTCGTGATGATGTCATGATGATGTGATGATGTCGTGTGATGTCGTGTGATGATGTCGTGTGATGATGTCGTGATGATGTGATGATGTCGTGTGATGATGTCGTGATGATGTCATGATGATGTGATGATGTCGTGTGATGTCGTGTGATGTCGTGTGATGATGTCGTGTGATGATGTCGTGATGATGTCATGATGATGTGATGATGTCGTGTGATGTCGTGTGATGATGTCGTGTGATGATGTCGTGTGATGATGTCGTGATGTCATGATGATGTCGTGTGATGATGTCGTGTGATGATGTCATGATGATGTGATGATGTCGTGTGATGTCGTGTGATGATGTCGTGTGATGATGTCGTGTGATGATGTCGTGTTTCAGGTGTAACCGTAGAGACGTGGAGTCGACCCACTTTAAGGTGGAGGATTTGAAGGAAGGCGATGAGTACGAGTTCAGAGTCACCGCGTACAACCAGGCCGGACCGAGCCGGCCCTCCACCACCGCCGGACCCATCCTGATCCAAGACCAGACCTGTGAGTCCTGCTTTACTCCTGCTTTAGTCCTGCTTTAGTCCTGCTTTAGTCCTGCTTTAGTCCTGCTTTAGTCCTGCTTTAGTCCTGCTTTAGTCCATGACCCAGTCTAATCCCGGTCTAATCCCAGGCGCTCCGTCCATTGAGCTGGAGGAGTTCTTGGAGTCGGAACAGGGCAAGGAGATCCGGATCGTGGCAAAGATCCGCGGGTGCCCATTCCCGACCCTGACCTGGTACAAGGCTCCGCCCCTCAAACCCGACCTGAAGAGCGAAGTCCAGTACGACGAGAACATCAACAAGATGGTGTCGGATGAAACGTGCACGCTGCTGATTCAGAGGGCGATCCGCGCCGACACCGGACTCTACACCCTCACCGCCTCCAACAGCCTGGGCAAGGCCTCCAAGGAGATGAGGCTCAACGTCATGGGTGAGTCCTGGTTTAGTCCTGGTTTAGTCCTGGTTTAGTCCTGGTTCAGTTCTGGTTCAGTCCTGGTTTAGTCCTGGTTTAGTCCTGGTTCAGTCCTGGGCCTGGTTCAGTCCTGGTTTAGTCCTGGTTCAGTTCTGGTTCAGTCCTGGTTTAGTCCTGGTTTAGTCCTGGTTCAGTCCTGGGCCTGGTTCAGTCCTGGTTTAGTCCTGGTTCAGTCCTGGTTTAGTCCTGGTTCAGTCCTGGTTTAGTCCTGGGCCTGGTTTAGTCCTGGTTTAGTCCTGGTTCAGTTCTGGTTCAGTCCTGGTTTAGTCCTGGTTTAGTCCTGGTTCAGTCCTGGGCCTGGTTCAGTCCTGGTTTAGTCCTGGTTCAGTCCTGGTTTAGTCCTGGTTCAGTCCTGGTTTAGTCCTGGTTCAGTCCTGGTTCAGTCCTGGTTTCTTATTCTCTGTTTCTGTTTAAAGGAAATAAAGTTGATTTTCAGTCTCTGGTATTGGTTGATAACAGAACCTAACAGAACCTCACAGAACCCCACAGAACCCCACAGAACCTCACAGAACCTCACAGAACCTAACAGAACCTCACAGAACCTAACAGAACCCCACAGAACCTCACAGAACCTCACAGAACCTAACAGAACCCCACAGAACCTCACAGAACCTCACAGAACCCCACAGAACCCCACAGAACCTCACAGAACCTCACAGAACCTCACAGAACCTAACAGAACCCCACAGAACCTCACAGAACCTCACAGAACCTAACAGAACCCTGTCCTCTGCCCAGGCCGGCCCGGTCCGCCCTCCGCTCCCATTAAGTTCGAGGAGATCGGTGCGGAGAAGATCGTGCTGTCGTGGCTCCCGCCCAAAGACGACGGCGGCTCCAAACTCACCAACTACGTGATCTGGCGGCGCGTGGCGAACCGTAAGACCTGGGTCCCCGTCACCAGCGAACCCAAAGAGCGGATCTGGACCGTGGAGAACCTGATGGAAGGACACGAGTACGTCTTCAGAATCATGGCCCAGAACAAATACGGCGTCGGAGAACCTCTCGACTCGGAGCCCGAAGTGGCGCGGAACATCTGCTGTGAGTAAAAAACATTTGACCTGAGAAACACTTGAACTTTTATATCTGCAGTAACTTTCTCCTCAGAAGTTTAATCTGTCAAACAGCATCCGGTGAAATAACGTCGCCTAAACAAAGAGCGGCAGAAACAATAACTGAGAACCTGATGCCCCCGGGTCAGAATCCTCACCAGAAACACCGAAAACACCAGAAACACCGAAAACACCAGAAACACCAGAAACACCAGAAACACCAGAAACATTAGAAACACCGGAAACACCAGAAACACCAGACACACCAGAAACACCAGAAACACCAGAAACACCAGAAACACCAGAAACACCAGACACACCAGAAACACCAGAAACACCAGAAACACCAGAAACACCAGAAACATTAGAAACACCAGAAACATTAGAAACACCAGAAACACCGGAAACACCAGAAACACCGGAAACACCAGAAACACCAGAAACACCAGAAACACCAGAAACATTAGAAACACCGGAAACACCAGAAACACCAGAAACACCAGAAACACCGAAAACACCAGAAACACCAGAAACACCAGAAACACCAGAAACACCAGAAACACCAGAAACACCAGAAACACCAGAAACACCAGAAACACCAGAAACACCAGAAACACCAGACACACCAGAAACACCAGAAACACCAGAAACACCAGAAACACCAGAAACACCAGAAACACCAGAAACATTAGAAACACCGAAAACACCAGAAACACCAGAAACACCGAAAACACCAGAAACATCAGACACACCGGAAACACCGGAAACACCAGAAACACCAGAAACACCAGAAACATTAGAAACACCAGAAACACCAGAAACACCAGAAACACCAGAAACACCAGACACACCGGAAACACCAGAAACACCAGAAACACCGAAAACACCAGAAACACCAGAAACACCAGAAACACCAGAAACACCAGAAACACCAGAAACACCAGAAACACCGGAAACACCAGAAACACCGGAAACACCGGAAACACCAGAAACACCAGAAACACCGGAAACACCGGAAACACCGGAAACACCGGAAACACCAGAAACACCAGAAACACCAGAAACACCAGAAACACCAGAAACACCAGAAACACCGAAAACACCAGCAACACCAGCAACACCAGCAACACTGAAAACACCAGAAACACCAGAAACACAGGAAACACCAGAAACACAGGAAACACCAGAAACACCAGAAACACAGGAAACACCAGAAACACCGGAAACACAGGAAACACCAGAAACACCAGAAACACCAGCAACACCAGAAACACCAGAAACACCAGAAACATTAGAAACACCAGAAACACCAGAAACACCAGAAACACCAGAAACACCAGAAACACGAAACACCGAAACACCAAAAACACCGAAACACCAGAAACACCGAAACACCAGAATCACCGAAACACCGAAACACCAAAAACACTGAAACACCAGAAACACCGAAACACCAAAAACACCAAAACACCAGAAACACCAGAAACACCAGAAACACAGGAAACACCAGAAACACCAGAAACACCAGAAACACCGAAAACACCAGCAACACCAGCAACACCAGCAACACCAGCAACACTGAAAACACCAGAAACACCAGAAACACAGGAAACACCAGAAACATTAGAAACACCGGAAACACCGGAAACACCGGAAACACCAGACACACCGGAAACACCGGAAACACCGGAAACACCGGAAACACCGGAAACACCGGAAACACCGGAAACACCAGAAACACCAGAAACACAGGAAACACCAGAAACACCAGAAACACCAGAAACACCGAAAACACCAGCAACACCAGCAACACCAGAAACATAAGAAACACCGGAAACACCGGAAACACCAGAAACACCAGACACACCAGAAACATTAGAAACACCGGAAACACCAGAAACACCAGACACACCAGAAACACCAGAAACACTGAAAACACCGGAAACACCAGAAACACCAGAAACACTGAAAACACCAGAAACACCAGAAACACCAGAAACACCAGAAACACCAGAAACACCAGAAACACCAGAAACACCGGAAACACCAGAAACACCAGAAACACCGGAAACACCAGAAACACCAGAAACACCAGAAACATTAGAAACACCAGAAACACCAGAAACACCAGAAACATTAGAAACACCGGAAACACCAGAAACACCAGACACACCAGAAACATTAGAAACACCGGAAACACCAGAAACACCAGACACACCAGAAACACCAGAAACACTGAAAACACCGGAAACACCAGAAACACCAGAAACACCAGAAACACTGAAAACACCAGAAACACCAGAAACACCAGAAACACCAGAAACACCAGAAACATTAGAAACACCAGAAACACCAGAAACACCAGAAACACCGGAAACACCGGAAACACCAGAAACACAGGAAACACCAGAAACACCAGACACACCAGAAACATTAGAAACACCGGAAACACCAGAAACACCAGAAACACCAGAAACACTGAAAACACCGGAAACACCAGAAACACCAGACACACCAGACACACCAGAAACACCAGAAACACCGGAAACAGCAGAAACACCAGAAACACCAGAAACACCAGAAACACCAGAAACATTAGAAACATCGGAAACACCAGACACACCAGACACACCGGAAACACCGGAAACACCGGAAACACCAGAAACATTAGAAACATCGGAAACACCGGAAACACCGGAAACACCGGAAACACCGGAAACACAGGAAACACCAGAAACACCGGAAACACCGGAAACATTAGAAACACCAGAAACATTAGAAACATCAGAAACACCAGAAACACCGAAAACACCAGAAACACCAGAAACACAGGAAACACCAGAAACACCAGAAACACCAGAAACACCAGAAACACCAGAAACACCAGAAACACCGAAAACACCAGAAACACCAGAAACACAGGAAACACCAGAAACACCGGAAACACCAGAAACACCAGAAACACCAGAAACATTAGAAACACCGGAAACACCGGAAACACCGGAAACATGAGAAACACCGGAAACACCGGAAACACCAGAAACACCAGAAACACCAGAAACATGAGAAACACCGGAAACACCGGAAACACCGGAAACACCGGAAACACCAGAAACATGAGAAACACCGGAAACACCGGAAACACCGGAAACACCAGAAACATGAGAAACACCAGAAACACCAGAAACACCGGAAACACCGGAAACACCAGAAACATTAGAAACACCAGAAACACCGGAAACACCGGAAACATTAGAAACACCAGAAACACAGGAAACACCAGAAACACCGGAAACACCAGAAACACCAGAAACACCAGCAACACCAGAAACACCAGAAACACCAGAAACATTAGAAACACCGAAAACACCAGAAACACCGAAAACACCAGAAACACCAGAAACACCAGAAACACCAGAAACATTAGAAACACCAGAAACACCAGAAACACAGGAAACACCAGAAACACCAGAAACACCAGAAACACCAGAAACACCAGAAACATTAGAAACACTGAAAACACCAGAAACACCGGAAACACCAGAAACACCAGAAACACCAGAAACACAGGAAACACCAGAAACACAGGAAACACCAGAAACACCAGAAACACCGAAAACACCAGAAACACCAGAAACATTAGAAACACAAGAAACACCAGAAACATTAGAAACACCAGAAACACCAGAAACACAGGAAACACCAGAAACACCAGAAACACCAGAAACATTAGAAACACCAGAAACACCGAAAACACCAGAAACACCAGAAACACCGAAAACACCAGAAACACCAGAAACACCGGAAACACCAGAAACACCGGAAACACCAGAAACATTAGAAACACCAGAAACACCAGAAACATTAGAAACACCAGAAACACCAGAAACACAGGAAACACCAGAAACACCAGAAACATTAGAAACACCAGAAACACCGAAAACACCAGAAACACCAGAAACACCGAAAACACCAGAAACACCAGAAACACCGGAAACACCAGAAACACCAGAAACATTAGAAACACCAGAAACACCAGAAACACCAGAAACACCAGAAACACCAGAAACACCAGAAACATTAGAAACACCAGAAACACCAGAAACACCAGAAACACCAGAAACACCAGAAACATTAGAAACACCAGAAACACCGAAAACACCAGAAACACCAGAAACACCAGAAACACCAGAAACATTAGAAACACCAGAAACACCGAAAACACCGGAAACACCGGAAACACCGGAAACACCGGAAACACCAGAAACACCAGAAACATTAGAAACACCAGAAACACCGGAAACACCGGAAACACCGGAAACACCGAAAACACCGAAAACACCGAAAACACCGGAAACACCGGAAACACCGGAAACACCGGAAACACCAGAAACACCAGAAACACCAGAAACATTAGAAACACCGGAAACACCGGAAACACCGAAAACACCGAAAACACCGAAAACACCGAAAACACCGGAAACACCGGAAACACCGGAAACACCGGAAACATTAGAAACACCAGAAATGCGCCGAGCAGAAACACGTGAAACCAAAGACGACCTCAGCAGAACAGAGTTTGTTTGACGTCGTTCTGTTGTTTTTATCGTTGGTTTTACCGAGCGACACGTTTCATTCTGGAGCCGAACAGTCTCCACTCCCCAGATTCATCTAGAGAAATTAATGCACAAATGAACCCAAATTCAGAAATGTGTTTTTCTTTGCCGATGGAGCCGTGAAAAATGTGTGAAGGTTTTATTACAGTTCTGACCGAGTTCTGACCGGGTTCTGACCCGGTATGACCCGGTTCTGGCCCGGTATGACCTGGTTCTGACCCGGATCTGACCTGGTATGACCCGGTTCTGACCCGGTTCTGACCTGGTTCTGACCCGGTATGACCCAGTTCTGACCTGGATCAGACCTGGTATGACCCGGTTCTGACCCGGTTCTGACCCGGATCTGACCTGGTATGACCTGGTTCTGACCCGGTATGACCCGGTTCTGACCCGTTCTGCCTCTGCCCTCAGTGCCCCCGGGGCAGGTGGAGAAGCCCACCGTCTCCAGCGTGACTCTGGACTCCATGACGGTGAACTGGGAGGAGCCGGAGGACGACGGCGGTTCGCCCGTCACCGGGTACTGGCTGGAGCGGAAGGAGACGACGGGCAAACGCTGGGTGCGCGTGACCCGGGAGCCCATCCGGCCCATGGGCCTGGGCGAGAGCTTCTGCGTCACGGGCCTCATCGAGGGCTCGCAGTATCTGTTCAGAGTCACCGCCCTGAACTCCGCCGGGCCGGGCCTGCCCAGCCCCCCCACCGACCCGGTGTTCGCCCGCGACCCCATCTGTGAGTCACAGCCCAACGACCAATCAGAACGCAGCACCCACACACCGACCAATCACCTCTCTGCTCTCTCTAGCCCCGCCCTCGCCCCCCACGCCCAAAGTCTCTGATTGGACCAAGTCCACGGTGGACCTGGAGTGGATCCCGCCCCTGAAGGACGGAGGCTCCAAGATCCTGGGATACTGGGTGGAGCATAAGGAGGAGGGCGCCGAGGCCTGGGCCAAGGTACCGCGGGACCCGGGTTAGGCCTGGGTCTGGACCAGGGGCTGGACCCGGGTTAGGCCTGGGTCTGGACCAGGGGCTGGACCCGGGTTAGGCCTGGGTCTGGACCTGGGGCTGGACCCGGGTTAGGCCTGGGTCTGGACCTGGGGCTGGACCCGGGTTAGGCCTGGGTCTGGACCTGGGGCTGGACCCGGGTCAGACCTGGTTTAGACCTGGTTTAGACCCAGTCTAGACCCGGTTTAGACCCGGTTCAGACCTGGTTTTGACCTGGTTCAGACCCGGTTTAGGCCTGGTTTAGACTGGGTTTAGACCTGGTTCAGACCCGGTTCAGACCCAGTTTGACCCGGTTTGACCCGTCCTGTCTCTAGGCCAAAGACACGGAGGTGCGTGGGACTCGTCTGGTGATCACGGGGCTGAAGACCGGAGGAAAATACCGGTTCAGAGTCTCTGCCTTTAACACGGCCGGAATCGGAGAACCCGGAGAAGTGCCCGAGGTGCTGGAGGTCCAGGACCGCATCAGTGAGTCCTTCAGACCTGCTCTAGTCCTGATTTAGTCCTGGTTTAGTCCTGGTTTAGTCCTGGTTTAGTCCTGCTCTAGTCCTGGTTTAGTCCTGGTTTAGTCCTGCTCTAGTCCTGGTTTAGTTGTTAGTTAGTTGTTAGTTTTTCTTGTATCAGAGCATCTTAAGGTGTAGAATCCCTCAGTCGTCCAGGGAGGATCCAGGGCAACAGGTGGAGTTCAATTTGTCAACTGGACCAAAGTTTTTGATCGAAGTTTGGCCCTTGTCCGAGCTGCTGCTTCAGTTCTGCTCAGACGCTGGAGACACTGACTTATATCTGCCTGAAGAGGGAGGAGTTAGATCCCTAAATGACTTAGAGACAGGGTCTGTTTGTTGCCTGTGGAATAGACTGGGGCTGGGGTCAGATCAGAATCACACAGTTCACAAACTGAACTCTACCCACTGCCCTCAGAGCATCTGTTTTATGCTACGGCTCTAACTCCTCCTCTCCTCTCCTCCTCCTATCCTCTCCTCCTCTCTCCTCTCTCCTCTCCCCCTCTCCTTCTCCCCCTCTCCTCTTCTCCTCTCCTCCCCCTCTCCTCCTCTCCCCCTCTCCTTCTCCCCCTCTCCTCTTCTCCTCTCCTCCCCCTCTCCTCCTCTCCTCCTCTCCTCCCCATCTCCTCTCCTCCTCTCCTCCTCTCTCCTCTCCTCCCCCTCTCCTTCTCCCCCTCTCCTCTTCTCCTCTCTCCTCTCCTCCCCCTCTCCCCCTCTCCTCTCCTCCTCCTCCTTCTCTCCTCTCCTCCTCCTCCTCTCCTCTCCTCTCCTCCTCTCCTCCTCTCCTCCCCCTCTCCTCCTCTCCTCTCCTCTCCTCCCCCTCTCCTCTCCTCCTCTCCTCCCCCTCTCCTCTCCTCCTCTCCTCCTCTTCTCCTCCTCTCCTCCTCTCCTCTCCCCATCTCCTCTCCTCCTCTCCTCCTCTCTCCTCCCCTCCTCTCCTCCTCTCTCCTCTCCTCTCCTCCCCCTCTCCTTCTCCCCCTCTCCTCTTCTCCTCTCTCCTCTCCTCCCCCTCTCCTCCTCTCCTCCTCCTCCTCTCCTCCTCTCTCCTCTCCTCCTCCCCTCCTCCCCTCCTCTCCTCCTCCTCTCCTCTCCTCCTCTCCTCCTCCTCCCCCTCTCCTCTCTCCTCTCCTCTCCTCCTCTCTCCTCCTCTCCCCTCTCCTCTCCTCCTCTCCTCTCCTCCTCTCTCCTCCTCTCCCCTCTCCTCTCCTCTCCTCCTCTCCTCCTCTCTGCTCCTCTCCCCTCTCCTCTCCTCCTCTCCTCTCCTCCTCTCCTCTCTCCTCCTCTCTCCTCTCCTCCACCTCCTCCTCCTCCTCCTCTCCTCCTCTCTCCTCTCCTCCTCCCCTCCTCCCCTCCTCTCCTCCTCCTCCCCTCCTCCTCTCCTCTCCTCCTCTCCTCTCCTCCTCCTCTCCTCCCCTCCTCTCCTCCTCTCCTCTCCTCTCCTCCTCTCCTCTCCTCCCCCTCTCCTCTCCTCTCCTCCCCCTCTCCTCTCCTCTCCTCTCCTCCTCTCCTCTCCTCCCCCTCTCCTCTCCTCTCCTCCCCCTCTCCTCTCCACTCCTCCTCCTCCTCTCCTCTCCTCCTCCTCTCCTCCTCTCCTCTCCTCCTCCTCTCCTCCCCCTCTCCTCTCCTCCTCCTCTCCCCCTCTCCTCTCCTCCTCTCCTCCCCCTCTCCTCTCCTCCTCTCCACTCCTCCTCCTCCTCTCCTCTCCCCCTCTCCTCTCCCCCTCTCCTCTCCTCCTCCTCTCCTCCTCCTCTCCTCTCCTCTCCTCCTCTCCTCTCCTCCTCTCCTCTCCTCCTCAGTCTCTCCGGAGGTGGACCTTGATGCCTCCCTGAAGGAGCGTATCGTGGTCCACGCGGGGGGAGTGATCCGTCTCATTGCGTACGTGAGCGGGACGCCGGCGCCGGAGGTGTTGTGGAGCCGGGACGGCGCGGCGCTGCCCCCGGAGGCCAGGGTGGAGACGACGAGCATCAGCTCGTCTCTGGTCATCAAACCGTGTGCCCGCAAACACCTGGGCGTGTACAGCGTGACCGCCAAGAACGCCGGCGGAGAGAAGCAGCGGCGCGTGACGGTGGAGGTGCTCGGTACGAAAACACTTCCTGCTTTAGAGTGAACAGTGCCTGCTGTTAGCGCTGCCCGAGTTTACGGCACAGTTAGAAACCTACTGTTTACTAATGTTTACTACCGTTTACTACCGTTTACTACTGTTTACTAATGTTTACTACTGTTTACTAATGTTTACTACTGTTTACTACTGTTTACTACTGTTTACTAATGTTTACTACTGTTTACTACTGTTTACCAATGTTTACTACTGTTTACTACCGTTTACTAATGTTTACTACCGTTTACTACCGTTTACTACCGTTTACTACCGTTTACTAATGTTTACTACTGTTTACTACTGTTTACTACTGTTTACTACTGTTTACTACTGTTTACTACTGTTTACTAATGTTTACTACTGTTTACTACTGTTTACTACTGTTTACTAATGTTTACTACAGTTTACTACTGTTTACTACTGTTTACTACTGTTTACTACTGTTTACTACTGTTTACTAATGTTTACTACTGTTTACTACTGTTTACTACTGTTTACTACTGTTTACTACTGTTTACTAATGTTTACTAATGTTTACTAATGTTTACTAATGTTTACTAATGTTTACTACTGTTTACTACTGTTTACTACTGTTTACTAATGTTTACTACCGTTTACTAATGTTTACTACAGTTTACTACAGTTTACTACTGTTTACTACTGTTTACTACTGTTTATTAATGTTTACTACAGTTTACTACAGTTTACTACTGTTTACTACTGTTTACTACTGTTTACTACTGTTTACTACTGTTTACTACTGTTTACTACTGTTTACTAATGTTTACTACTGTTTACTACTGTTTACTACTGTTTACTAATGTTTACTACTGTTTACTACTGTTTACTAATGTTTACTACTGTTTACTAATGTTTACTACTGTTTACTACTGTTTACTACTGTTTACTACTGTTTACTACTGTTTACTAATGTTTACTACTGTTTACTAATGTTTACTACTGTTTACTACTGTTTACTACTGTTTACTAATGTTTACTACTGTTTACTACTGTTTACTACTGTTTACTACTGTTTACTACTGTTTACTACTGTTTACTAATGTTTACTACTGTTTACTAATGTTTACTACTGTTTACTACTGTTTACTACTGTTTACTAATGTTTACTACAGTTTACTACTGTTTACTACTGTTTACTACTGTTTACTACTGTTTACTACTGTTTACTAATGTTTACTACCGTTTACTAATGTTTACTACAGTTTACTACAGTTTACTACTGTTTACTACTGTTTACTACTGTTTATTAATGTTTACTACAGTTTACTACAGTTTACTACTGTTTACTACTGTTTACTACTGTTTACTACTGTTTACTACTGTTTACTACTGTTTACTACTGTTTACTAATGTTTACTACAGTTTACTACTGTTTACTACTGTTTACTAATGTTTACTACTGTTTACTACTGTTTACTAATGTTTACTACTGTTTACTAATGTTTACTACTGTTTACTACTGTTTACTACTGTTTACTACTGTTTACTACTGTTTACTAATGTTTACTACTGTTTACTAATGTTTACTACTGTTTACTACTGTTTACTACTGTTTACTAATGTTTACTACAGTTTACTACTGTTTACTACTGTTTACTACTGTTTACTACTGTTTACTACTGTTTACTAATGTTTACTACTGTTTACTAATGTTTACTACTGTTTACTACTGTTTACTACTGTTTACTAATGTTTACTACAGTTTACTACTGTTTACTACTGTTTACTACTGTTTACTACTGTTTACTACTGTTTACTAATGTTTACTACTGTTTACTAATGTTTACTACTGTTTACTACTGTTTACTACTGTTTACTAATGTTTACTACAGTTTACTACTGTTTACTACTGTTTACTACTGTTTACTACTGTTTACTACTGTTTACTACTGTTTACTAATGTTTACTACTGTTTACTAATGTTTACTACTGTTTACTACTGTTTACTACTGTTTACTAATGTTTACTACTGTTTACTACTGTTTACTACTGTTTACTACTGTTTACTACTGTTTACTAATGTTTACTAATGTTTACTAATGTTTACTACTGTTTACTACTGTTTACTAATGTTTACTACTGTTTACTACTGTTTACTACTGTTTACTACCGTTTACTACCGTTTACTACCGTTTACTAATGTTTACTAATGTTTACTACTGTTTACTACTGTTTACTACTGTTTACTACTGTTTACTAATGTTTACTACTGTTTACTACTGTTTACTACTGTTTACTAATGTTTACTACTGTTTACTACTGTTTACTACTGTTTACTACTGTTTACTACTGTTTACTAATGTTTACTACTGTTTACTACTGTTTACCAATGTTTACTACTGTTTACTACTGTTTACTACTGTTTACTACTGTTTACTACTGTTTACTACTGTTTACTACTGTTTACTAATGTTTACTACTGTTTACTACTGTTTACTACTGTTTACTACTGTTTACTACTGTTTACTAATGTTTACTACTGTTTACTACTGTTTACTACTGTTTACTACTGTTTACTAATGTTTACTACTGTTTACTACTGTTTACTACTGTTTACTAATGTTTACTACTGTTTACTACTGTTTACTACTGTTTACTACTGTTTACTACTGTTTACTACTGTTTACTACTGTTTACTACTGTTTACTACTGTTTACTACTGTTTACTAATGTTTACTACTGTTTACTACTGTTTACTACTGTTTACTACTGTTTACTACTGTTTACTAATGTTTACTACTGTTTACTACTGTTTACTACTGTTTACTACTGTTTACTAATGTTTACTACTGTTTACTACTGTTTACTAATGTTTACTAATGTTTACTAATGTTTACTAATGTTTACTACTGTTTACTACTGTTTACTAATGTTTACTACTGTTTACTACTGTTTACTACTGTTTACTACTGTTTACTAATGTTTACTACGTTTACTACTGTTTACTACTGTTTACTAATGTTTACTACTGTTTACTACTGTTTACTACTGTTTACTAATGTTTACTAATGTTTACTACTGTTTACTAATGTTTACTACTGTTTACTACTGTTTACTACTGTTTACTACTGTTTACTACTGTTTACTACTGTTTACTACTGTTTACTAATGTTTACTACAGTTTACTACTGTTTACTACTGTTTACTACTGTTTACTACTGTTTACTACTGTTTACTAATGTTTACTACTGTTTACTACTGTTTACTAATGTTTACTAATGTTTACTAATGTTTACTACTGTTTACTACTGTTTACTACTGTTTACTACTGTTTACTACTGTTTACTACTGTTTACTAATGTTTACTACAGTTTACTACTGTTTACTACTGTTTACTACTGTTTACTACTGTTTACTACTGTTTACTAATGTTTACTACTGTTTACTACTGTTTACTAATGTTTACTAATGTTTACTAATGTTTACTAATGTTTACTAATGTTTACTACTGTTTACTAATGTTTACTACTGTTTACTACTGTTTACTACTGTTTACTACTGTTTACTACTGTTTACTACTGTTTACTAATGTTTACTACTGTTTACTACTGTTTACTACTGTTTACTACTGTTTACTAATGTTTACTACTGTTTACTAATGTTTACTACTGTTTACTAATGTTTACTACTGTTTACTACTGTTTACTACTGTTTACTACTGTTTACTACTGTTTACTACTGTTTACTAATGTTTACTACTGTTTACTACTGTTTACTAATGTTTACTACAGTTTACTACAGTTTACTACTGTTTACTACTGTTTACTACTGTTTACTAATGTTTACTACTGTTTACTACTGTTTACTACTGTTTACTAATGTTTACTACTGTTTACTACTGTTTACTAATGTTTACTACTGTTTACTACAGTTTACTACTGTTTACTACAGTTTACTACTGTTTACTACTGTTTACTACTGTTTACTAATGTTTACTACTGTTTACTACTGTTTACTAATGTTTACTACTGTTTACTAATGTTTACTACTGTTTACTAATGTTTACTACTGTTTACTACTGTTTACTACTGTTTACTACTGTTTACCAATGTTTACTACTGTTTACTACTGTTTACTACTGTTTACTACTGTTTACTAATGTTTACTACTGTTTACTACTGTTTACTACTGTTTACTACTGTTTACTACTGTTTACTACTGTTTACTACTGTTTACTACTGTTTACCAATGTTTACTACTGTTTACTAATGTTTACTACTGTTTACTAATGTTTACTACTGTTTACTACTGTTTGCTACTGTTTACTAATGTTTACTACTGTTTGCTACTGTTTACTACTGTTTACTAATGTTTACTAATGTTTACTACTGTTTACTACTGTTTACCAATGTTTACTACTGTTTACTACTGTTTACTAATGTTTACTACTGTTTACTAATGTTTACTACTGTTTACTACTGTTTGCTACTGTTTACTAATGTTTACTACTGTTTACTACTGTTTACCAATGTTTACTACTGTTTACTAATGTTTACTACTGTTTACTACTGTTTACTAATGTTTACTACTGTTTACTACTGTTTACTACTGTTTACTACTGTTTACTACTGTTTACTACTGTTTACTACTGTTTACTACTGTTTACCAATGTTTACTACTGTTTACTAATGTTTACTACTGTTTACTAATGTTTACTACTGTTTACTACTGTTTGCTACTGTTTACTAATGTTTACTACTGTTTGCTACTGTTTACTACTGTTTACTAATGTTTACTACTGTTTACTACTGTTTACTACTGTTTACCAATGTTTACTACTGTTTACTACTGTTTACTAATGTTTACTACAGTTTACTAATGTTTACTACTGTTTACTAATGTTTACTACTGTTTACTACTGTTTACTACTGTTTACTAATGTTTACTACTGTTTACTAATGTTTACTACTGTTTACTACTGTTTACTACTGTTTACTACCGTTTACTAATGTTTACTAATGTTTACTACTGTTTACTACTGTTTACTACTGTTTACTACTGTTTACTACAGTTTACTAATGTTTACTACTGTTTACTAATGTTTACTACTGTTTACTACTGTTTACTACTGTTTACTAATGTTTACTACTGTTTACTACTGTTTACTACTGTTTACCAATGTTTACTACTGTTTACTACTGTTTACTACTGTTTACTACTGTTTACTACCGTTTACTAATGTTTACTAATGTTTACTAATGTTTACTACTGTTTACTACTGTTTACTACTGTTTACTACTGTTTACTACAGTTTACTAATGTTTACTACTGTTTACTAATGTTTACTACTGTTTACTACTGTTTACTACTGTTTACTACTGTTTACTAATGTTTACTACTGTTTACTACTGTTTACCAATGTTTACTACTGTTTACTACTGTTTACTAATGTTTACTACAGTTTACTAATGTTTACTACTGTTTACTAATGTTTACTACTGTTTACTAATGTTTACTACTGTTTACTAATGTTTACTACTGTTTACTACTGTTTACTACTGTTTACTAATGTTTACTACTGTTTACTACTGTTTACTAATGTTTACTACTGTTTACTACTGTTTACTACTGTTTACTACAGTTTACTACAGTTTACTACAGTTTACTACTGTTTACTACAGTTTACTACTGTTTACTACTGTTTACTACTGTTTACTACTGTTTACTAATGTTTACTACTGTTTACTACTGTTTACTACTGTTTACTAATGTTTACTAATGTTTACTACTGTTTACTACTGTTTACTAATGTTTACTACTGTTTACTACTGTTTACTAATGTTTACTACTGTTTACTACTGTTTACTACTGTTTACTAATGTTTACTACTGTTTACTACTGTTTACTACTGTTTACTACTGTTTACTACTGTTTACTACTGTTTACTAATGTTTACTACTGTTTACTAATGTTTACTACTGTTTACTAATGTTTACTACTGTTTACTAATGTTTACTAATGTTTACTACTGTTTACTAATGTTTACTACTGTTTACTACTGTTTACTACTGTTTACTACTGTTTACTACTGTTTACTAATGTTTACTACTGTTTACTACTGTTTACTACTGTTTACTACTGTTTACTACTGTTTACTACTGTTTACTAATGTTTACTACTGTTTACTAATGTTTACTACTGTTTACTAATGTTTACTACTGTTTACTAATGTTTACTACCGTTTACTAATGTTTACTACTGTTTACTAATGTTTACTACTGTTTACTAATGTTTACTACTGTTTACTACTGTTTACTACAGTTTACTACAGTTTACTAATGTTTACTAATGTTTACTAATGTTTACTACTGTTTACAACTGTTTACAACTGTTTACTACAGTTTACTACAGTTTACTAATGTTTACTAATGTTTACTAATGTTTACTAATGTTTACTACTGTTTACTACTGTTTACTAATGTTTACTACTGTTTACTACTGTTTACTACTGTTTACTACTGTTTATTAATGTCTACTAATGTTTAATAATGTTTATTAATGTTTACTACTGTTTACTAATTTCGCTCCTCACACTGGCTCCTCACACTGGCTCCTCACACTTGCCCTTGTGCCCCTCTCTCCGCAGACGTGCCCGGCGCAGTGGGCATCCCCGTCACCGTGGAGAACCTGAGCGCCGACTCGTGTAAGATGAACTGGTTCTTCCCGGAGAACGACGGCGGCTCGCCCATCAGTAACTTCGTGCTGGAGAAGCGGGAGGGGGAGCGTAAGGCGTGGACGGCGGTGTCGTACACGGCGAGTCGGCAGAATGCCATCCTGACCGGACTCACCCCGGGAAAGGCCTACTTCTTCAGAGTGGCGCCGGAGAACGCCATCGGAATGGGACCGTTCACCGAGACCGCGGCCGAGATCATCGTCCAGGAGCCAATCAGTGAGTACAGGAGAGGGTTAGGGTTTAGTCCTGGTCCAGTCCTGGTCCAGTCCTGGTCCAGTCCTGGTCCTGGTCCTGGTCTCATGGGTCTGACCCTCGGTCTCTCCAGGCGTCCCGGACCGTCCTGAGGACCTGGAGGTGACCAAAGTGACCAAAGACCAGATCAGCGTGACGTGGAAGGCGCCGAAGTCGGACGGCGGCTCTGAGATCACCATGTACATCCTGGAGGGGCGGCAGATCGGCAAAGACAAGTTCAGCCGCTTGACCAAAGAGCCGCTGATGGAGCGAAAGTTCACCCTGGACGGGCTCCGCGAGGGCGACACCTTCCAGTTCAGGGTCATCGCCGTCAACGAGGTGGGACCCGGCAAACCCAGCTTCTGCACCAAACCCATCACCTGCAAGGACGAGCTGGGTGAGCACGCAGGGTTAGATACCCCAGAGAGGGGCATTTACCCCATAACCCCTCTTTAATTTACCCCAGAGAGGGGCATTTACCCCATAACCCCTCTTTAATTTACCCCAGAGAGGGGCATTTACCCCATAACCCCTCTTTAATTTACCCCATAACCCCTCTTTAATTTACCCCAGAGAGGGGCATTTACCCCATAACCCCTCTTTAATTTACCCCATAACCCCTCTTTAATTTACCCCAGAGAGGGGCATTTACCCCATAACCCCTCTTTAATTTACCCCAGAGAGGGGCATTTACCCCATAACCCCTCTTTAATTTACCCCATAACCCCTCTTTAATTTACCCCAGAGAGGGGCATTTACCCCATAACCCCTCTTTAATTTACCCCAGAGAGGGGCATTTACCCCATAACCCCTCTTTAATTTACCCCAGAGAGGGGCATTTACCCCATAACCCCTCTTTAGTACCCCATAACCCCTCTTTAGTACCCCACAGGGGTGTAAATACTCCCCTTTAGTACCCCACAGGACTATAATACCCCTCTGTGCCCTCAGAGCCGCCCACCATCGAGCTGGACTTCCGGGATAGGATCATAATCCGCGTGGGCGAGAGCTGCCTGCTGCAGGGCCGGTACAGCGGCAAACCGTGCCCGTCCATCGTGTGGCACCGCGACGACAAGGAGCTGAAGGCCGACAAACATGTGATGTTCAAGAACACGCTGAGCACCATGTCCCTGGGGCTGATGAAGGCCGAGCGCCACCACAGCGGCCGCTACGTCGTGGTGGTGGAGAACAGCACCGGGGCGCGGAAGGGCATCTGTAACCTGATCGTCGTGGGTAAGAACTAGACCCCACCCGACCACACCCAACCACACCTGACCACACCTGACCACACCTGACCACACCCGACCACACCTGACCACACCTGACCCCGACCACACCTGACCACACCTGACCACACCCAACCACACCTGACCACACCTGACCACACCCGACCACACCTGACCACACCTGACCCCGACCACACCTGACCACACCTGACCACACCCGACCACACCTGACCACACCTGACCACACCTGACCACACCTGATCACACCTGACCACACCTGACCCCGACTACACCTGACCACACCTGACCACACCTGATCACACCTAACCCCGACCACACCTGACCACACCTGACCACACCTGACCACACCTGACCCCGACCACACCTGACCACACCTGACCCCGACCACACCTGACCACACCTGACCACACCTGACCACACCCGACCACACCCGACCACACCTGACCACACCTGACCACACCCGACCACACCCGACCACACCTGACCACACCTGACCACACCTGATCACACCTGACCACACCTGACCCCGACCACACCTGACCACACCTGACCACACCTGATCACACCTAACCCCGACCACACCTGACCACACCTGACCACACCTGACCCCGACCACACCTGACCACACCTGACCCCGACCACACCTGACCACACCTGACCACACCCGACCACACCCGACCACACCCGACCACACCTGACCACACCTGACCACACCCGACCACACCTGACCACACCTGACCACACCTGATCACACCTGACCACACCTGACCCCGACCACACCTGACCACACCTGACCACACCTGACCCCGACCACACCCGACCACACCTGACCACACCTGACCACACCTGACCACACCTGACCCCGACCACACCTGACCACACCTGACCACACCTGACCACACCTGACCACACCTGACCACACCCGACCACACCTGACCACACCTGACCACACCTGACCCCGACCACACCCCGACCACACCAGACCACACCTGACCACATCCGACCACATCCGACCACACCAGACCACACCTGACCACACCTGACCACACCCGACCACACCTGACCACACCCGACCACACCTGACCACACCCGACCACACCCGACCACACCTGACCACACCCGACCCCCACCACACCCGACCACACCTGACCACACCCGACCACACCCGACCACACCTGACCACACCTGACTCCGACCACACCTGACCCCGACCACACCTGATCACACCTGACCACACCTGACCACACCTGACCCCGACCACACCTGACCACACCTGACCCCGACCACACCCGACCACACCCGACCACACCTGACCACACCCGACCACACCCGACCACACCTGACCACACCTGACTCCGACCACACCTGACCCCGACCACACCTGATCACACCTGACCACACCTGACCCCGACCACACCTGACCACACCTGACCCCGACCACACCCGACCACACCCGACCACACCCGACCACACCCGACCACACCCAACCACACCCGACCACACCTGACCACACCTGACCACACCTGACCACCCCTGACCCCGACCACACCTGACCACACCTGACCACACCCGACTACACCCGACCACACCCGACCCCGACCACACCTGACCACACCAGACCCCTCCCTGCAGTTTTTTCTCAGTCTAACCCCCCCGTCCCGCAGACCGCCCGACTCCGCCCGTCGGGCCCGTGGTCTTCGAGGAGGTGCACCGCGAGTTCATGGTGGTGTCGTGGAAACCTCCTCTGGACTCCGGCGGCGTCGATGTCTCCAACTACATCATCGAGAAAAGAGACGTCAACCGCGACACCTGGACCACCGTGACCTCTGCCACCACCAAGACCACCTGCAAGGTCTGTGCGCCTGCCGGCACCTGCCAGGGGCTGTGTTTAGAGTCAGACCTGGTTTCGTCCTGGTTCAGTCCTGGTTTCGTCCTGGTTCCGTCCTGGTTTAGTCCTGGTTTAGTCCTGGTTTAGTCCTGGTTTCGTCCTGGTTTAGTCCTGGTTTAGTCCTTCTTTAGTCCTGGTTTAGTCCTTCTTTAGTCCTGGTTTAGTCCTGGTTTCGTCCTGGTTTCGTCCTGGTTTAGTCCTGGTTTAGTCCTTCTTTAGTCCTGGTTTAGTCCTTCTTTAGTCTTGGTTTAGTCCTGGTTTAGTCCTTCTTTAGTCCTGGTTTAGTCCTTCTTTACTCCTGGTTTAGTCCTGCTTTAGTCCTGGTTTAGTCCTGCTTTAGTCCTGGTTTAGTCCTGGTTTAGTCCTGGTTTCGTCCTGGTTCTGTCCTGGTTTAGTCCTTCTTTAGTCCTGGTTTCGTCCTGGTTCCGTCCTGGTTTAGTCCTTCTTTAGTCCTGGTTTAGTCCTGGTTTAGTCCTGGTTTAGTCCTGCTTTAGTCCTTCTTTAGTCCTTCTTTAGTCCTGGTTTAGTCCTGGTTTCGTCCTGGTTTCGTCCTGGTTTAGTCCTGGTTTAGTCCTTCTTTAGTCCTGGTTTAGTCCTTCTTTAGTCTTGGTTTAGTCCTGGTTTAGTCCTTCTTTAGTCCTGGTTTAGTCCTTCTTTACTCCTGGTTTAGTCCTGCTTTAGTCCTGCTTTAGTCCTGGTTTAGTCCTGCTTTAGTCCTGCTTTAGTCCTGGTTTAGTCCTGGTTTAGTCCTGGTTTCGTCCTGGTTCTGTCCTGGTTTAGTCCTTCTTTAGTCCTGGTTTAGTCCTGGTTTAGTCCTGGTTTAGTCCTGCTTTAGTCCTTCTTTAGTCCTTCTTTAGTCCTTCTTTAGTCCTGGTTCCGTCCTGGTTTAGTCCTTCTTTAGTCCTGGTTTAGTCCTGGTTTAGTCCTGGTTTAGTCCTGCTTTAGTCCTTCTTTAGTCCTTCTTTAGTCCTGGTTTAGTCCTGGTTTCGTCCTGGTTTCGTCCTGGTTTAGTCCTGGTTTAGTCCTTCTTTAGTCCTGGTTTAGTCCTTCTTTAGTCTTGGTTTAGTCCTGGTTTAGTCCTTCTTTAGTCCTGGTTTAGTCCTTCTTTACTCCTGGTTTAGTCCTTCTTTAGTCCTGGTTTCGTCCTGGTTCCGTCCTGGTTTGGTCCTGCTTTAGTCCTTCTTTAGTCCTTCTTTAGTCCTGGTTTAGTCCTGGTTTAGTCCTGCTTTAGTCCTGCTTTAGTCCTTCTTTAGTCCTGGTTTAGTCCTGGTTTAGTCCTGCTTTAGTCCTTCTTTAGTCCTTCTTTAGTCCTGGTTTAGTCCTGCTTTAGTCCTGGTTTAGTCCTTCTTTAGTCCTTCTTTAGTCCTGGTTTAGTCCTGCTTTAGTCCTGGTTTAGTCCTGCTTTAGTCCTTCTTTAGTCCTTCTTTAGTCCTGGTTTAGTCCTGGTTTAGTCCTGGTTTAGTCCTGCTTTAGTCCTTCTTTAGTCCTTCTTTAGTCCTTCTTTAGTCCTGGTTTAGTCCTGCTTTAGTCCTGGTTTAGTCCTTCTTTAGTCCTGCTTTAGTCCTGGTTTAGTCCTGGTTTAGTCCTGGTTTAGTCCTGATTTAGTCCTGGTTTAGTCCTGGTTTAGTCCTGCTTTAGTCCTGCTTTAGTCCTGGTTTAGTCCTGGTTTAGTCCTGCTGTAGTTCTGCTTTCTGGCTGCAGATTCCCAAACTGACGGAGGGCCGTGAGTACATCATCCGGATCTCGGCGGAGAACATGTACGGCATCAGCGACCCCCTGGAGTCCGAGGAGATGAGGGCCAAGGACCTGTTCAGTAAGATGTTCCTCCAGGTTCACCCTGACCTCCCCCTGACCTCCCCCTGACCTCACCCTGTGCCCCCTGTGCCCCCCGCAGGAGTCCCCGAGGCGCCCGAGCAGCCCACCGTCCGGGAGGTGTACGGCACCAACGCCCTGGTGCTGTGGTCCCGCCCGCGAGACGGAGGGAAGCCCATCCTCAACTACGTCCTGGAGAAGAAGGAAGTGGGCGCCAAGCGGTGGTCCCGGGTGACGCGCGACCAGCTGTACCCGCAGACCCAGTACCGCGTCACCGACCTGGTGGAGGGCTGCGAGTACGAGTTCAGAGTGACCGCAGAGAACGAGCTGGGCACCGGCGACCCCAGCCCGCCCAGCCTGCCCATCCTCGCCAAGGACCCCATCGGTACGGCTGAAAGAGACTGTGCCCCCAACTGTGCCCCCGACTGTGCCCCTGCCTGTGCCCCTGCCTGTGCCCCTGACTGTGCCTCCGACTGTGCCTCCGACTGTGCCCCTGACTGTGCCCCTGACTGTGCCCCCGACTGTGCCCCTGCCCCTGTTTGTGCCCATGCCCCTGCCTGTGCCCCTGCCTGTGCCCTTGCCCCTGTTTGTGCCCCTGCCCCTGCCTGTGCCCCTGACTGTGCCCCTGACTGTGCCCCCGACTGTGCCCCCGACTGTGCCCCTGCCCGTGCCCCTGCCTGTGCCCTTGCCCCTGACTGTGCCCCTGCCTGTGCCCCTGCCCCTGTTTGTGCCCCTGCCTGTGCCCCTGCCTGTGCCCCTGCCTGTGCACTTGCCCCTGTTTGTGCCCCTGCCCCTGCCTGTGCCCCTGCCTGTGCCCTTGCCCCTGTTTGTGCCCCTGCCCCTGCCTGTGCCCCTGACTGTGCCCCTGACTGTGCCACTGACTGTGCCCCCGACTGTGCCCCTGCCCCTGTTTGTGCCCATGCCCCTGCCTGTGCCCCTGCCTGTGCCCTTGCCCCTGTTTGTGCCCCTGCCCCTGCCTGTGCCCCTTCCTGTGCCCGTGCCCCTGTTTGTGCCCCTGCCCCTGCCTGTGCCCCTGACTGTGCCCCTGACTGTGCCACTGACTGTGCCCCCGACTGTGCCCCTGCCCCTGTTTGTGCCCATGCCCCTGCCTGTGCCCCTGCCTGTGCCCTTGCCCCTGTTTGTGCCCCTGCCCCTGCCTGTGCCCCTTCCTGTGCCCGTGCCCCTGCCTGTGCCCGTGCCCCTGCCTGTGCCCGTGCCCCTGTAAGTGCACTTGCACATGTATAACTGCCCTCGTGCCCTCGGCAGTGCCGCCCAGTCCGCCCGTCACCCCTGAGGCGTACGACAAGACCAAGGACTCGGTGAGTCTGCGCTGGAAGCAGCCGCGCCACGACGGCCGCGGGCGCATCTTCGGGTACCTGGTGGAGTATCAGAAACCGGGCGCCGTGGAGTGGATCCAGGCCAATGACAACCCGGAGCAGTGCCCGGGCCTGGACTACACCGTCACCGGACTGTCCGACCAACAGGACTACAACTTCAGAATCTTCACCGTCAACGCCGCCGGCAAATCCGACCCCGCCTACGTCAAGGAGGTCATCAAGGTCCACGACAGACTCGGTACGAAGAGCAACGGGCACCAGCTCGGCCCCGAGGAGCAGGGACCTGGGCCAGAACCCGGTCAGGTCCTGGTCAGGTCCTGGTCCTGGTCCTGGTCAGGTCCTGTCAGGTCCTGGTCCTGGTCCTGGTCCTGGTCAGGTCCTGTCAGGTCCTGGTCCTGGTCCGGTCCTGTCAGGTCCTGGTCCTGGTCCTGGTCAGGTCCTGTCAGGTCCTGGTCCGGGTCAGGTCCTGGTCAGGTCCTGGTCAGGTCCTGGTCCGGGTCAGGTCCTGGTCAGGTCCTGGTCCTGGTCCTGGTCCTGGTCAGGTCCTGTGGTCCTGGTCAGGTCCTGGTCCTGGTCAGGTCCTGTCAGGTCCTGGTCAGGTCCTGGTCCTGGTCAGGTCCTGGTCCTGGTCCGGTCCTGGTCAGGTCCTGTCAGGTCCTGGTCCTGGTCCGGTCTGGTCCTGGTCCTGGTCAGGTCCTGGTCCTGGTCCTGGTCCGGTCCTGTCAGGTCCTGGTCAGGTCCTGGTCCTGGTCCGGTCCTGGTCCTGGTCCTGGTCCTGGTCAGGTCCTGTCAGGTCCTGGTCCTGGTCCAGTCCTGGTCTGGTCCTGGTCAGGTCCTGTCAGGTCCTGGTCAGGTCCTGTCAGGTCCTGGTCCTGGTCGGTCTGGTCTGTCCTGGTCAGGTCCTGGTCCTGGTCTCTGTCAGGTCCTGGTCCGGGTCCTGGTCTCTGGTGGTCCTGTCAGGTCTGGTCCTGGTCCTGTCAGGTCCTGTCCCGGTCCTGGTCCTGGTCTTGGTCCTGGTCTGGTCTCTGTCAGGTCCTGGTCCTGTCTCTGGTCCGGTCCTGTTGTCCTGTGGTCCTGGTCCTGGTCCGGTCCTGTCAGGTCCTGTCCCGGTCCTGGTCCTGGTCAGGTCCTGTCAGGTCCTGGTTAGGTCCTGGTCCTGGTCAGGTCCTGGTCCTGGTCCTGGTCCTGGTCCTGGTCCTGGTCCGGTCCTGTCAGGTCCTGTCCCGGTCCTGGTCCGGTCTGGTCCTGGTCCTGGTCCGGTCCTGGTCTCACGGTCTCGTTTCTGGTTCTCTCTGGTTGTTTCTGGCAGAGGCTCCTGAGCTCCTTCTGGACGCCAACATGGCGCGGGACCACCTGGCCATGGTGGGCACGGACATCACCCTGAGCGCTCTGGTGCGCGGCGTCCCCACTCCCACCGTCCAGTGGCAGAAGGAGGGCGGAGACGTGCCGGCTCACCTCACCGTGGCCGTGACCGAGTCCGGAACCAAAGTGTTCATCCCCAAAGCGGCGCGCACAGACTCCGGGAAGTACACGCTGACGGCGGAGAACGCGGCGGGAAAGAAGAGCGCCACCGTCACCGTGCTGGTGCTGAGTGAGTACTGCAGGAGGGTTACGCGTCTGATCTGCGCACAGGGACACCAATACTGATACTGGTGTCGAATATCGTGCCGATACTGACAAATGAGCACGATTGGGTATCGGTTCTTCGATATCGGTCGATATCTATGAGAAAATTTACAGGCAACTCGTGTTTGAACTTTTCTTTGTATGAAGCTGTTAGTGATGTGAAAGGAACAGTTACAGAACACTGCGAGATCTCCAGGTGTAGACCTGGTTTAGTCCTGGTTTAGTCCCGGTTTAGTCCCGGTTTAGTCCCGGTTTAGTCCCGGTTTAGGCCTGGTTCAGTCCTGGTTTAGTCCCGGTTTAGTCCCGGTTTAGTCCCGGTTTAGGCCTGGTTCAGTCCTGGTTTCGTCCTGGTTTAGTCCTGGTTTAGGCTTGGTTCAGTCCTGGTTTAGTCCTGGTTTAGATCCGGTTTAGGCCTGGTTCAGTCCTGGTTCAGGCCTGGATCAGGCCTGGTTCAGGCCTGGTTTAGTCCTGGTTTAGTCCTGGTTTAGTCCCAGTTTCGTCCTGGTTCAGTCCTGGTTTAACTGTGCTGGATGTCTGTAATAGGAATAATACCTGATATCGATATCGTCTCTCCTCAGACAGATATTGGTTCTTTCGATCATTAATATTATCCTCCTGAGACCCGAGCTTTTGTCTGGTGCATTTTTCATTTCTTCTTGCTATTTGGGATAAGTAGGACCCACTAAGTAAGTCTTCTGTGTGACACCATTGGTTAAAAAATGTAAAAACATTAAAATGTATAAATAAATTACAAAAAACAAACAAACAGCAATTAGCTGTTTATTTCAAGCCCTAAACCTGCCAAATGTGATGCAGGTCGACAGTGAGCGGGTTGGGGTTCAGTGAGTGAGGTTAAAAACACACAAAAAGGCCTGAAAATGTGGTCCACAGTTTTAATTTTTTCTGGTTTTCAATCGTTACAAAAAAAAGTAGAGGTGCAAAAAGTGGAGACAGGCAGCAGTTTCCCTATAGCAGCAGAAACGTCCAGCGATTTATAACTGTAAACTCATCTAAATATTCCCAAGTTTACCTAACAACATGTACAATCAATAATATAACACAGTCCCAATGTCTTCAAACGAGGACATTTCCTGAGGCTCTCGTCTGCTGTGGGCAAGAAAATGTGTCAGATTTTAATGCCAAATGAAGAAACATTAAGATACATGAAGAGACATTATTGTACATAAATACATTGGTTTTATTCATACATTTTGCATCTAAACTTTACTATGCAGTTTTTTTTTACTTTCGGGAGCTGCTGTAGAGGGTTTTAGTTGATTACAGGTGAAAGTTTAAAATAATTGAAAATCATGGTGCTAAGAGGCAAAAATGTAATGTCCTCGTGTGGGGCCCCAGGGTCTCAAGAGGTTAATAGGACATCCTTCTGTCTGCAGACAAACCCACGCCTCCTCGGAACCTGGCTGTGTCCGAAATCACCAGCGAGTCGGCGTATCTGACCTGGAAGGCGCCCGAGGACGACGGGGGCGCCGTCATCTCTCACTACGTGGTGCAGAAGAAGGACGTGGCGGCCGACGCCTGGGTTCCTGTCGCTGCGGCCAATAAGAAGCCGAGTCTGATGGCGCTGTACCTGATGGAGGGAATCCAGTACATGTTCAGAGTCGCCGCCGAAAACCAGTTCGGACGCAGCGATTTTGTGACCACCAAGACCCCCATCAAGGCCGTCGACCCCCTGTGTACGTGAGACCTGGTTTAGACCTGGTTTAGACCTGGTTTAGTCCTGGTTTAGTCCTGGTTTAGACCTGGTTTAGACCTGGTTTAGTCCTGGTTTAGACCTGGTTTAGTCCTGGTTTAGTCCTGGTTTAGACCTGGTTTAGACCTGGTTTAGTCCTGGTTTAGACCTGGTTTAGTCCTGGTTTAGTCCTGGTTTAGACCTGGTTTAGACCTGGTTTAGTCCTGGTTTAGACCTGGTTTAGACCTGGTTTAGACCTGGTTTAGACCTGGTTTAGACCTGGTTTAGTCCTGGTTTAGACCTGGTTTAGACCTGGTTTAGTCCTGGTTTAGACCTGGTTTAGTCCTGGTTTAGTCCTGGTTTAGACCTGGTTTAGACCTGGTTTAGTCCTGGTTTAGACCTGGTTTAGTCCTGGTTTAGTCCTGGTTTAGACCTGGTTTAGACCTGGTTTAGTCCTGGTTTAGTCCTGGTTTAGACCTGGTTTAGACCTGGTTTAGTCCTGGTTTAGTCCTGGTTTAGTCCTGGTTTAGACCTGGTTTAGACCTGGTTTAGACCTGGTTTAGTCCTGGTTTAGACCTGGTTTAGACCTGGTTTAGACCTGGTTTAGTCCTGGTTTAGTCCTGGTTTAAACCTGGTTTAGACCTGGTTTAGTCCTGGTTTAGTCCTGGTTTAGTCCTGGTTTAGACCTGGTTTAGTCCTGGTTTAGTCCTGGTTTAGACCTGGTTTAGACCTGGTTTAGTCCTGGTTTAGACCTGGTTTAGTCCTGGTTTAGTCCTGGTTTAGACCTGGTTTAGACCTGGTTTAGTCCTGGTTTAGACCTGGTTTAGACCTGGTTTAGACCTGGTTTAGTCCTGGTTTAGACCTGGTTTAGACCTGGTTTAGTCCTGGTTTAGACCTGGTTTAGTCCTGGTTTAGTCCTGGTTTAGTCCTGGTTTAGACCTGGTTTAGTCCTGGTTTAGTCCTGGTTTAGACCTGGTTTAGTCCTGGTTTAGACCTGGTTTAGTCCTGGTTTAGACCTGGTTTAGTCCTGGTTTAGTCCTGGTTTAGTCCTGGTTTAGACCTGGTTTAGTCCTGGTTTAGTCCTGGTTTAGACCTGGTTTAGACCTGGTTTAGTCCTGGTTTAGACCTGGTTTAGTCTTGGTTTAGACCTGGTTTAGTCCTGGTTTAGTCCTGGTTTAGTCCTGGTTTAGACCTGGTTTAGACCTGGTTTAGTCCTGGTTTAGTCCTGGTTTAGTCCTGGTTTAGACCTGGTTTAGACCTGGTTTAGTCCTGGTTTAGACCTGGTTTAGACCTGGTTTAGACCTGGTTTAGACCTGGTTTAGACCTGGTTTAGACCTGGTTTAGACCTGGTTTAGACCTGGTTTTAACCCTCTCCTATCCACAGACCCACCTGGGCCACCTAAGAACCTGCACCACACCGATGCTGAGAAAACGGAGGTGTGGCTGCAGTGGGAGTGGCCAGAGCGCACAGGAGGAAGTGACATCACGGGCTTCATCGTGGAGTACCAGGAGGACGGGCAGACGGACTGGGTAATGTTCAAAACGGTGACGTCGGAGAAGGCCCACGTGACTGGGCTGGAGGAGGGAAAAACCTACCGCTTCAGAGTCAAAGCACAGAACGCTATCGGAGTGAGCCGCCCGGACACCAGCGTGCCCGTCACCTGCCAGGAGAAGACACGTAAGTGCCCCAAACCTGCCCAAACACGAGCCTCGTGTTACCCTCTTATGACCTGATAATATGATGAATATTCTCTCGCCGCAGTGCCTCCCACCATCGAGGTGGACATCAAACTGATTGAGGGGCTGGTGGTTAAAGCCGGCACCACCATCGTGCTTCCTGCCCGCCTCATCGGCATTCCCACGCCCACCGCCAAATGGAGCAGCGATGGCAAAGAGATGGCGTCCGAGGGCCGCGTCACCATAGAAACGTCGGGCTCCAACACGCAGCTGACCATCTCGGACAGTAAGCGCGGCGACACCGGCGAGTACGTCCTCTCCGCCTCCAACCCCTCCGGCTCCAAGAGCGCGGCTCTGCACGTGACGGTCCTGGACCTGCCCGGACCGCCCATCGGCCCCGTCAACATCCTGGAGGTCACGCCCGAGTACATGATGGTGCAGTGGCGGCCCCCGAAAGACGACGGCGGCACGCCCATCACCAACTACGTGGTGGAGAAGAAGGACGTGAAAAAGCCGTGGGAGCCGTGGAGCGTGGTGAGCTCTGGCGGCACGTCCACCAAAGCCAAAGTGTCCCGTCTGGAGAAAGGACGCGAGTATATCGTACGAGTCAGAGCCGAGAACCGCATCGGCATCGGCGCTCCGCTCGAGAGCCCGCCCACCATCGCCAAACACATGTTCAACCCTCCGGGACCACCCGGCCCGCCTGAGTGCTCCGACATCACCGAGAACGCTGTGACCATAGAGTGGGCGCTGCCCGACTACGACGGCGGCAGCCCCATCAGCGGCTACGTGATCGAGCGCCGCGAAATGACGGGCAAATGGATCCGTGTCAACAAGACGCCAGTGCTAGACTTACGCTACCGCGTGTCCGGCCTCTGTGAAGGAAACACCTACGAGTTCAGAGTCTTCGCCGAGAACGTAGCGGGCATCAGCGAGCCCTCGCTAACCTCCGACCCCGTCAAAGCGGCGCGTGCCCTCACCCGCCCCGGACCCCCTGGGAACCTCAAACTCAAAGACTGGAGCAAGTCCTACGCTGACATCTGCTGGACCAAGCCCACGCGTGACGGCGGCAGCCCCGTGCTGGGCTACGTGGTGGAGGCGCAGAAGTCCGGCACGGCGCAGTGGGACCGCATCAACAAAGATCTGATTAAGATGTGCGCGTACAGAGTCCCCGGCCTCATCGAGGGACTCGAGTACCGTATCCGCGTCAGAGCCACCAACCTGATAGGAGACAGCGAGCCGCGAGAGCTGCCGGAGGTGGTTCTGGCCAAAGACATCCTGGTGCCTCCAGAGGTCACTGTAGACGTGTCCTGCAGAGACTCGCTGACCGTCAGAGCCGGTCAGATCATCAACCTCATCACCAGGGTCAAAGGTCGCCCCGACCCCGAGATCACCTGGACCAAAGACGCCCGCGCCCTCGGCCGTGACAAACGCACCGACTTCATCAACAACTACCCTCTGTGCGAGCTCGTTATCAACGACGCTGTGCGTGCTGACTATGGAAAGTACGCCATCGTGGCGAAGAACAGCAGCGGGCAGGCGCAGGCCACCATCATCGTCAACGTCCTGGACACACCTGGGCCCTGCCAGAACATCAAAGTGGCCTATGTCACCAAGAACTCCTGCATGGTCTCCTGGGAGAACCCCGAGGACAACGGCGGCTCAGAGATCACTCAGTATATCATCGAGAGTCGCCAGCCCAGCCAAAGGAACTGGACTCTGGTGTCCAACGACTGCACCAAGCGCCTGTTCAAAGCGCCGCTCACAGAGGGCTGTGAGTACTTCTTCAGAGTCAGCGCCGAGAACAAGATCGGAGCCGGACCGCCCACCGAGTCCAAGAATGCCGTGCTGGCTGTGGACCCCATCGAGAAGCCCGGAGAACCTCTGGACTTCCACATCGCAGAGATCGGAAAAACCTTCTGCTTCCTCAAGTGGAGGAAACCCGACTACGATGGAGGAAGCAAGAACCTGGCCTACCACGTGGAGAAGAAGCCCAAAGAGGCTGAGGAATGGGAACGCATCCACAAGGGGGCGATCAAGGAGACATACTTCATGGCCGACAGGTTTGTACTGTGTACTACTACTGCTGCTACTACTACACCCAAAGTATTTGCACGTGGAACTCTGTCTACAGCCACTGTGTCACTGGCACTGAAGCATACATGAATGTTGTACTTGTACCTCATACTTGTTTACTTTTATTTTGACCTGGCTCACCACAGGTGCCTGGAGAACCAACTGTACCAGTTCCGCGTGCAGACAAAGAATGAGGGCGGCGAGAGCGGGTGGGTGACCTCTCCGGAGGTCCTAGTGAAGGAACAGATCCTGGAGCCTTCGGTGACGGTGAAGCCAGGTGAGCTGCTGGTGGTGAGAGCCGGGGACTCCTTCAGACTGGAGGCCACGGTGAAAGGCAAACCGGCCCCCGAGCTCAAGTGGACCAGAGACGAGCGCACAGACGAGATCCGGCGAGGTCCCCGGCACCAGCTCGAGACGGCTGCAGATTTCTCCAAACTGTTCATCACGGCGGCGCGCAGAACTGACAGCGGCGCATACGTCATCACCGCCACCAACTCGGCCGGCGTGGCCACGGGCACCGCCCGCGTCAACGTGCTGGACCGTCCCGGAGAGGTGCGCGACCTCAAGGTCTCCGGGGTCACCGCCGACCGCTGCCACCTGGCCTGGGAGGTGCCCGAGGACAACGGAGGCTGCGACATTTACAACTACATCATTGAGAAGTGTGACACCAAGAGAGGCGTGTGGTCCGTCCATTCCAACGCCGTCATCACCAACAAGGCCGTGGTCACCAGGCTCACCGAAGGTACGGGAGGGCATCTGACACACCACAGGGAGGGCATCTGACACACCACAGGGAGGGCATCTGGCACACCACAGGGAGGGCATCTGGCACACCACAGGGAGGGCATCTGACACACCACAGGGAGGGCATCTGACACACCACAGGGAGGGCATCTGACACACCACAGGGAGGGCATCTGGCACACCACAGGGAGGGCATCTGGCACACCACAGGGAGGGCTTATGCCACACCACAGGAGGGCATCTGGCACACCACAGGAGGGCATCTGACACACCACAGGGAGGGCATCTGACACACCACAGGAGGTCATCTGACACACCACAGGGAGGGCATCTGACACACCACAGGGAGGGCATCTGACACACCACAGGGAGGGCATCTGACACACCACAGGGAGGGCATCTGACACACCACAGGGAGGGCATCTGACACACCACAGGGAGGGCATCTGACACACCACAGGGAGGGCATCTGACACACCACAGGGAGGGCATCTGACACACCACAGGGAGGGCATCTGACACACCACAGGGAGGGCATCTGACACACCACAGGGAGGGCATCTGACACACCACAGGGAGGGCATCTGACACACGTATTATGTCATCGCCGTGTTTCTCTCGTTCATAGGAAACGCCTACATCTTCCGCGTGCGTGCGGAGAATAAGATGGGTCCCGGGCCGGCGGTGGAGAGCGAGTCCATCGTGGCGGGAACTCAGTTCAGCGTGCCTGGTACTCCAGATGCCCCGGAGGTGACCAAAATCGCCAAAGAGGAGATGACGGTGGAGTGGTGTGAGCCCGAGCGCGACGGGGGCAAACCCGTCACTGGGTACCTCCTGGAGAAACGTGAGGAGCACGCCGTCCGCTGGTCCCCCGTCAACAAGGACCCCGTCCCAGGCACTCGCTTCACCGTGACCGGCCTGCTCCCGCTGCACGAGTACCAGTACCGGGTCAAGGCCGTCAATGAGATCGGAGTGGGCGGAGCCAGCAAACCCTCGCGCGCCATCACCGCCAAAGACGCCGTGGGTGAGTGCCGTTTGAAATGTCTGAAATACGATTGGTCTGTAGGATGTGTGATGTCATCCGTGCCCCCCCGCAGAGCCGCCGGCGCCGCCCACCGCGCTCAAAGTCCTGGACTCCACCCGCAGCTCGGTGACGCTGGGCTGGGTGAAGCCGGTGTCTGACGGAGGCGCGCCCCTGATCGGGTACGTGGTGGAGATGAGGCTCCAGGGCAGTAAGAAGGACGAGGGTTGGCGCCGCTGTAACGTGGCGGCACAGCTCACCGCCTGCGAGTTCACCGTGTCCAACCTGAACGCCGACCTCCTCTACGAGTTCAGAGTCTCTGCCCAGAACCAGGTGGGCATGAGTCTGCCCTGCGACATGGAGGCGCCCGTCATCCCCAAAGACATCCTGGGTAAGACTCGTTTAGAAGCAGCTTTACACCGGCTTTAGGGGAGGCCTTTTGTGCTTGAGGAGGTTTGTGACTTAGTCCTGGTTTAGTCCTGGTTTAGTCCTGGTTTAGTCCTGGTTTAGTCCTGGTTTACTCCTGGTTAGTCCTGTTTAGTCCTGTTTAGTCCTGGTTTAGTCCTGGTTTAGTCCTGTTTAGTTCTGTTTAGTCCTGGTTAGTCCTGGTTTAGTCCTGTTCAGTCCTGTTTAGTCCTGTTTAGTCCTGGTTTAGTCCTGTTTAGTCCTGTTTAGTCCTGGTTAGTCCTGGTTTAGTCCTGTTTAGTCCTGTTTAGTCCTGGTTTAGTCCTGTTTTAGTCCAGTTTAGTCCTGTTTAGTCCTCTTTAGTCCTGTTCAGTCCTGTTTAGTCCTGTTCAGTCCTGTTTAGTCCTGTTTAGTCCTGGTTAGTCCTGTTTAGTCCTGGTTTAGTCCTGTTTAGTCCTGTTTAGTCCTGGTTAGTCCTGGTTTAGTCCTGTTTAGTCCTGTTTAGTCCTGGTTAGTCCTGTTTAGTCCTGTTTAGTCCTGTTTAGTCCTGTTTAGTCCTGGTTTAGTCCTGGTTTAGTCCTGTTTAGTCCTGTTTAGTCCTGGTTAGTCCTGTTTAGTCCTGGTTAGTCCAGTTCAGTCCTGTTTAGTCCTGGTTTAGTCCTGGTTTAGTCCTGGTTTAGTCCTGGTTTAGGCCTGGTTTAGTCCTGGTTTAGTCCTGGTTTAGACCTGGTTTAGGCCTGGTTCAGTCCTGGTTCAGTCCTGGTTTAGTCCTGGTTTAGTCCTGGTTTAGTCCTGGTTTAGGCCTGGTTTAGTCCTGGTTTAGTCCTGGTTTAGACCTGGTTTAGGCCTGGTTCAGTCCTGGTTCAGTCCTGGTTAGTCCTGGTTTAGTCCTGTTTAGTCCTGTTTAGTCCTGGTTTAGTCCTGGTTTAGTCCTGGTTTAGGCCTGGTTTAGTCCTGGTTTAGTCCTGGTTAGTCCTGTTTAGTCCTGTTTAGTCCTGTTTAGTCCTGTTTAGTCCTGGTTTAGTCCTGGTTTAGTCCTGTTTAGTCCTGCTTTAGTCCTGGTTTAGTCCTGGTTTAGTCCTGGTTTAGTCCTGTTTAGTCCTGTTTAGTCCTGTTGAGTCCTGGTTAGTCCTGGTTTAGTCCTGGTTTAGTCCTGGTTAGTCCTGGTTTAGTCCTGCTTTAGTCCTGGTTAGTCCTGTTTAGTCCTGGTTTAGTCCTGGTTTAGTCCTGGTTTAGTCCTGTTTAGTCCTGGTTAGTCCTGTTTAGTCCTGGTTAGTCCAGTTCAGTCCTGTTTAGTCCTGGTTTAGTCCTGGTTTAGTCCTGGTTTAGTCCTGGTTTAGTCCTGGTTTAGTCCTGGTTAGTCCTGGTTTAGTCCTGTTTAGTCCTGGTTTGGTCCTGGTTTAGTCCTGGTTTGGTCCTGGTTTAGTCCTGGTTTAGTCCTGGTTTAGTCCTGGTTTAGTCCTGGTTCAGTCCTCTTTAGTCCTGTTTAGTCCTGTTTAGTCCTGGTTTAGTCCTGGTTTAGTCCTGGTTTAGTCCTGGTTTAGGCCTGGTTTAGTCCTGGTTTAGTCCTGGTTTAGACCTGGTTTAGGCCTGGTTCAGTCCTGGTTCAGTCCTGGTTTAGTCCTGGTTTAGTCCTGGTTTACTCCTGGTTAGTCCTGTTTAGTCCTGTTTAGTCCTGGTTTAGTCCTGGTTTAGTCCTGGTTTAGTCCTGTTTAGTTCTGTTTAGTCCTGGTTAGTCCTGGTTTAGTCCTGTTCAGTCCTGTTTAGTCCTGTTTAGTCCTGGTTTAGTCCTGTTTAGTCCTGTTTAGTCCTGGTTAGTCCTGGTTTAGTCCTGTTTAGTCCTGTTTAGTCCTGGTTTAGTCCTGTTTTAGTCCAGTTTAGTCCTGTTTAGTCCTCTTTAGTCCTGTTCAGTCCTGTTTAGTCCTGTTCAGTCCTGTTTAGTCCTGTTTAGTCCTGGTTAGTCCTGTTTAGTCCTGGTTTAGTCCTGTTTAGTCCTGTTTAGTCCTGGTTAGTCCTGGTTTAGTCCTGTTTAGTCCTGGTTTAGTCCTGGTTTAGTCCTGTTCAGTCCTGTTTAGTCCTGTTTAGTCCTGTTCAGTCCTGTTTAGTCCAGTTTAGTCCTGGTTTAGTCCAGTTTAGTCCTGGTTTAGTCCTGTTTAGTCCTGGTTAGTCCTGGTTTAGTCCTGTTTAGTCCTGTTTAGTCCTGGTTTAGTCCTGGTTTAGTCCTGGTTTAGTCCTGGTTTAGTCCTGTTTAGTCCTGTTTAGTCCTGTTGAGTCCTGGTTAGTCCTGGTTTAGTCCTGGTTTAGTCCTGGTTTAGTCCTGGTTTAGTCCTGGTTTAGTCCTGGTTTAGTCCTGTTTAGTCCTGTTTAGTCCTGTTTAGTCCTGGTTTAGTCCTGTTTAGTCCAGTTTAGTCCTGGTTTAGTCCAGTTTAGTCCAGTTTAGTCCAATTTAGTCCAGTTTAGTCCTGGTTTAGTCCTGGTTTAGTCCTGTTTAGTCCTGGTTTAGTCCTGGTTTAGTCCTGGTTTAGTCCTGGTTTAGTCCTGTTTAGTCCTGTTTAGTCCTGGTTTAGTCCTGTTTAGTCCAGTTTAGTCCTGTTTAGTCCAGTTTAGTCCAGTTTAGTCCAGTTTAGTCCAGTTTAGTCCAGTTTAGTCCTGTTTAGTCCTGGTTTAGTCCAGTTTAGTCCTGGTTTAGTCCAGTTTAGTCCAGTTTAGTCCAATTTAGTCCAGTTTAGTCCAGTTTAGTCCTGGTTTAGTCCTGGTTTAGTCCTGGTTTAGTCCTGTTTAGTCCTGTTTAGTCCAGTTTAGTCCAGTTTAGTCCAGTTTAGTCCAGTTTAGTCCTGTTTAGTCCTGTTTAGTCCTGTTTAGTCCAGTTTAGTCCAGTTTAGTCCAGTTTAGTCCAGTTTAGTCCTGTTTAGTCCAGTTTAGTCCAGTTTAGTCCAGTTTAGTCCAGTTTAGTCCTGCTCACACCTCTTCCTTTCCACAGAGGCCCCGGAGATAGACCTGGATGCGTCTCTGAAGAAGGGGCTGGTTGTTCGGGCCGGTTGCCCGATCCGCCTGGTGGCGACGATCCGCGGGCGGCCGCACCCGGAGGTGACGTGGCGCCGGATGGGCATCGATAACGTGGTGAGGAAGGGCAGAGTGGACCTCATCGACACCATGACCTTCCTGGTGATTCCAGACTCCACCAGAGACGATTCTGGAAAATACTGTCTGACCCTGCGCAACCCGGCCGGAGAGAAGGCCGTGTTCGTCGCCGTCAAAGTCCTCGGTGAGTCCGGGTTTAGGCCGGGTTTAGGCCGGGTTTAGGCCGGGTTTAGGCCGGGTTTAGGCCGGGTTTAGGCCGGGTTTAGGCCGGGTTTAGACCGGGTTTAGGCCGGGTTTAGGCCGGGTTTAGACCGGGTTTAGGCCGGGTTTAGGCCGGGTTTAGGCCGGGTTTAGGCCGGGTTTAGGCCGGGTTTAGGCCGGGTTTAGGCCGGGTTTAGGCCGGGTTTAGACCGGGTTTAGGCCGGGTTTAGGCCGGGTTTAGACCGGGTTTAGACCGGGTTTAGACCGGGTTTAGGCCGGGTTTAGGCCGGGTTTAGGCCGGGTTTAGGCCGGGTTTAGGCCTGGTGTAGGCCGGGTGGAGTCCGCGTTTAGGCCGGGTTTAGTCCTGGTTGAGAACGAGTTTAGACCGGGTTTAGACCGGGTTTAGGCCGGGTTTAGGCCGGGTTTAGGCCGGGTTTAGGCCGGGTTTAGACCGTGTTTAGGCCGGGTTTAGGCCGGGTTTAGACCGGGTTTAGACCGGGTTTAGGCCGGGTTTAGGCCGGGTTTAGGCCGGGTTTAGACCGGGTTTAGGCCGGGTTTAGACCGGGTTTAGGCCGGGTGTAGGCCGGGTTTAGACCGGGTTTAGGCCGGGTTAAACCGGGTTTAGGCCGGGTTTAGGCCGGGTTTAGACCGGGTTTAGGCCGGGTTTAGACCGGGTTTAGGCCGGGTGTAGGCCGGGTTTAGGCCGGGTTTAGGCCGGGTGTAGGCCGGGTTTAGGCCGGGTGTAGGCCGGGTTTAGGCCGGGTTTAGGCCGGGTGTAGGCCGGGTTTAGACCGGGTTTAGGCCGGGTGTAGGCCGGGTTTAGGCCGGGTTTAGGCCGGGTTTAGGCCGGGTTTAGGCCGGGTTTAGGCCGGGTGTAGGCCGGGTGTAGGCCGGGTTTAGGCCGGGTTTAGGCCGGGTGTAGGCCGGGTTTAGGCCGGGTTTAGGCCGGGTTTAGGCCGGGTTTAGGCCGGGTTTAGGCCGTGTTTAGGCCGTGTTTAGGCCGGGTTTAGACCGGGTTTAGGCCCGGTTTAGGCCCGGTTTAGGCCGGGTTTAGGCCGTGTTTAGGCCGGGTTTAGGCCGGGTTTAGGCCGGGTTTAGGCCGGGTTTAGGCCGTGTTTAGGCCGGGTTTAGGCCGTGTTTAGGCCGTGTTTAGGCCGGGTTTAGGCCGGGTTTAGGCCGGGTTTAGGCCGTGTTTAGGCCGGGTTTAGGCCGGGTTTAGGCCGGGTTTAGGCCGGGTTTAGGCCGTGTTTAGGCCGTGTTTAGGCCGGGTTTAGGCCGGGTGTATGCCGGGTTTAGGCCGGGTTTAGGCCGGGTTTAGGCCGGGTTTAGGCCGGGTTTAGGCCGGGTTTAGGCCGGGTTTAGGCCGTGTTTAGGCCGGGTTTAGGCCGGGTTTAGGCCGGGTGTAGGCCGGGTTTAGGCCGGGTTTAGGCCGGGTTTAGGCCGGGTTTAGGCCGGGTTTAGGCCGGGTTCAGGCCGGGTTCAGGCCGGGTTCAGGCCGGGTTCAGGCCGGGTTCAGGCCGGGTTTAGCCCTCTTACACCTGGTTCTGGGCTCTCCGCAGACACGCCCGGCCCCGTGCAGAACCTGGAGGTGTCGGACATCGCACAGACGTCGATGGTGTTGGCCTGGAGCCCCCCGGAGGTGGACGGTGGTAGTGAGATTCTGCATTACCTGGTGGAGAAACGAGAGATCGACAAAAAGACCTGGGCGGTGGTTAAAGGGGAGGTCTTAGCCGAGAACATTCCCTTTAAGGTGTCGGGTCTCCAGCCTGGCACCGAGTACTACCTGAGAGTGACCGCGGTCAACCAGTACGGCACCGGGGTGCCACGAGTCACCCCCACGTCCCACCTGGCATCTGACCCCGTCAGTGAGTACCACACACCCCGAGGAGGGCACAGACCCCGAGGAGGGCACAGACCCCGAGGAGGGCACAGACCCCGAGGAGGGCACAGACCCCGAGGAGGGCACAGACCCCGAGGAGGGCACAGACCCCGAGGAGGGCACAGACCACAGGGCACAGACCACAGGGCACAGACCCCGAGGAGGGCACAGACCACAGGGCACATGTCTCAGTGGTCCCACAGCACTGGGCACATTTGGCTGTTTTGACAGAAATGTTACATCAGACTCAGGCCTAAAATGATCTTCCTCATTAATATTGTCCGGTCCTCGGTCCGGTCCTCGGTCCTCGGTCCGGTCCTTGGTCCTCGGTCCGGTCCTCGGTCCGGTCCTCGGTCCTTGGTCCGGTCCTCGGTCCTCGGTCCTCGGTCCTCGGTCCTCGGTCCGGTCCTCGGTCCTCGGTCCTCGGTCCTCGGTCCTCGGTCCGGTCCTCGGTCCGGTCCTCGGCCCTCGGTCCTCGGTCCTCGGTCCGGTCCTCGGTCCGGTCCTCGGCCCTCGGTCCGGTCCTCGGTCCGGTCCATGGTCCTCGGTCCTCGGTCCGGTCCTCGGTCCGGTCCTCGGTCCGGTCCTCGGTCCTCGGTCCTCGGCCCTCGGCCCTCGGTCCGGTCCGGTCCTCAGTCCGGTCCTCGGACCGTTCCTCGGTCCGGTCCTCGGTCCGGTCCTCGGTCCTCGGTCCGGTCCTCGGCCCTCGGCCCTCAGTCCGGTCCGGTCCTCAGGCCGGTCCTCGGTCCGGTCCTCGGTCCGGTCCTCGGTCCGGTCCTCGGTCCTCGGTCCGGTCCTCGGTCCGGTCCTCGGTCCTCGGCCCGGTCCTTGGTCCTCGGTCCTCGGTCCGGTCCTCGGTCCGGTCCTCGATCCGGTCCGGTCCTCGGTCCGGTCCTCGGTCCGGTCCTCGTTCCGGTCCTCGGTCCGGTCCTCGGTCCGGTCCTCGGTCCTCGGCCCTCGGTCCGGTCCTCGGTCCTCGGTCCGGTCCTTGGTCCTCGGCCCTCGGTCTGGTCCTCGGTCCGGTCCTCGGTCCGGTCCTCGGCCCGGTCCTTGGTCCTCGGCCCTCGGTCTGGTCCTCGGTCCGGTCCTCGGTCCGGTCCTCGGTCCTCGGTCCGGTCCTCGGTCCGGTCCTCGGTCCGGTCCTCGGTCCGGTCCTTGGTCCTCGGTCCTCGGTCCGGTCCTCGGTCCGGTCCTCGGTCCGGTCCTCGGTCCGGTCCTCGGTCCGGTCCTCGGTCCGGTCCTCGGTCCTGATCCGGTGCCGTGTGCCTCTCCTCAGGTAAACCCGACCCGTGTGAGAAGGTGGAGATCCTGGAGGTGAACCGCACCAACGTGACTCTGGCCTGGGTCAAACCGCTGAGAGACGGCGGCGCCAAGATCGACGGATACGTCATCGAGTACCTGGAAGTCAAACCCCCGCCAGAACCCAAACCAGAACCCGAGCCCGCCGCCGAGGTGAGGGAGGGCATCTGACACACGGGAGGGCATCTGACACACGGGAGGGCATCTGACACACGGGAGGGCATCTGACACACGGGAGGGCATTTGACACACGGGAGGGCATCTGACACACGGGAGGGCATCTGACACACGGGAGGGCATCTGACACAGGGGGAGGGCATCTGACACAGGGGCACAGGGGGAGGGCATCTGACACACGGGAGGGCATCTGACACACGGGAGGGCATCTGACACACGGGAGGGCATCTGACACACGGGAGGGCATCTGACACACGGGAGGGCATCTGACACACGGGAGGGCATTTGACACACGGGAGGGCATCTGACACACGGGAGGGCATCTGACACACGGGAGGGCATCTGACACAGGGGAGGGCATCTGACACACGGGAGGGCATCTGACACACGGGAGGGCATCTGACACCGCAGGGAGGGCATCTGACACCTGCGGGAGGGCATCTGACACACGGGAGGGCATCTGAAACCCGGGAGGGCATCTTACCCAGTGGGAGGGCATCTGACACACGGGGAGGGCATCTGACACACGGGAGGGCATCTGACACACGGGGAGGGCATCTGACACACGGGAGGGCATCTGACACACGGGGAGGGCATCTGACACACGGGAGGGCATCTAACACAGGGGGAGGGCATCTGACACACAGGGAGGGCATCTGACACACGGGGAGGGCATCTGACACACGGGAGGGCATCTGACACACGGGAGGGCATCTGACACAGGGGAGGGCATCTGACACACAGGAGGGCATCTGACACACGGGGAGGGCATCTGACACCGGGAGGGCATCTGACACACGGGAGGCATCTGACACACACAGGAGGGCATCTGACACACGGGAGGGCATCTGACACACGGGAGGGCATCTGACACACGGGGAGGGCATCTGACACACGGGAGGGCATCTGACACACGGGAGGGCATCTGACACACGGGGAGGGCATCTGACACACGGGAGGGCATCTGACACACGGGGAGGGCATCTGACACACGGGAGGGCATCTGACACACGGGAGGGCATCTGACACACGGGAGGGCATCTGACACACGGGAGGGCATCTGACACACGGGAGGGCATCTGACACACGGGAGGGCATCTGACACACGGGAGGGCATCTGACACACAGGAGGGCATCTGACACACGGGAGGGCATCTGACACACGCAGGAGGGCATCTGACACACGGGAGGGCATCTGACACGGGAGGGCATCTGACACACAGGAGGGCATCTGACACCCGGGAGGGCATCTGACCCAATCTGACACACGGGAGGGCATCTGACACACGGGAGGGCATCTGACACACGGGAGGGCATCTGACACACAGGGAGGGCATCTGACACACGGGGAGGGCATCTGACACACGGGAGGGCATCTGACACACGGGAGGGCATCTGACACACGGGAGGGCATCTGACACACGGGAGGGCATCTGACACAGGGGAGGGCATCTGACACAGGGGGAAGACTGAGTTTGTGCGATTGTTGCACAGGGAGCGGAGGGAGCCCCGGCCCCGGCCCCGGCCCCTGTGGAGGAGGAGGAGGAGGAGGAGGAGCAGGTGAAGCCGAAGGAGGAGGAGGTGCTGTGGAACACCTACACCTCGGTGAAGGGCCTCAGCGTCTCCGTCGGGGGCCTCAAAGAAGGAAAACTCTACAAGTTCAGAGTCGCCGCCAAGAACATCATGGGCCTGAGCTCCTTCACCGAGACGAGGGAGACGGTGGAGGCCAAGGAGCAGAGAGGTGAGGAGGAGAGGAGGAGGAGGAGAGGAGAGAGGAGGAGAGGAGAGAGGAGAGGAGGAGAGGAAGAGGAGGAGAGGAGGAGAGGAGGAGAGGAGAGGAGCAGAGAGGAGGAGGGGAGAGGAGGAGAGGAGAGGAGGAGAGAGGAGGAGCAGAGAGGAGAGAGGAGGGGAGGAGAGAGGAGGAGAGGAGAGAGGAGGAGAGGAGAGGAGGAGAGGAGAGGAGCAGAGAGGAGGAGAGGAGGAGAGAGGAGGAGAGGAGGAGAGGAGGAGAGGAGAGAGGAGGAGAGGAGAGAGGAGGAGGAGGAGAGAGGAGGAGAGGAGGTGCAGAGGAGAGAGGTGCAGAGGAGGAGAGGAGGTGCAGAGGAGAGAGGAGGAGAGGAGGTGCAGAGGAGGAGAGGAGGTGCAGAGGAGAGAGGAGGAGAGGAGGAGGAGGAGAGGAGAGAGGAGGAGAGGAGAGAGGAGGAGAGGAGGAGAGAGGAGGAGAGGAGAGGAGGAGAGAGGAGGAGAGGAGAGGAGGAGAGGAGGAGGAGGAGGAGAGGAGGAGAGGAGGAGGAGAGGAGAGGAGGAGGAGGAGAGGAGGAGAGGAGGAGGAGAGGAGGAGGAGGAGAGGAGGAGAGGAGGAGAGGAGGAGGAGGAGGAGGAGGAGAGGAGGAGGAGAGGAGGAGAGGAGGAGGAGAGGAGGAGAGGAGGAGAGGAAGAGAGGAGGAGAGAGGAGAGGAGGAGGAGGAGAGGAGGAGAGGAGGAGAGGAGAGAGGAGAGGAGGAGGAGAGGAGAGGAGAGGAGAGGAGGAGAGGAGGAGAGAGGAGGAGAGAGGAGGAGAGGAGGAGAGGAGAGGAGGAGTGAGGAGGAGGAGAGGAGAGGAGGAGAGGAGAGAGGAGGAGAGAGGAGGAGGAGAGGAGAGGAGGAGAGGAGAGAGGAGGAGAGGAGGAGGTGTGTAACTCTGTGTGTCCTCAGTGGAGCCTAAGATC